>CAUYUJ010014599.1:301849-390698 GCA_963575745.1 Prorocentrum cordatum
CAGACGACCACCGGACCAATGGCCTCACGACTTGGGACAGACGACCACCCGACAAGCCTGGAGTGTCAAACGGGACTGCGGCAAGAGTGTACGCGCGCAACGAGGCGGAGAAGCAGCACGGAGGACAGCGGACGGCAGGCAGGAGGCGGCAGAGCAGCGCAGGAGAGCCTGCACATCCAGCTGCGCCTCACGCCACTCGCAGACCCGTCAGCGACTCGGAGCCGCGCGCACTCGCTCGACGCCATGGCCGAGGTGCCGGGAGTCGCAGCACTCCGCTTCATCACCACTCCACCGAAAGACGAAATGAAGGAGGGGAAGGAGCAGGAGGAGGAGGAGGAGGAAGAGGACGGGGAGGAGGAGGAGGAGGAGGAGGAGGAGGAGGAGGAGGCACCCGGTCGCCCAGGGGCCGCCGAGAAAAGCAGGCGCGCGCGCCCCTCTCGATCCTCGTCGAGGCGCCAGCGGGGAGCACGGCCAAACCCAGGATAGAAGAGCACCCTTCAAGGACATGAGCCCCGTCCGCCAGCCCGAACGAAGGACATTCGAGGGTGCCCCCACCCCAGGACGCACACCAACATCCCACAAGCACGGTGCACGTCAGGGTGCACGTCGTTCACTTCTAATCGTGCTCATTTCTAACTGTGCTCGTTTCTCATTGCTCCTGACCCCCTAGTGGCCAGGAAGAGGCCCAAGACAGAATAATTAGAGATGAAAGGATCTTGGCCCCCCAAAAAACCAAAGAACTCTCGAAGAATTAGACATGAACAGTGTGTACCCTTCCCGAACCGGCCTCGACCTCTCACACCTCGGTCCGACCGTGCCCGAGGCGGACCGGCAGGGCTAGGCCCTGCTGGACGCCGGTGCCCCAAGAGAAGGGCGCGAGCGCGAGGGGCCTTGGCCGGGGCCCTCTCTCCCCCGACGCTGCCCCCCCACCCCCTGGTCTTAAGTCGGGCGTGTCCGCCTACAGGGGGATTTTCGACGAAAAATAATCAATACTCAAAACATACTCCCGAATGGTCCAAAAAGTACTCAAAAAGCAGTCCCCAGACTACTTTTTGACTATGTTTGAATATTCCTCCTGTAGAGAGACAGGCCCGACTTAACCCTGGTCACCCTGCCACCCCTCCTTGGGAAATCAACCACCTGGTCACTTTGGTGACGGTCGTGGCCCTGGGAAGGGGTCTCGGGCGGGAGGGCAACGGCAACGGTGAAGGGGCCCAAGGACACAAATAAATACACACAAATAAAATCATTTTTTATATTTCCCAATATGTTCTGGGTTTCTGTCTTCCCGCCCACTTCCCATACTTTCCCATATTTTCTGGGAGATCGAGGATCCATTGTGTCTGTGTGCTTCTCTTCCTCCTGAAGCGGGGCGGCCGCGGCGTGCAGCTGCCCGGGTGCGCCCGCGCCACCCTCGCAGCAGTCGCCTGTGCACCGCAGCATGCAGCGTCGGGGGCGCGCAAAGACGGATCAGCGATCCATGAGGAGGACGAGGAGGAGGGGGACGAGGAGGAGGAGGAGGAGGAAGAGGAGGAGGGAGGGAGGGAGGGAGGGAGGAAGGATCGCACGCTCCTGAGGGGAAAGAGAGAAGGGACTTGGCGCGCGGTCGCCAAATCCATGGATCGGGGGAGGTGCCCTCCCCAACATGCGGCCGGTGCCGCCTCGATCTCGGCGGCGGGAATCCGCGATTTCCAGTGGGAACGGGACCCGTCGCTAATCCACGCCCCCTCGATCCATGTTTGCGATCGCCAGACTTCCGCCCGACCTGAACAATCCTCGCCGCCTGGCCTTCGGGTCATAACTCGGACCGCCGACGGCCGCTCGGGACGGTTCGGGCACCACCGGGATGCCCTCGGCGAGGCGCAGCTGCTCATAGGGCGCATCCCGAAGCTGGAAAACCGCCGAGAACCGACGAACGCCCAGAGACTGTTTGCAATCTTGTTGCGTCGGCGCCGAGGCGCTCCATGGTTGCGATCGCCTGATAGGGGGGGCCCATGCCCCCCCCCCCAATATGATCGTCAGCGTTACCCAGGGGGGGCGAGAGGCCCGCCCGGGCAAGGGGCGTTACCCTGGGGAGGAACAGCAAAAAAGCTCCCTTTTCCCCCTGACACGCTGCCCCCCCTGGTCACCCTTCGGCGGCGAGCGACGGGGGGAAAAGAGAAGGAGAAGGCCTTCTCAGAAAGTTCGGAAGTCCCCCGTCCTTCTGAGACGTTTTCGAAGCCTTCCCCGAAGACGAAAAAAAAAACTCTCAGAAGGCGCGAGGGCTTCTGAGAAGTCTCGCCGCCTTCTGAGAGGGCCTTGTCCTTCTCACTTCCCCACCTCGCTCGCCGCCGAACCCTGTCACCCTTCTCCCCCTGGTCCCCCCTCCGGGGGAAACAACCACAAAAAGGCTCCTGACCCTCAGGCCAAGCACAATGGCACGACTCTTGACGAATTCACTGTCATGGGGGTCGGCGGAATGGCGTAAGCCTCTCGAGCACCGATACCGCTATTCCACGGAACTCTCCCGGGGTGCGTTCTGACCAGGACTTCGCGGCGAATCCAGCCGTGGCGACGAGAGCTAACCCAGAGGCCCCGGCGGGCGAAAACAAGGGAAGGGTAGCGGTGTCGGTACCGTCTCCTTCTCTGAATGCCTCCTCAGCATGAGCCTTGACCGCATCCTCGTACCCTTCCCCCTCCTCACCCTCACACCCGCCGCTGCCCGTCGCCCGACCAGGGGCCGAAGGCATGCTGCGATCAGGGCCAGGCCAAATCGAAGAGCGGGGGGGCAAGCCCACCTCGACGACCCCCGTCGAGTCGGCGCCCCCTCCAAACCCAGCCCATCCTACTCCTAGTCCCAAATCCCCCTCTCCCTCCCCCTCTCCGTCCTCCTCCTTCTCCTCCCCCTCCCCCTCCTCCTCCTCCTCCTCCTCTTTTTTTGACCTCGCACCGCCATGCCTCCGAGACTGGACTGCCATGCGCTGAGCCGAGACACACACAGAGCATGGCCACGGCCGCGCCACGGTCGGGGCCGTGCCCCCGTGGCGCGACCTAAGCGCGACCAGGGAGCGCAGGAGACCGTGCTCCGCGCTCCCTGGTCGGGGTAGGGGGCGCAAGAGCACGTGCTCCGCGCCAACCCTACCCACCGCCCACTCCATGGGAGGCCGCGATTTCGGACCCCGGGACCCCGACACGACACGACACGACACGACAGGGGGACGAAACGAACGACACGACACGAACGACACGACACGAACGAGCGACACGACAGGGACGGGCCGCCGACCCCGCCCCAGGGCGGCGAGTGCTGGGGGGGAACCCAGCACCGCCCTGGGGAAGCACACGGGGCCTGGCGACCCCCCCGGGGGAAGGAAACCGCGCTTTGGCGGCGTCCCCCGGGGTGCGGGGGCTTTTCGCCCCTCGGGCCCGGCGCTCCCCGCCTGCGCCAGGGGGACCCTAGGGTCCCGACCCCTCCCCTACGGGAGGGGCCCCCTCGGGGCTCCTCCTCCTACTCCTCTTCCTCCTCCTCCTCCTCCTCCCCTCCTCCTCCGGTTGATCCGCGGCGTTGGAATCCTGAGAATAATGTTTTGGCATGCTTCAGAATCTTCAAATGGTCGTCTTCCGACGAGGCAGTACCCTCAATGGAGATGAACCGTGTAGGAGCCTATGAAGAGGGAGCTTGGAGGGAGGGTGCATTCCAACACCGTTGATGACTCGTGGGGTTTACACTGGTCCTCCTCCCTCTCCTCCTCCTCCTCCTCCTCCTCCTCCTCTCCTCCTCCTCCTCCTCCTCCTCCTCCTCCTCCTCCCTCCTCCTCCTCCTCCTCCTCCTCCCCCACTGCCCGCCGCCGAGCAGGAGCCGAATGTCTGCCGTGCCGAGGGCCTCCTCCTAAGGGGGATTGGGCTAGGAGGAGGCCCTCGGCACGGCAGACATTCGGCTCCTGCTCGGGCGGCGGGCAGTGGGGGAGGAGGAGGAGGAGGAGGAGGAGGAGGAGGAGGAGGAGGAGGAGGAGGAGGAGGAGGAAGAGGAGGAGGAGGAGGAGGAGGAGGAGGAGGACCAGTGTAAACCCAAGAGTCATCAACGGTGTTGGAATAAACCCTCCCTCCAGGCTCCCTCTTCATATACTCCTCCTTCACCTCCTATTCTGAGGGCGACTGGCTCATTGGGGGGCGCCGACCTGGAGTCGGGCGACACGTCGGGCATGTCCCCCTACAGGCTGATTTTGAACGAGAAATAAGAAGTACCACAAAAGATCAAAAATTGAAAGAAAAAAATGATGGCAAACATCGTCGCCTGACTACTTGTTGACTAGTTTTGATTATCCCGCCTGCAGTGGGACAGGCCCGACTTAAGGCTATCGGGCCCATCTCGGCGATGACTGGGCGATTGGGTGGTCGATGCGTCCACCCCCGAGCCCATCCCACCCTTGCTCCGAAAACGGCTGCAGGCTGAGGGACAGTGTCGGATCAAGAACATCGGGAACCTCTGAGCTCCGGCGGCTCTGGACGACGTGTCAGGCGCCGCGGCCTTCCCAGGGAGCGTTCCAGAGAACGCTCCGAAAGCGTGCGGGAACGCCCTGGAGCGATGTGTCCCGACCCTGGACCGTGTTGTACTAATTTCCCTGCCCCTCTTCCGCCGATCCAGTTTGTCCCCATCCTCCGCTCGTCCTCGAGGAAGAGGAGGAGGAGGAGGAGGAGGAGGAGAAGGAGGAGGTCCTCCCGCCCCACCCTTCGCTTGTGCACGCCTGCACGCATCCGCCGCGCTCCCCCCCCCCCCTGCGGCCGGGGGCTCTCCTCCGGCTCCGTCGCCGCCCCCCAGCTGGGAGCACGACTGGAAGACCGCGCCGATGACGCGCCAGATCACCTCCAGGCAAAAAACGCAGAGCGGCACGACCAATGCTGGAACATGCTCTGGCTATCTTAACCTTTTCGTCCGACATCCTGCTGTAGGAGGACCTGCCCGACCTAGCAGCAGGGAAACTCACAGCGGCACGAGCATAACAAACGCGGAGGTCTGCGCAGATCCCTTGCATCGGCGCTGGCCCTCCTTCCTGGCGCGCTGGACGCGCGCCCGGGCCCCGGCGCCGACCCAAGGAAGCATTGTCGCGGGGCTCCGGACGTGTCATCACGTCAGTGCAGCGTTCCTCCCGCCGGGCTGCGAGGAGCCGCCCCCGGCGCTCTCCCGGGACTTGCCGTCGCTCGGACGTCCATTTCCCGTGCATTTGTCGGTTTCGCGCGTGTTTTTTTTGCTGGTCCAGGATGGTCCTCGATGGTTCTCGCCGAGAAAAAATGCACACGTCCGAGCGGTGCCAAGGGGAACGATCCAGGACCCCTCCCTGGCGGAGATGACCTGCGCGCGGCGCTAACATCCGGCTGTCGCGCGCACATCATCGCCGCCGGGGGGTCGAGGCTTGCCATGGGGGGGAGGGGGGGGTCGACGACGGGGGCGGGGCTCTCTACCAGACCACCCCAACCCAACCCGAAGACCCGAATTTCGGGTTGGGGGGGGGTACGGGCCTCAGATGTGTTTTTTCCATGTTCCCCGAAGCCCCCCCCCCTCACTGGAAATGGAGGGCAAATCGGGGCCTTCGGGTTGGGTTGGGGTGGTTTGGGGGGAGACGGGGGCGGTTTCCTCAACCTTCGCTGGCAAGTGCCTCTTCCTTCGCCCGTGGCCTCGCAGAGCGGCTGGTACAGGGTGGTGATCTGGATGGGGGTCTCCGCCTGGATGATGCGGGTCCGGAAGCGTTTCGCAAACAGCTGGACCTCGGGCGAGCGCCGCTCTCTCATGAGAGATACTAATGCATTAGATCCTCCTCGGATGCGCGCGTCCGACCCGAACACATAGTATAACCATATTGTAGTATATCGTTTCCCGAGCGGGGTGGCCAGAAAGCGCCCGCCACGACGCATGTACTATAATATTCCTCGGTGCGCGCCTTCAGGCGGGGCGAAGCACATATAATACTAGTATGCTGGAGGGGAGCCGATCTCACGCATGGGGGCCATAGAGGCTTGGCTGACCCACCGTGGACGGAAATAGTAACGCGCAAACAGTGCATGACGTTGGGGGTTCATCGCCGCCCAGAGGCCGCGAGTTCCCCGCTTGGCACGTGGCATATACAGCAATGGCGTAAGTACGCGAACCGCAGGTGCAGATTGTTGAGCCAGCGGTCGTTGCTGTTTGGGCCGCGTTCCATGCCTTTGACTTGCGGGAAATGAATTACAGACTTTCTGAATCGGTTCCGCGGCAACTGTTTCCACCCACGCTAGTTTCCATGTGAAGGGACCTCCTCTACCCGTAGGGAGAAACGACTGGCCTATTCTGAAGGAGTTGAAGGCACCTACGCCTTCAACACACAAAACATTCTTGCATCTGTTAGAAATCAGACATGCGTTCAAAAGACCAGCTTGCAGAGTAGACAACGAGTTGTTGAAGGCAGATCTGCCTGCAATTAGTTGAATGCAGCCCCGCCATATTATGAAAGCAGATCTGCCCGACTTTGTGTAAAGTTTTCGACTGGACAACGAACATGTTGCCGAATTATGGGATGCATGGCGGGGGGGCGTCCAGCATCGATACAGGGCGCGACCGAATAGCCGCATTGGGGTGCAATGATCAGTGAGTTCCCCTTTACTTCTGCGCATCCGTTTTTTTGGGGGGGCTCAAGGACTGGGGCCGCAAGGTCGCCTGCGATCCGAGGCACAGGGGCCCTTCGGGGCCCAAGGGTAGCAAGGCCAATATCAGTTGGCGACCCCCTCCCGAACAATAAGCTGGGAGACGCCCTGCATCCATGACTCGTTCTTCTGACAGCACACAGCAGGTTCGATAGCCTCCCACGGGCCAGGCCGCTTGGCCTATCAGCTCGAGCGCGTGCCGTTCGCATCACGAGCCCGAGAAACAAAAAAAACAGACTGCACGTCAAATCCGCCGCGCCAATCGGGACGGGTCAAGGCCGATGGTGCGCTGCGCGCCGCATCCTGGATCCAGGAATGGCCAAGCCTGCGCTGCGAGACACAACTCCGAGTCGAGGTCGGGGAATCCCTGGGCAACGGCCTGGTTCGAAATACCAATTTGGACACCCTTTGCCTTTCTCGCATCCGCCTCAGAATCCTTCTGATGATGTTCATTATTCTCTTTCGCATCGTCCCCATTCCGTGTCCTCGTCATCCGTCGCCCGCAATGTGCCCTTTGTGTTTTTGTTCCTCCACTGGTTCCCAGCGAACGACACTGGAGGTAACGCGGCGCACCTTCCCTGGCGGAGGCAGGCTTCCCAACGCAACAACCAACGCAATCCGGGGACACACCAACATGGTTTCGGGATCCGTGGATGTGGCCCGTGGGCGCCACATCCACGGATCGAGGTACCCCCCGAGCATGAAGCACACGCCGTCCGATTTGGCGACGGAACGCGTCGGATGCGCGTGGGCACGGGGCCTGTCGCTAATCCGCGCGCCCTGTCCATGATGGCGCTTCTTTGAAGCGATCACAGCGGCGACACGCGGTCGGCATTGCCCCCCATCCAATGCCGATTGCACTCACGACCCGGCCCGCTGCCCGAAAAATCGGCGCGCAAAACTCCGGGAACCTTGCGATCGTGCTTTCCGGCTTTGCCACTGCCTTTTGATGCGAAAATGCATATGACAGCAGCTGTCCTACTCCAGCTACATTTGAATTTGCAATCCCATGCTGCAGGCGAAAGAATAAAAGAGTCCTCGTCGTCATCGAAAGACCCCGGCCCATGAAGAGGCTTTGCTGAGGCTCTGGGCCCCTACATTCAGTGGACTACGCTGCTTGTGAACAATTTGACGAGGTGTGTCCGTTTAGTATTTGTATGTAGTGAATTTCGGAAGAGCGGCGGCTGGAACCGACACCGTGGGCGACTGGAACGCTTTCCCTGTGAAAAACTGACTGCTGGAACCACCAATTTGTTGTCGGCGTAGGAGGCTGGAGCACGTTCCCTGGTAAGACTTTTGGTCTGGAGCTAACGCCATGGGCGGTAGGAACATTTTTCCTCAAAAATAAGTTGGGCCCTGGAACCACCCTTTCTGATCGGCATGGGCGGCTGGAACAGTTCATTGGTAACAAAAATTGGGGGCTGGGGCCGACACCGTGGGTGGCTGGAACATTCACCCTGGTAAAAAATGCGGGCTGCAACCATCCCTTCTTGTTGGCATAGGTAGCTGGAAAATTTCATCCCGCAAAAATAAAATCTGGAGCTTCACCCGGCTCCGGTCGTCGTCGTCGGTCGTCGTCGTCTCGGTCGTCGGTCGGTCGGTCGGGCTGTCGGTCGTCGTCTGTCATCATCGTCGTCGGTCGGTCGGCCGGTCGTCGTCGGTCGCCCTCGTTTCGGTAGGTCGGTCGGTCGGTCCGTCTGGTCGTCGGCGTCAGTCGGTCGGTCGGTCGGTCGGACGAGGTCGTCGGTCGTTGTCGTCTCGGGCAGATTCCTGGCTGCATCGCGCTTGCGCTGATTTGCTGGAGCCGACGCCACCGTGCCCTCTGAAAGCGCGCAACTGGAGAACATGACGTTGAGCCCAAAACCTGCCCGATATGGCATGATCATGAAACTCAACGACCATCAAGAGTTCACTGACTGCAGGAAACACTCAAGATTCATGGGTCGCCCAGCTGGTCTCAGAGGCGCACGTGCACGCCGCCGCCAGTGTGCGCAGGAGGGAGACGAGGGCCCGCTTCACCTGGTTCAACGCAGACACCATCCTTGCGAGCAGGGACGGCGCAGTGGCGACCGGGCACTTTTGATCCACAGCTCACAGCAACGAGACAACCACCATGATTGCCAATTTCGGAAATGATGGCGAACATGTCGACGGCGAGCCCTCGCCGCCGCTCCCAAGGCTTCGCGACGAATGCAACGCTCAGGGTTTCGCGGGACCCCTGCGCAACAGCGTGGGATGTTGGAAACCATTGCTTCTTCACGTCGGGATTCATTAACTACGTGGCACCCCGCTTAAGCAATAAAATAGGACACCGTCGGGGCGATCCCAGGTTCCCGCGCACGGGGTCTTCTCGCGAGGGCTTTGGGGAGGTGCGCGGGGGGGGGGCGCTGACTGCACTGGGAGAGCTCCCAGACATAGACGCTCATCGCGCGCGGGCGCAGTGCCCTGGTCGGGCCCCGCTGCCCACGTCGGAACGGAAAGCTGAATCTCGCCATCGCTCGGACGTCCACTCCCTGTGTTTTTTGTTCGGTGTCGTGCGTGTTTTTTTCGCCAAACGAGCAAGGATGCTCCTCGATGGCCCTCGCCGACGGAAAAACGCACACGTCCGAGCGATGCCGAGGAGTGGGGAAGGTGCTGTAGTACTATGCGTTCCCACTCAGAGGCGCACGTCCGAACCGAACACTGTACAGATGTTCTTGAACAGGGGCCGACCGTCCTGGCATCTCTATGGGCGTACCACGACATGTTCTCAGAACCCAGGAATGTTCTAGGAACAACAGCACTGCTCTTTGAGCATGACCCAACTGTGTGGCAAAACAGGACAGACTCAGCCAGAAATGTCCTAGGAACATCGCGTGCAAACCACACAAGGTTCTCAGAACACCCTTTGGTGGGCCTGCAGGCGAGCCAGGACGCTTCGCCACCGCCTGATGTCTGTAGGCCTTTGATCTGATCAGCACGGGCATCCCGTGGCACATCGGCACTCTGGCGGTGTGCCCGCGAGCGCCAGCCACGGAGCCGAGCTCAGAGGACTTCTGGGATCGCGCGCCGTGCCCTGGGGTCCGACGCACACGTGGTACAGTCATCGGCCCGACCGGAGGAACGATACTTTAGTAGTGGAAACAATTGGTTTTCAAAATGTCTGGTCGTTAGAAGCTCTGCGTGGCGACGCCCCCGTCGCCACGCGTGCCCTCTGCGTGCCTGCGGGGGCGCCGCCACGTAGAAGTACTGGAGACCGAGCATTTGGGGCGTTGCTACGCACGCCCTCTGCGTGGCTGCGACCATTTATTAAAACCCTCAAGCCAATTAAATTCACTAATAAAGTACATGAGGGACGAAGCCCCTTTGTCGTCCAAGGAATAACGCAGGCAGTCGGACTTGATTGGAGAGGACACGCGAGAGGACAGAAGACCCTTGCCGAGGGGCACGCTGCCACAGGAATGTAGGAGGCATGGGTCGCGAGACACAGGACACAAGGGTACCCTTGACTTGGCAGGGTCGGCCTACTGATCTGGGCCGACTGTAAGGAACGATCTATATATATATATATATATATATAATAAATAACGCACAAGGAGCGGTGAATAACGCATGCAAGCCTAAGGAACGACCGAGCCCCTTGTGAAAAGTAAGCGTGCCTTACTCAAGCCACTCACTGCACCGCCTATCCCAACGCTGACTTGCAACGCCAAGCGCCAGCCAAGGCTGCCGGGACGGAAGAGGTCCCCTAGAGGTCTCCGAAGGCCCCAACCAAGCCGAAGCACTCTGGCGCCTCGACCTCAAGCCAGAATCCGCCAACTCACAACAGGCGAGACGAAGCCCAGGCGAGTCCTGCCCCCGGCCGTCGCAGCACGATGCCCGCCAGGACCAACCTCTGGTGGCGGGGGTGCACTGTGCTAAGCGGTTCTGCTGTGCACCATGACGTTCGAGCTGCAGATCCTTTGAGAGAGCTCTGCGCCCGAGCCACGGCTGGGCGACAAACGGCCGAGGGAAACAATTACTGAACACTCCCCCTCCCCCCCAAACTCAAAGTTGGCACGCGCGGGGGAGACTGTGGTCGAGGTGCAACTCATCAGGGCCACCGCCAACTTTGAACATTGGGGGGAGGGGGAGGCGTTGACAGATGAATGTGGCATGAGTGTTCGCTATTTTTGTTCCGAGGCCTGTACTGCACGACGGGCTGAATTCCGCCTCCGGGGCCAGCTGGCCGCCGCCGTCGCCATCAAAGCGTGACGCCGCTCGCGGACGAGAGACCGACGGCGAGCCCGGCCAAGAGAAGCTACGCACGATTCGCCGTTAGCCATCGCCAAGAAAATAATCAGAAACCCGCCCCCCTATCTTTTCACTCTGTTTGCATATCCCTCCTGTAGAGGCACGTGCCCGACTTCACCCTGGGGGCGCCTCTCCTACTCCCGCCAGCTTCCGCCTGCGGAGCCTCCCTCCGCGCCACTCCCGCCGGCCTCCGCTGGCCTCCCGCCGCCTTCCGCCGAGGCAGCCATGCCACCTCCCTCGATCCTCGAGGGCCAGGCCCTGCCTGGACTGCCACCGATTCTCTTGCAGGGCTCCGGTCGTGACTTTTTACCGGCTCTGCATTCTTGCTCGCGGCCTCGGGCCTCCAGTCGGCGGCGCGCACAGAGGGGTAATTAGGGGGAGGGGGGAAAGGCTCCGCAGGAGGCTGCTTCTGAGAAGGCGCGGGCCTCACATCTGCAGGCAAGGCCCGCACCTTCCAAGGAGCAGCCTCCTTCTAGGACGCGTTCCCCCCTCCCCCTCCCCCCGTGTGCGCGTGGCCGATCCGGGGCGACCCCCTTCGAAGGAGAGAGAGAGCGGACCACCGCCAGCGCCCGAGGGGCGCACAGAGGGGGGGCTGTGGCACCCATCGGGTGCAGACAGTTCGGCAAGTCTTTGTTGGGAAACGCCTCGGCCTAGTAGCCCTGAGTGGCCTTCATCGGCCTTTCTTGCTGCATGTTTCGCGGACTCGGGTGGCCGTTTTAGTGGCTTTCTGTCGGCCTTCTAGTGGCTCGTGGCGTCACCCCACGGTGTGGTCACCGCTTCCTGGCCCCCGAATGGTCTCGATGAGCGCTGGCTATAAGTGCGGGACGATCCCGGCAATCTCGCCATCCGTTGTCAGGTGAGTGCTCAGGCCCGGGTTGCTCTGCAGCAGCTTGCGCCTTTCAGCGCCGCCGGCCGCGGGCGGAAGCTCTGCCCCCATCCCTCCCTTTCCCCCCGCCCCCTTGTGATCCAATCTGTTCCCCCACCCCCCCTCATCCCTGTTGCGGCTGATCCTCCCCCTCCTCCGCCTCCTCCTCCTCCTCCGCCTCTTCCTTCCGCATCCTCCTGCTCATCCTCCCTCCCATCCGCCACCTCCTCCTCCCCCTCCTCCTTCTCCGCCTCCTCCTCCTCGTCCTCCTCCGCCTCCTCCTCCTCCTCGTGCACCTCCTCCTCGTCCTCCTCCTCCTCCTCCTCCTCCTCCTCCTTGTCCACCTCCCCCAAAGTACACAGCTCCCTTCCTGCTTGCGCATGGCGCGAGGAGGCTTTTCTGCTGTTCGGAGTTCCAGGTCCGCTATATGACACCGTCGGCGGATGGAGGACCCATGCGAGCACTGGGAAGGGCTGGATGGGAGGGGTAAAGGACGGCAGACACGGCGCGGGCGCGCCCAGCTTGCCACCCCTCTCCATCCCCCCGGACCCCTTCGAGTAAAGTCGAGGCGTTGACCTAAGGAACCCTAAATAAGGAACGAGGCCTCTTTTTCCCATAAGTTTAACTTCGATTTCCAATCGAAACCCTAAGCAAAGCCAAAGGCGAACTGCAAAACAACTACATAACGAACGCCGAGCCCCTCCCCAACGAAAAGGGTTCCTTCCTCAGTGCCCCGACTGTAATGAACAAATCATGACGGGATGCTTTTCGCTACCTTAGCCCCCCCTCGGAGCCTTTTACCGGGCCTCGGGACCGTCAACAAACGACCCAGGATGAAAACCTGGTCCTGGGGAAGCGCGTTCAGACTTCGGGGGGTCGACGTTTCGAAAAAAATCACGACGTCGGGGGTCTGGGCCCCTGGACCCCGGTGGTCCTTGGGGCCTCCACAGGCCAGGCAGAAAGCTGCCAGAAGATAGCCCCCTGGAAGCGCGATCACTGGTCCTCGAAGACGTCTCATCCCAGTCCTCTTTTCTTGCTTGCAATACCGCTGCATCAACAGATCCGACTGGAGTAGAAAGGGGGAAGGCGAGAAGATCTTATGGTCGTATACCCCGTCTCGGTTTGCGCATGACGTGCGGGAGGACCATCAGAGGCGGAATCACTCAGACCAACTGCTTGCTTCCAACTCGTCCTCCGATAGGACTTGTCAGTCCGCGGCCCATAACTCCCAACCCCTTCCCAAAGGAGCAAATGTTCGTCGCGGATCAGGTGTTGATGGCCATGGAACCCACTGACGGAAGAGGAGGAGGAGCTGATGATTTGAATTCGATCATGGGTAACGCTTTGGGTGTGTTCCACGCATCTGTATTTTTCATTGATTGCAATGGTAGTCATTATGTTGAGATGTTGGGTGATGCGTCTTTTCTATGTACGTCTTTTCCATGCAAATTGCTTTCACGGGCTCAATATGATGTCGTGCTCGGAGTTCTGCCTTCCCCACCTACGGAGTCCTGGCATACTGTCCAGAGGACTATGGATGCAGCAGGCGAGCTTGAACGTTTTTCTGCGCAGCCGTGGGGCGGGCACAGGCTCAGCTCGTTTTGGGCCAAAAGGCTGCGCACGGAGAGTGCTGATATTCGAGCGTCCGCCCTACTTCTGGCTTCTTCCACTGCTGCGGGCGCCGCTGGATTGCTGCTGCATTCGGCTTCTGTGAACCGTGAGGCTGCCGAGGCCTGGAAGCTCGATGTGATGGCAGGCCTTGCCTCCTTGCCCGAAGCGAACTTGACGTGCTTCAACACTGGAGATTCTGGTGGAGCGGACTTCGCATTTGTGCAGGTCCTGGCGCTCACCTGTCCGCAGCTTTCAGCAGTCCTGCACCAGAGGGGCCTGGTCGCCCCGCCGAAGGTCGTCTTGGAAGGTGGCCAGCTGGCCCTACCGAGGCGTCTCCTGGAACTGCTGGGCGAGTCCCTGCTCGCGGCGCAGCCTGGCGTGGAAGGGCGGGAGCTTCGTGCGCTGGCCCCAGGACCTGGAGCTGGCAGCCCTTCTCGTCCCGCCCGGTCGCTTCTTCGAAGTGGGGGACGAAGAGGTCGAGGCCTGGGGTCAAAGAGGGATGCTCGCACCACTGAACCTATCTGCATATGCCCACCCCCTGGGGGACAACGTCCGCACTATGACTCGGGATGCCCCCCATAGGCGTGTGCGCTTGAAGGGCAGCGCACAGCGAGGTGAGAGGTAGAGCTACGCAGGCGGTGCCACCGGCCAGGCCTGCACCATCGTAGACATGGAAGCTGGTCGAGGGCTCGCTGGTCTCGCCTGTGGCCCTGTCGCGCACGGCGGGCGCCCAAGGCTGAGGCCACTGCCGGCGAGGTGGGTCGCCGTGCCGCCCACGTGCTGCACGCCCTCGGTGGGCACGCCGTCTCGCTGGCGGAGGTGCTGTGCGAGCCGGGTGGGCAACAGGGCGCTACCCAGGCGACCGCGCGGGCGCGCGGCCGCGTTGCATATGTTGACTCTTCAGGATTCGCCCCCTTGGGATGGGAGAGAGAGAAAGAGAGAGAGAGAGAGAGAAAAAAAAAGTGAGAAAGACAGAGAGAGAGAGAGAGAGAGAGAAGAGGAGGAGGAGGAGGAGGAGGAGGAGGAGGAGAGAGGAGAGCAGCAGGAGCAGCAGAGGAGGAGGAGGAGGAGCAGGAGAAGGAGGATGCAGCGCGCCGCTGCACGCCAAACTCCAGAGTGTAAAGGAAGGGGAGGAGGAGGAGGAGGAGGAGGAGGAGGAGGAGAGGAGGAGGACGAGGACGAGGGGGGAGGACGAGGGGGAGGGAGAGGGCGAGGAGGAGGAGGAGGAGGAGGAGGAGGAGCGGAAGGAGGAGCCGAGGAGAGACGGGAAGGATGAGGACGAGGAGGAGGAGGAGGAGGAGGAGGAGGAGGAGAAGGAGGAGGAGGAGGAGGAGGAGAAGGAGGAGGAGGGAGAGGGGGATGGGGAGGAGGAGGAGGAGGAGGAGGAGGAGGAGGAGGAGGAGGAGGAGGAGGAGGAGGAGGAGCAGCAGGAGCAGGAGGAGGAGGAGGAGGAGGAGGAGGGGGAGGGAAAGGAGGAGCGTGAGGGGGAGGGGGAGGCCGACGTCGATGAAGAGCGCCTCGGCTGACAAAAAAAGCGGTCGTCGGATGGCGGGGAGCCGTCGCTCCCCCCGCCCGCTTTTCCCCTCCTCGCGCCGAGAAGCACAGGGCAGCCTCTTCGGGGGGCCTCGTCTGTCCCGCCGCGCCGCGAGCCACGCCGAGTCCGTGTCAAACCCATGTCGAGCCCGTCGAATCCGTGTCGGTATCGAATCCGTATCGAAGCCGCGTCAAATCCACACCGGTCCTCGTCGAGCCTGCGCCGGAGCACAAAGGGAAAGGACAGGAAAGGTCTTCCGAAGATGCAAGGAAAGAAACACACAAACGTTCTGTGCTCATCACACTTCGCTGCGCACTTCTGGGGAAACCAAATGGTACCGATACTGCTACTCCCCGGTCCTCTCTTGGGGTGCTTTCTGACCAGAATCTCGAGGCGAATCCAGCGGTGGCGACGAGGGCCGCCCAGGAGGCCCAGAAAGGGGAACGCGAGGGAAAGGTAGAGGTGTGAATACCTTTTCCTCCTTTGACTCCTCATCTTGGGAGCGCAGAGGGGGTAGATGGAGGGGGAAGGCTTCCTAGAAGGAGGCCGCTGCTTAGAAGGGCCTTACATCTACAGACAAGGCCCGCACCTTCTGAGAAGCAGGCTCCTTCCAGGAAGCCTTCCTCCCCCCTCCCCCCTCCCCCCTGTGGTGAGCGTCTTTTTTATCCGGCGTTTCGACATTGGGCGGCATGCAAGGAGGGGTGGAGGGGAGGAGTCTGGCTCCGGACCTCTGCTTAATGCGACTGTTTGCAGAAGTGCGTCCTCTGGGGGAGACTCCACCTGCTCGAAATAGGCGCCAAAAAACAGCCAAGATCCACTCCATGGGGGGAGGAGGGGGGGGGGGGGGCGAAGGCCCACGCCGATCGAATAACAAGACACCCACCTGCGCGCCGCCGATCCTCGCTGTTTCAGCCGAGCCCGAGGGGCACCAGCAAGCAGCACCCGAGGGAGGGCAGCGGCGCCGGCAGTGGGCAGGCAGGGGGGGGCGGCGGGCGGAGGCTTGGGGGCGGAGGGGGGGCAGGAGGAGGAGGAGGAGGAGGAGGAGGAGGAGGAGGAGGAGGAGGAGGAGGGAGGAGGAGGCGGGGGAGGGGGGAGGCGGAGGAGGAGGAGGAGGAGGAGGAGGAGGAGGAGGAGGAGGAGGAGGAGAGGAGGCGGAGGAGGAGGAGGAGGAGGAGGAGGAAGATGAGGGGGCGGCGGGCGGAGGCTTGGGAGCGGAGGGGGGGCAGGGGCGGAGTGCAGCGGGCAGGCAGAGAGCGGCGCACGGTGAGCGGCGGGGCCAGGAGCAGACCGTCAGAACCGATGGCAAGGACGCGCCGCAGGGCTGCGAGCCCCGTGGGCGCGCACGGCGAGGCTCTTCGAGCGGGGCTGGCCATCGACGTGTTGGCGAAGGAGGGACCGACGAGGCACGAATGCAAGGCAAAACTTGGGGCGGTTGCCCATCCTTGCCAGCGGTTCCGACTGCACACGGTCCAGCTACGGTGAGGACGTGGAATAAGGAGCCAGTGGGTAAGGAAGCCAGGGTGTGGAGGCTGGCGGAACCCCAACTCAAGCTTGGCCACGGACATCGCCGCCGAACTCATGAGATCCTCCAGGGTCTGAAGCCTCCTGGGCACAGTCCCTGACGAACGCCCCCGCCGTACCACCTCACAGGTAGCGCCACATAGAGAACGGAGGAGGAGGAGGAGGAGGAGGAGGAGGAGGAGGAGGAGGAGGATTCTATGGGCAGTTGGCGCTCTGGCAGCAGCACGAGGTGCGCGCAGGACTTCGCTCGGCCGGGCGGCTCAGCGGCGAGCGACCCCGGCCACCGCGCGCGCCCAGCGCGGGTCACCGCCCCCGCAGTCGCGCGAGCCTCGACGCGAGCTCGTCGAGCCCGGCGTCCAGGCCGTCTGCCGTGCGCACCCAGTCCGCGCAGCAGAACTCCGCATGGGCCTCCAGCCGGCCGGCGACGCGCCCGTCCCCGAGCGGGCGGGCGGCGCCGAGGCCGGCGGCCGTGCCGCCCAGGTGGGCGGCCCACGCGATGGCGGGCAGCCGGGCGCGCAGCAGGAGGCGGCCGAGGGTGTTGGCCGCCGCGACGAGGTCGGCCACCTGCAGCATCGTCAGCTCCAGGCCCGGCACGGGCAGCAACATCCGGAAGCGCCTCGAGGGCTCGAGCAGGCCGTCGGCGGCCACCACGCCCATGAGCGCCCCGCGGAGCGCCGAGGACGGCGCTCCGCGGGTGGCACAGGGCGTGGCAGAGGGACGCGCCGACGCCCGACGTGGCGACAAGGCCGAGCAGCTCCGCATCCGACAGCTGCTCCGCCGCCAGGCCACCGAAGACGACCATGCCGCAGCAGTTGATGCCGCAGTGGGCCACCGACTGGTGCGAAGCCGTGCTCGTCAGCAGCGTGTGCACCCTGCCGGCGCGCAGGTGCGCTCGGCTGCACAGCGCGTGCGCCCGCAGCGCCCGCGCAATCGACTGGGCGAGATGGCCCCGCCGGTCCAGCTGCCACAGCGCCAGCAAGGCCGCGTTGGCGCCCAACGTCGCCAGAAGCGCGCGGCCCCCGGGCCGCGCTAGGCCCGCGCGCGACGCCGGCCCGCCGCCCGGGGCGCCATCCTGCGCCTCCGCGCAGGCGTTGGCCATGGGGGCGCCAGGGCGGCGCGCGGCCGCAGCGGCTGTCCGAGGGGCCACAGCTTGAGCCAAAACGGCTACGGAGGAGGAGGAGGAGGATGAGGAGGAGGATGTTCAAGAGGCTTCCAGGACGGCTCCAAGAACCCAAGGGGGGCTCCAAGAGGGGGGGAACTCGATGGGGGCCTCGAGAGCCCTCCCCCACAATACGACCCCCACGACCCCCAGCATGCATCCCAGAGGGCCCCAAGAAGGCCCCGAAGAAGATCCAAGAGGGCTCCCAGAAATTCCCAAAGGCCCTGACAAAAAGGCTCCCAACATGCCAGCCCCGAGGCCTGCAAGAGGCCCACCAGGAGCCCCACAGCATACGCCGAGAGAGAGGTCGACAGATCAGCAACCACCACACGCGGGCAACACGAAGGGACGCGGCTGACAATACGCACGAGCACGGAAGCCGAGCACCTCCTCTTTTTGGGGTTCCGGTGGAGAAGGGAGGAGCCCCTTGGCCTCGAGAGGATCCCGGGTGCGCGAGGGGCGGCAGAGGAACAACAGTGAAAGGCCCTAAGGAGCAGTGAACCACTGCTCGGCCCGAGCTGATACCTCCTTCTTTCAGCGTCGTGACTGCACCCCGCGCTGCCCCAAGCAGCCTTAGATCCCACACCGCCAGGCGGCCCGTTCTGGCCCCGACCCCGGTCGGGCCCGATCGCCTGAGATCCCGAGCGCCAGCAACTCGGAGGCCCGCTTCTGCTTACAACAGATAAATCACACAAGAGATCGGCCTGCCAGCGGGTGCTCCACGGAGATGTCTGATCCCGCAACGGCCCCAGGGACACACAGAGGCTCTGGGATACGTCAAGACCCTCCAAGAGATCGATGAAGAATAGGCCCCAGGATCCCCTATAGCAAGACATATTATCGTAGGTGTTTACTGTGCGCTACACTTGCGCCCTACCCGAGGCGACTGTGCGCTGCGTGCGGCAGCTACGCCTTTCCCGTGGCAGTTGCGCGATGACTCCGATGACCAGGAGCGGGCCTCTGAGAACCCGCACCCAGAAGCAAAACGCCTACTCCGGATTCCAGAATAAAGTGGGGGGGGTCACATTTTCTGGGGGTCTGATGTGAGTTGCCTTGGAGGGTTCAGGGGGGGGGGTATGGGCAGAGGGCCGCCCTTTCATGGATGGCCTGGGGGGGTCCAAAACTTCTCGTCTGGGAGGGTTGTGACCCCCTCCCCTTGATCACGAAATCTGGAGCACCTTGCACCTACCCGCGTGGCTGTCCCAGCAGCACTGGGGCTCGCGCAGGGCGCAGGCTGCAGCGTCGACCTCTCCAGCAGAGCGCACCTGGGGTCGCCACGACTGAAGGAGGAAGGGCTACGGCGAAGGAGGTGGGATATAGAAGAACACTCGACGTGGAGATGATGCAGAGACGAGGGGAGGCGAATGAGCGAGGAAGAACTCTCCCTCTCTCTCTCTCTCGCTTTCTCTGCCTCCTTCTCTCTCTGCCTCTCTTTCTGTGTTTGTTTGTTTGCTTGGTTTCACTCTCTCTCTCTCTCTTTCACACTCTCCCTCTCTCCCTCTCTATCTCTTCTCCTCCTCTCTCTCCTGAACAGCGTGTAAACGCGACTTCGCGACTTCGCCGTCCCACTCCTTCTTTTCCTCCGTGAAACTTCAAGGGTAAATGGGGAGGCTGTGCCAGCCTGGGCCCAATGAGTGGTGGATGCCTTGCGCAAGGTAGCTCGGCGGTGCCCTCCGCAGCCCTTTGGGGCCTGCCATACCCCAGTGAGTCACTGAACGACCCGACGGGTTCCGAGCCCTCTGGTGCAGGCCTTGTAGAGTTGTCTTTTGGCCCTGGAGTGCGCCAGATGCCTCTGTGTCGGACAACTAGTGGAAAGACTCTGGTCTGGGCCGTCGTTCGAAGAAGCAAGGGAGGATGAGCAAGCGTGTGCAACGGAGCCCCCAACGCCTTCGCGATGCCGACTCTGACCCGGTTCCCGTATCCGTCCTTACACCGACGGGGTCCTCGCGGACGCTGGAAGGCTTCGGCCAAGAACGGGCGCCGATCTCGGTGTGAGCGGCCGAGTGCCCCGGGGACATGGCTTCCGGTTCCCAGCATCCTGGGCTCCTCTGTCCCAGGGTGCCGCCAGCCAGGGCCCTGGGGCCTCGACAGCCCACGCAGGGCGGAGAGCACAGGGCACCCTGGGTGAGAGGTGTGGAGGGTCGGGGCCGACAAGAGACACGTGGGGAGATAAGAAGGTGGAGAGCAAGAGAGATCAGCTATACAAGCGGGAGGGTACAGAACATGAACAATAGTCCCAAAATGCTCCATCATGGTCAACGATAGTCGAAAGATCCACCCCAGACGATTGCTTCTACCATCTTTTTGGAGATTCATGCCTGTAGAGGGACGTGCCCGACTTAACCCTATGTCGGGCGGGGCGGGGTGCACCATCAGGTCCCATATCGGCCATCAGTTGGCGATTAGCGAACGACACATTGCCCCCCTCGACGGCCGATGTTATACCAGCTTTTTCTCCTTCGGCGCACAGCAGGGCTCCCCCCAAAAAAAGCTCTCTGGCCGCGGGGGGCGCGCCAGCCACTGCTCCAGCTCGTGCCGCGTGGGCCACACGTCCTCGGTGCCCTCCACCATCGCGGACGGGGCCCAGCGGTCTTCTGGCCGCGCCCAGTGCGGTTGGGTCGGGCGAAGGGGGGGGCGATAGTTCACAATGAGACGCTCAAGCCGCCCGACCTGTGGGACGCTAGAGCGTCTCTACACCGAACTCCTTCGCCGCACTCCTTGGCCCCCTGGCCGAGCAAACGACGTGGTGTCCGGTCGGGAGCTTCTTCTGCTCAGCGTGTCGGAGGCGGCGTTCCCAGGCGACGCGCTGTGTCCTGCGAGCCGACGGCATGAAAGCTCCGCCTCGTGTGCGAGCAAACTTTGCATCCATGTCCAATGCGTCTTGGATTTTCGGGCTCCCTACTTCCGATATCAGAGGCGCCGTGGACCTGGATCAAGCAATTTCGCCCCCAGAGGTGAGATTGTTATCCATATCCGCTGCGCCGCGGCCCGTCGGCGCCCCTTCCCAGAAAAAGTCAAAGACGCAGCGGATGTGGATATAAATCGTGCCCGCATCGTTCGGGTCGGGCGAAAGGGGGGGAGGGCAAAGGGGGGGTTGAGAATCAGCTCACGTAGCGGATTTTCCCGGCGCCTCCCGGCGCCGGAGGCGACTATGTATCGGGGAATGGGCCCCTCGATGAGGCCGAAACCAGCTGCATGCAGCAAATGTTGTAACCCCCCCTTTCCCAACCCCCCCCCTTTCGTCCGGCCCGAATTGTGGGGCGGAAAGCTGGGAAAGGCTCGGGACGATGACGCCCAGGGGCCAGGACGTGCTTGGCGCGTCGCGCAGAAGCGTGGTGGGCCAGAACGGGCGGCCCGTCACGCTGACCAGAAGCTCCGGAACGTTGTGTGTACATCGAGCCCTTCCGAGAGGCCCCCCTATGGTAGCGCGCATCCAACTCTGGCCCAGGCTGGCCACGGCATCTTGCACCCGGCCTCCTGGCAGGGGCGGGCAACCACGCGCGAACCCTACGCCTACAGGTCGGAGTTCTGAAACGCCGGCCCGTGATCAGAATCCGAAGGATGCCTGCGGCCAAGCGAACCCCAGCGGGGGTGCCCGATACCCCAGCGTCAAGATCGAATGGTCTTCAAATTCCACACAACGCCCGTGACCGGCGCCACCCCCCCCCCCTCACGGGCAGGTGGTGATGGGGGGTGACCGAATTGGGGGGGGGGGGGGGCACGTTATAGGGCTGGGCCCCTGCTGGCTCCCAACGAGGCCCGAAAAGGCCCCTGGAGGGCCCTTCTCTTCACCCCCCAATGGGGTCACTCCGCCATCCTCCTCCTCCTCCCCTCCTCCTCCTCCTCCTCCTTCTCCTCCTCCTCCTCCTCCCCCTCCTCCTCCTCTCATCCTCCTCCTTCGTTCCTCCTCCTCTCCTCCTCCTCCTCCTCCTCCCCACCCGCCCGACCCTCCCCCCCCCCCCCCCCTGGCCACGTCACGAGTCGCGCCGACGCCGTCGGGGAATTGGGCCACCCCTGGGCATTCCTCGGCGGCGCTGGCTGGAATCGTGACGCGACGCCCCCCCCTCCCCCAGTCACGCCTGCTGTCGCCAGGAGATGCGGTTAGGTCGAGCATGTCCTCCTACAGGGAGATGTTGGAAGACATGTTGCGACTAGCCAAACAGATTCCAAACACCATTCAAAATAGTGGCAACATCGTTCTCAAACTTGTTTTTGACTATGTTTGAATTTGCCGCCTGTATGGGGACAGGCCAGACTCAAGACATGGTCTCAAATTGAACCCGCATGGGTAGGGCTCGCCACTCCCAGACCCCCGACATCATGATCTTTTCACGACGTCGACCCGCAGAGGTTTCGACCCTATTCCCTGGGGCCGGCTTCTCGTCCTGAGTCGGTTGTTGACAACCCCGAGGCGCGATAAGGGCCCCCAGAGCCCGAGAACAGCAACAAGCCTCCCGTCGTGTTCTGTTCCTGACTCGACGGGGTCTGGGTTGGTCGCAGGAGGTGAGCAGGGACCGACCGTCCCGGCATTCCTTCAGGCCTACCGCGGAATGCTCTTAGAACCCCAAACAGCTCTAAGAACAAAAACGACGCTCTTGGATCAAAAACCCGGCGTGCTAAAAAAAGCCAGTCTCAGCCAGAAATGTTCTGAGAACATGTCGTGCAAACCACAAAAGTCGGGCCGGGCGAAAGGGGGGGATAGCAAAGGGGGGGGGAGAATCAGCTCAAGTAGCTGATTTTCCTGGCGCCTCCCGGCGCCGGGGGGCGCCCATGTATCGAGGAATGGGCCCAGCGGCGGGGCCTAAACCAGCTGCATGCAGCAGATTTCGTACCCACCCCCATTCCCTACCCAGACATGCGACGTCCTGATTTTTTCAGGACGGCCCCCGGAAATCCCGACCCATTCCCCAGGACCGGCTTTTCATCCTGAGTCGTTTTTTGACGGCCCCAGGGCCCGACGAGGGCCCCCAGGGGCCGAAAATAGCGAACAACTGGCCGTCCTTTCTTTTGACGACGCGATCGTGTCCGGGTATCCCCCCCTTCCCTGTGCCCCCCTTTCGCTCGGCCCGAAGAAGGTTCTGAGAACACTCCTTCGGGTGTTGCTAGAAGTACCCCTGGCCCAAGGTGCCCCCAGCCTTTCGCTCCGTTTGGGAGCCCCTGGGGCCCTTTGGGCCCTGCAAAGGGTGCCCTAGAGGCCGCCTGTGCCTCCCTGAGAATCCTGGGGGTACCTTGGGGCCAGGGGTACTTCTAGCAAAACCCGCTTCCTTGGCGGGCCTACCAGCGAGCCCCTTCCCCCGGACCGGCTCTTCATCCCGAGTCGTTGATTTTGACACCCCGGGGCCCGGCGAGGGCCCCCATGGGGCCGAAAAGAGCGAACAACTGGCCGTCCTGATTTTCTCAATACGTCGGAGGTCTGGGTACCCTGAGATCCGACGTTGCAAAAAAATGCAACATCGCCAAAACCACGCCCGGAGACCCAGACCTCATCTTTCCGCGTCATTTTTCGAGCCCGCTCGATCTGTGAGGGTCCCGGGGCCTGAAATCGAGCGAAAACGCCCGTGGCAAAAAAAATGCGACGCCAGGATCTCAGGGTATGCCCCCCTTTCGCTGGGCGGGCCCGCCGAAGAATGTTCTCACAGTGAGAACCTTCCTCGGCGGGCCCACCCGGCGAGCCGGAACGCCTCGGCGCTGCTCGAAGAGCACGGGGCGGCTGGGTCGTGCGCGCCGCCCGAGGGGGCCCGGTTGTTGGCGCGGCCCCCGGCCTCAGCGGGAGAGCTCGGCGCCCCGGAGGAGGAGGAGGAGGAGGAGGAGGAGGAGGAGGAGGAGGAGGAGGAGGAGGAGCAGGAGGAGGAGTAAGGAGGAGGACGAGGAGGACTGTAGGAGGAGGAGGAGGAGGAGGAGGAGGAGGAGGAGGAGGACGAGGAGGAGGACGAGGAGGAGGAGGAGGACGAGGCCGAGGTCGTGCTCTTTCTGCGCATGATTCGAGCGGGCCTGGCTCGGTCGCAGGAGGGGGCGGCCAGGAGCACCGCTGGGGGGGGGTCTGGGCGCGAGGGCGCGGAGCCCCGGCCATGCCCTGCGGCAGGGCTGCGGCAGGCGGCGGCGCCCGCCTCGAGCCCGCGCGGCGCGGAACGCTCTCGGGCGCCGGCGGCCGGCCCAGAAAGCCGAGGCTGCAGCCGGGAGCTGGAGGAGGGGCGAGCGCGCCCCCCCACTCGCAGAGTAGCTGCTCGCAAATGGCCCAGAGCCTCCGCGGGGGATACCCACGACGAGTTGCATCGGAAACGGCCATGCGCTGTTCGGACGCTTCTTGCGAGTAGGCACGCACTTTCTGCGAGCAGTGGCGCGCGCTCGGCGGGAGGAGGGCGCCGGGAGCACACTGGGAGCCGGGGGCCCCTGCCCCCTCGAGGAGTGGCAGAGAAGCACGGCGGGAGGTTTCTGCGCCACTGCCGGCCCGCCCCTGCCCGGACCGCGGGGCCGTCAACAGAAACGGCTCGGGAGGAAGCGCCGGATCGGGAAGCAGCAGGCCGAGGCCTCGGGGGGTGGACGTCGGGGGTCTGGGGATCCAAACCCAGACATGCGACGCCCTGGTGTGTTCAGGACGGCGCCCCCCGAAGTCCCGACCCCTTCCCCGGGGCCGGCTTTTCGTCCTGATTCGTGTTTTGACGGTCCCGAGACCCGGCGAGGGCCCCCCGAGGCCGAAAATAGCAACAACAAAAAACCGGCGTCCTTACTTTTTTACGATGCGATCATGTCTGGGAACACATCTACTGTCAACGACCAGCGCGCAGTTTCTCGGCGGTTCCCCGCCCTCGGGCCGCGCTTCCAGCGGCTGCGCCTCGCCGAAGGCTTCTCCCGGGGGTGCCCGGACGGCCGCCGGAGAACGGCCCCCCCCAAAAACAAGCTCGGCGGCCCGCGAGGGAGCCCCCGCCGCGAGGGGGAATAGCGAGAAGGAGAGAAGGCCCGTACATGGACATTGTATTCGAACCCTGTGGCCCAAGATGCCCCCCAGACCCCCCGAAATTAACACTGATGGCGTGGCGACGGGGGGGCGTGATGTGGACAGACAGATTCGAACCCCAAGTCACCGCCTTGACTGAGATCAACATTGATGTCGGGGGCGCGGGGGTGATTTAGAATCTCCCTCGAATATGTAGGGGTTCGAATATATTGTCCATCTACTGGCCCTCTCGGAAATCGGCGGAACTTCTCATGGAACGCACAGGGACGTGCTAGTACGATGTGTCCTCCTTGGAGGCGTGCGTCCGACCTGGACGTGTAGCATAACCATCCTGTAGTGCATCGTTTCCCGAGCGGTGCGGCCAGAAAGAGCCCGCCACGACGCATATACTATGAGATTTCTCGGTGCGCGCGTCGGCCATGGGGGGCGACGCACACATAGTATTAATATGTCGGGGTGACGCCGATTCTCGTCCTCCGGGGGCCCTCGTCGGGCCTCGGGGGAAAAAGACGACCGGGGACGAAAAACCGGCCCTGGGGAAGTGGTCCGGACCTTCGGGATCCAACAGACATTGGCGATTCTTGCCCGTCTTCTGGGGCGCGGAAGGACATGCCAGTACAGTGTGGCCTCCTTGGAGACGCGCGTCCGCCCTGAACGAGGAAGGAGGAGGGAGGAGGGAGGAGGGAGGCATGTAGTAGGGGGGAGGAGGGAGGAGGAAGGCATGTAGTAGAACCATCCTGTAGTGGATCGTTTCCCGAGCGGCACGGCCAGAAGGCGCCCGCCACGCCGCTCAAATACTGCGAGAGCTCTCGGCGCGCGCAAGACGCACAACATCAGTGTGCTGGGGCGGCGCCCCTTTTCGTCCTCGGGTAGGGGCCCTCGTCGGGCCTTGCAAGGGGCCGTCAAAAAACGGCCCGGGGCGAAAACGCGGCCCTGCAGGGGAAGTGGTCTGGACCTTCTGGGGCCCACGCACCGAACAATGGAAGCAGCCAGATGTGCGGGGACGGCTCCCGGATTGAGGCCACGCGTCACCAGGCTGCGGGGTGACGGTGGGGGAGGGGGGACTGCCACGGGAGGGGGGGGGGAAGCATCGACCTGGAATCGGCAGGAGATCGAGGACAAATCGGCGGTTGGCCCCCGATAGCGAATCCGCACGCTCCTGGGCGGGCGGGAGGGGGGGAAGCCGCTGTCGAGCCCCCAATCGGCGAGGATGGGCGAGCAGGGGCCGGTGCACCCCCCCCGTGGGCCTGTATATCTGACCTGCCGTGGCCCCTGGCGGTCGAGGCCACGAGCCACCGGGGCGGCGGCCACAGAGGGGGTGCTGGCGCGAGGGGGGCGGCCTTCCGGGAAGGCGGGGCGGCTGCTCGGAAGGCCGGGGCCTCTCGGTGAGAAGGTCCCCCCGAGGCGGGCGGGCGTCGAGGCCGCGCCAGCTGGAAGGGGCCCCGGGACACACAGCGAGGTAGGCACAGAGGGCAGGATCCCCCAGATCTTCCCAAAGTAGTTTCTGGGTCCTTGACTAGAGGCCTCCTAGATGGGGTCGGAGCAGATGGGCTCGGAGGATCGCGCCGCATCGCCAATACATCGGCGATGCATCGTCGACGCATCGGCGATGCGTCGGCGATGCAACGGCGACGCATTGCCGACGTCGCCGATGCATCGGCGACGTCGACGAGAAGCAAATCGGGCTCCGCATCGAGCTGCATCACCGATGCATCGGCGATGCGGCGCGATCCTTCGACCCCATCTGTTCCGACCCCATCTGGGGGCCTGGATTGACCGCCCCCCCCCACTGCCCATATTTTCCCACATGTTCTCTGGGGGGTCGACGATGACTTGTGTCTGTGTGTTTTTCCTTTCCCTCCTGACATCTGGCTTCTCCGAGGAGCCCGAAGCCCAGACCCCTCGAGCCCTGAAACAAAAATTCACGGCGGGCGGTCTTGCGCCATGACCAGCCCCTGGGGGCCCGCGCCGCGTCTCGGGGCCTTCGGAAAGGGACTCGGGATGAAGAGCCGGTCCCGGGGAAGAGGCTCAGACCTCGGGGGGTCGGCGCAATAAAAAAATCATGACGCCAGGGGTCCGGGGAGGTACCGATACCGCTTTTCCCCAGGCCTCTCCGGGGCTGTCTGACCAGAACTTCCAGGCGAACCCAGCAGCGGCGACGAGGGCCTCCCAGGAAGCCCAAGGAAGGGGAAAACGAGGGAAGGGTATAGCGGTATGGGTATCTCTTCCTTCTCCGAATCTCCTCCTGCTCCTGGACTTCCCCCTCCCCCGTCAAGATCACTCAAGATCTAATCGGGAAATCAGATCGAGCCAGAACGTGCGTCGGATCGGGGGCTGCATCGGCACGGAGTCTAAGTCGAATCGGATCGGCCGCGCCAGCACCGCCGAGACCTGCGCCTAAGTGTGAAATGGTCGACGTAGTGTTTTTGTTTAACGTACTGTTTTACGCAGTGTGTTTGCATCGTGTAGTTGCGTAGTGTTTTTTACGTCGTGCTTTATTACGTAGTGATTTCACGTAGTGATTGTACGTAGTCTTTTTGCGTATTGTCTCTGTGTGTGTGTCTGTGTGTGTGTGTGTCTGTGTGAGTGTGAATGTGTGTGTGTGTGTGTCTGTGTGCGCGTGCGTAGTGTTTCCGCGTAAGTAAAATCTTTGCATCGTGTGTTGCGTCGTGTGTTTGCGCAGCGTCGCATTTGCGCACACTGTTGTGGCGTCCTGCTTCTGCGTGGGTATTTGCGTAGAGCTCCCGTGTAGGATTTTTGCGCCGCCGTTTGGCATGGAGTACTTGCGTAGATTGTTGCGAAGTATACTCGCGTAGTGTTAATCGCGTGAAGTAGTTCGCGCAGCGAATGGACGTACTGCTTTCGCGTGGAGTCAGCTCTCCGCGTCGTGTTTTCGCGTCGCGCTTTCGCGGCATGCGTTTCCACGATCGACCGACGAACTCGGACAGGGATTCGGAACTGCGAGGCCTGTGGACGCCCCCCAACGCCTCAATCGGGGGCGATGGGCAGTGGCAGTGCCAGAGATGTCCTTGGGGCCACTGCTGTGCCGAGGGCTGTGTCGTGCTTTTTCTGCGCTGTGCCGCGCCGCACTTTGACATGAAAGGGGACGCGCTACATAGTGTGTCTGCGTGATGTATTTGCGTAATCCGCCGGCCCCCTTGTGGGGCCACCAGGCTGTAGGCCCGTGATTCGCAGTTTCCTGTACCAGTCGTAGGTTGTAGTTTCCAGTGTTACAGTTCTGCTTCTTGCTGGTTACTGTAACTACTTGACTTATTGCTGGTTACTGTAACTAGTTGATTGACCGCGCGAGGGGGGGGAGGCCCAAACCGGCTTTTTAGCACCCCCTGGGCGCGTTGTCTGAATTGCTGGGGGGGCTCGAAATCGACACCCCTCACGCAGATCCGCGGGGTCCAGGGGTCTGAAAAGTGCACACACGCAGGATCAAAAACACAAGGGATTTGCCACATTTCTGAAATTCGGTGCCACCCCTCACGCAGATCCGCGGGGTCAGGGTCCAAAAACACATAGGGATTTGCCACATTTCTGAAATTCGGTGCCACCCCTCACGCAGATCCGCGGGGTCAGGGTCCAAAAACACAAGGGATTTGCCACATTTCTGAAATTCGGTGCCACCCCTCACGCAGATCCGCGGGGTCAGGGTCCAAAAACACAAGGGATTTGCCACATTTCTGAAATTCGGTGCCACCCCTCACGCAGATCCGCGGGGTCAGGGTCCAAAAACACAGGGGATTTGCCACATTTCTGAAATTCGGTGCCACCCCTCACGCAGATCCGCGGGGTCAGGGTCCAAAAACATAGGGGATTTGTCACATTTCTGAAATTCGGTGCCACCCCTCACGCACATCCATCGCAAGGCGTGGTAACCCAAACTGCGAGTACTCCCTCGGCCCTTTAATCCCAAGTGTGGTAACCAAGCTCGTAAACCATACACGTCTTACCAATCGCCCTGTGTGGTAACCCCTCTTGTGATCAGTTGGTTTTTGCCGATTGCGAATCGGCCTCGCATGAAGTTCCGATACTGCTGCACGACAGCGCCAAAGCCTCATGACTTAGCTCTTCCATGGCCCATTCTCCGAGAGAGGGGGCCGGCGGCAGGGGGCGAAGCCCTTACGGATGTGTTTACGCAGCACGTTTCGCGTAGCGGACGGACGAAGTATCATCGCGTGGAGTTCTCGCGCACGGTGTGCGATCTGCGTGGAGTTTTTGTTTCGCAGTGTGTGTGTGTGTGTGTGTGTGTGCGTAGTGCTGCTGCGTAGTGTTGTTGTTTGCGTAGTGTTCGCGCGTTGTCGTTTTGCATGGTGGATCTGATCACTGTGTTGTGTGTCGTGCTTTTGCGTGGTCTATTCGCGTAGTGGTTTCGCGAAGGGTACTCGCGTCGTGGATGTTCGTGGAGTACGTGCGTAGAGTCGTTGCGTAGTGTTTGTGTGTAGTGCGTTTGCGCGGCGTAGCGTTTGCGCGTAGTCCTTTGGCGGCGTGCTTCTGCGTGGTGCTTGCATCGTGTGTTCGTGTAGTGTATTTGCGTCGCCGTTCGGCGTGTAGTATTTGCGCAGAGTAGCTGCGCAATGTACTTGCGTAGTGCATGGTGCGTAATGTATTTCGCGTGGCGAATGGGCGTAATGTTCTTTCGTGGACCATGTGTTACGCAGCGTGTCTGCGAAATGTGTCTGCGTTGCGCAGCGTCAATCGTTGTGGTGTGTACTCTGTACTCGCGTAGTGAATTTCGCGTAGCGTTTTTTCGCAGAGCGAATGGACGTATTGCTTGCGCGTGGAGTTAGCTTTCCGCGTAGCATGTTCGCGTCGTGCTTTCGCGGCATGCGTTTCCGCGATCGCCCCGCGAGCTCGGACAAGGATTCGGAACTGCGAGGCCTGGGGAGCCTCCCGGCGCCTCAATCGGGCGTGTCGCAGTGGCAACGCTGGAGGTGTCCTTGGTGACGCTACCGTGCCGAGGGCCGCGTCGCGCTTCTCAGCGCCGGAAAGTGTTGTTTTCCGCTGTACGTTTGCGTAGAATGCTTTTGCGTAGTGGGGTGTGTTGCGTAGTGTTCGCGCGTGCTTCTGCGTGCTACAGTTGCCAGGGATGTTCGTGCAGGGTGTTCAAGTCACCGTTCGGCGTGGAGTACTTGCGTAGAGCAATTGCGCAGTACGCTTGTGAAGGGCATTTCGCGCAATGTATTTCGAGTAGCGAATGGGCGTGGTGTTCTTTCGAGTGGAGGTAACGTTCCGCGTAGTGTGTCCGATCAGTGTGTTTGTGTCATGTTGTGCGTAGTGCTTATGCCTAGTGTTTTTACGTAGTGGTTGTGCGTAGTGTGTTTGCGCAAAGAAACGATTGCGCGTGGTGTTGTGGCGCCGTGCTTCTGCGTGGATATGTCCGCAGTGTTTTTTGTGTATGGTATTTGCGTCGCCATCTGACATGGGATACTTGCGTGGATCGTTGTGAAGTGTACTCGCGTAGTGTGTTTCGCGTAGTGTTTTACGCGTAGCAAATGAACGTAGCGCTGTCGCGTGGAGTTAGCTTTCCGCGTAGTGTGTGAGTATGTGTGTGTGCTTGCGTGATGTTTTCGCGTCATGCGTTTCCATGGTCGACCCACGAACTCGGAGAGGGATTCAGAACTGCGAGGCCTGGGGAGGCAACCCAGTGCCTCAATCAGGCGATGGGCAGTCGCAACGCTGGAGATGTCCTTGGTGACGCTACTGTGCCGAGGGCTGTGTCGTGCTTCTATGCGCTGTTGGACTGTGTCCACATGACGAGACTGTGCCGAGGGCTGTGTCGTGCCTCTCTATGCTGGAATTGTCCGTGTGACGCTTCTGTGTCGAGCCGCGAGCACCCTGGAGCACCCTGGGGAGGCTTTGCGTAGTGTTTTGACGTAGTGTGTTTTGCGTAATGTTCTACGTCGTGGTTTACGTAGTGTCCAGTTCGCGTATACATGTGTCTTTCGCCATGATCTTTACAAGTAAGCATAATCGTCGCGCCATGCAAGCATTGGGCCGCATCATATCATCGGAATATCCGAATCGAACGAGATCAGGCGGGCCAGAATCGACACCGAAACAGGTCGATCGGATCCCCCTCCTCCTCTGCCTCCTTGCCCCCCTCCTCGCAGCCAGGAACAAAAAAACAACCCGCCCCAAAGCAACCAGGAAGCTTTTGTATATAAAAAATCCCCCTGGGCAACCTCAAATGGATGACATAACTACCACAAGTCAGACTCACACTGCAGAGCTGTAGTCCCAGGAGGAATATTCAAAAATAGCCAAAAAATAGTCTGAGGACGACTTTGGGGCAGTTTTTGACAATTTTTTACTGTGTTTTGCCCATCGTTAACTTTTCGCCGAAAACCCGCCTGCATGAGGACACGCCCGACCTAAGACTCCCGAGAGACGCCCACACGGAAGAAGCACCCCGGAGCACCCCGTCGACCCTCCTCGCTTGGAGGAGGATGAGGAGGAGGAGGAGGAGGAGGAGGAGAAAGATCGATGAGGAGGAGGAGGAGGGGGAGGAGGAGGAGGAGGAGGGGGAGGGGGTGGGAGGGGGAGGGGGAAGGAGCTGGTGACCCCTCCTATGGTGGCGGCCGTCCTCCCAACGACCCCCCCGCGTCGCGGCTTTTCCGCGGCGCGGCTCTCCCCGGAAGCCTGGGCCCTTCCCCGCGGGCCGGCCCTTCCATCCCTGGGTCGTGTCGTGGCGGTCCTGGGGCCCAGCGGGATGCGGCAGGGAGGAGTAGATGTATGAGGAACAAGAATGGAGGAGGAGGAGAAGGAGGAGGAGGAGGAGGAGGAGGAGGGGGAGGAGAGGAGGAGGAGTAGGAGGGAGAGGAAGGAGGAGGAAGAGGAGGAGCAGGACGAGGAGGGGAGAGGAGGAGGAGCAGAAGGAGGAGGAGAGAGAGAGGAGGGAAGGCGGAGGAGGAGGAGGAGGAGGAGGAGGAGGAGGAGGAGGAGGAGGAGGAGGAGGGGTAGGAGGAGGAGGAGGACGAGGAGGAGGAGGACGAGGAGGAGGTCCCTGAGAGGCCGAACACCGCACCAGAACCTCCCGCTGCGTCTCTCCCACGACGCAGGCCCTGGCGTGCGGCCCCAGAGGTCCCGACGGCCTCCCCTGGGCCCGTCCTTGCGTGCCCGATCCGTGCGTGGTGGCCCCGGGGCCCGACACGCAATCGAGGAAGAGCGCCCGCACTGAACATCGGGGGCGGCAAAGAGGGGGGTGATGACTAGGGGGGCGGGGGATTTCATGGCGTGGGCCACGATTTGCACCCCCCCCTCTTGGACACCCCCCTCTTGGCCGCCCCCGAAAAAAACACGAAAGCATGTGTAGATCCGCGCTTGCATCAGTTCTCGACGCTGGCGTGGCTCGCAGGGGGGAAGACGGGGAGCAGAAGGTTTGGGGCTCCTATGGGCCCCCGAATCTGGCCGAAACCAGCTCGCTCTCCCAGAACGCCAACCGCGGCATTTCAAATTGAATTCGATAGACCAGAATTTCGGCCCGCGCTCATATGTCGCCGCGCCGCTCGTCCTCGACGCGCCCAAAACGGACGACGCCGACACCACCAGAAACCCACGGCAAGCCCGGTGCCCCGCGCCCCGAGTAGACGGCGCTGGCACCGCGGAACACCTACGGCGAACCCACCGCGTCCGAGGCGGCGTTTGCCTTGGTGGCCGCGGCGCCCTCCCCAAGACGAATGGCCGCGCGGAACCTGGGAAACCAAAAGGTGCCAATACCGCTGCTCCACGGACCTCTCCCGGGATGCGGTCTGACCCAGATTTCGAGGCGAATCCAGCGGCGGCGACGAGGGCCTCCCAGGAGGCCCCCCAAAAGGAAAAATGGGGCAAGGGTGGCGGTATGGTATGGATACCCCTGCCTCCTCCGAGAACCAGCGACGCGACGACACATCTCGCTGGAGCTCTGGCGTCTGGGCCGTGGCACTGCCGTCGCGGATGCCATGACAATGGACACTTTAACAGTCCGATCATCGAATTAAAACTGTGTTTAAAGTGTAGGAACAATGTCCCGGAAATGTTTGAAACCTGGTTTTTACATGTTGAAAACATGTTTAACACAAATTTTAGACATCTGGAAATTATTTGGCAACATGCTTCCTCTCCACTGATCGTCCTCCACGAGGCAAGGGTGGCGGTGTCGTATGGGTACCTGTCTGCCTCCCCTGAGAATGACTACCTACCAGACCACCCCAACCCAACCCGAAGACCCCGATTTCGGGTTGGGGGGGGTACGGGTTCCAATATGTGTTTTTTCAATGTTCCCCGAACCCCCCCCCACTGGAAATGGAGGGCAAATTGAAGCCTTCGGGTTGGGTTGGGGTGGTTTGGTGGGTGGTGAGAGAAGCAACGGCGCGACGACACATCTCGCTGGAGCTCCGGCGTCTGGGCCGCGGCACCGCCGCGGCGGCCCCGCGGGGCGGGCCCGCTGCGCCACGGCAGCAGGGGGGCGCCTTCCGCGCCCGGGCCGGCGGCGCGCGGCCGCGGCCCGACGGCCAGCAGCAGCTGGCGCAAAAAGTTGGGCGTTCCTCCTCCTCCTTTTCCCTTCCTCCTCCTCCGCCTCCGCCTCCGTCTCCGCCTCCGCCTCCTCCTTCTCAATCCTCCTCCTCCTCCTCCTCCTCCTCCTCCTCTTCCTCCTCCTCCTCCTCCTCCTCCTCCTCCTCTTCTCCTCCTCCTCCTCCTCTCCTCTCCTCCTCCTCCTCCTCCTCCTCCTCCTCCTCCTCCTCCTCCCCCTCCACAACCACTTCCTCCTCCTCCTCCTCCTCCTCCTCCTCCTCCTCCTCCTCCTCCTCTTCCTCCTCGTCCTCCTCCTCCCATAGGGGGGGCTCGTGGTTCCGTGGCGACTCCGCAGGTGCCCCCTCGAGCCGAAGAGACAAATCACGACGGGAAGCCTTCGGCCACGTTCGGGGCACATCCCGGGGGCCCGCGCCCCCGTCCGCGGGGCCGTCGAACAGCGGCCCCGGGAAGAAACGACGTCCTCGGGGAACGGGCGAAGACCTCGGGAGATGAAAAATCATGGCGGCGGGGGTCTGGCTCTCTGGGCTTTCCAGGTGGGGTCGGAATGGATGGGGTCGGGGAGCCGGGCCGCATCTCCGATGCATCGGCGACGCGTCTCGATGTGCAGCCAAATTTGCTTCACGTCGACGTCGACGACGTCGCTGATTCATCGCCGATGCATCGGCAATGCGGAACGATCATCCGACCTCATCGGCCCCGACCCCATCTAGGGGGCCTCTAAACTCAGGGGACCACCCCATGCCATCTTGATGCGTGCTGGCAATCGACGCCAACCGACGCTAATCGGCGCTGGTCGAAGCTAACTCGCCGCCAGTCGGCGCTAAATCGGCGCTCCCTCATCGACTTTCAGACGCCGAGGCACGCCAGTGCACCGGAAAACACCACTGCGAGGACACACAGGGCCCTGGACAAGGCTCCCGCCGATTTGCAACCGAAGATCATGGGGAGGAGGGGGCAAGAGCGCTCGGGTGTTGCTAGAAGTGTCCCTGGCCCAAGGTCCCCCCAGCATTCTCGGGGTGGCCCAGTGGCCTCCCCGGCGCTCCTCACGAGGCCCAGGGGGTCCCAAGGGCTCCAGACTGGGGCGAAAAGCTGGGGGCACCTTGGGCCAGGGGCACTTCTTCTAGCAACACCCGAAGCGTGTCGAGGACACGCTGCCGTTGCTCGCCCGTCCGCGTGGTACTCTTGCGCTTCTTTCTTGCCCGACGGCCCGGCGGTTCTCCGCCCGTGGGAAGCGCCGAGACGGGGTGCCCCACGGCGGCCCGGCGCGCCACTGTGCTGCTGCCTTGAGAGCCCCGAGGCCAGGATGCCACTCCCAGGGGAAACTCAGAGGTCGACTGTACGCCAGAGTGCGTGTGTTCTTCGCCACCGGGTTACTGCCGAAGGCGTCCCTTTGCAAGAGCTTCGGCTTCGGCACCGCCTGCATCCGAGGTTATGCCTCCTCTCGGCCTCGCTCTGAGGCTCCGCCGCTTCCTCCCTCCTCTTCTTACTTCAAGCTTCGCGCGGCCCGCTTAGCTTCGACCGGAAGAGGTGCGCTCTCGACCCGCGGATCTAAACCCCAAAAAAGTAAGCAAGAGTGACCCCGGGTAAGAGTGACCTTTGGTGCGCGGACTAGGGGGGCGCAGTGTGGCCAAATCCGAGCGCGCAAGCAGCCGCTGTCGCATCGCGCCCAGCGATCGGGGGGACCCAGATGAGCCCGCACCAAAAGTCACTCCGGCGAAGGGTCACTCTTGCGCATACTCGAAGAGGTACCGGCACCGCTACTCCCTAGACCTCTCCCGTGTTGCGTTCTGACCAGAACTGTGAAACGAAACCAGCCTTGGCGAAGAGGGTCTCCCAGGGGGCCCAAAAGACTGGAGAACTATAGGGAAGAGTGGCAGTATGGGTACCTCTTCCTCCTCTGACTGCTGGGAAGTCCTGTTCGCCACAACGAGGCAAGGCCTATGACGCCTGATAAGGGGGCCACAAGACCGGATCGGGCCGCATCGAAAGCAAGATTGAGCCGAACTGGGCCGGCTTACGCGGGACTGGGGGGGATCAGGCAGGATGCGACGGGATTCTGAAGATTCGGCTGGTCATGGACCGCGGGCTGGCTCGCCCTCCTCCTCGGGGGCAGCTCCTCGTCGTCGTCGTCGTCGTCGTCGTCGTCGTCGTCGTCGTCGCCCTCACTTAGCACACAGCGCCGGTGCTGCACGTAGCCTCCCAGGAATTGAACCCTTGAAAGGCCGGGCGGGGGTCGGAGCAGAGAAGGCCCCAGGCACCCCGAGGTCTTGAGAGAAGCCTCGGGGCGGAGGCCTTCCCAGGGTCGTCCGAGAGGGGGGCGCCCAAGAGGGGGGGCTCGCGAGCATCGAAGGTCCCAGGCACCCAAGGTTTTGAAAGAAGTCTCGGGGGGGGCTTTCTCGGGGGCGTCCAAGAAGGGGGCGTCCAAGAGGGGCCGAAGCATGTGCGCGGCCCGAAGGGGCCTAAGAGACGTCGTGCGCAATTGAAGGCAAGGACCTGCCCGTCTGCACAATCCGCACCACCGAGATCTCCGGCGTTGAAACACGATGGTGATACCTCGGGCAGGGCGGCAAGGGCCGCAACCATATCCAGCTTCCAGATCTCAGCAGCCTCGCGACTCCAAGATACCGAGTGCAGCAAAATTCCAAGGGACCTCCCGGCAGACGCAGTAGCTAGAAAAAAAACGGCCGCGCTGATGCCAACGCTCTCTTTTCGTAGCCTCTTGGCCCAGTAGAAACTGAGCCGATTCCCGCCCCAAGGCTGAGCACCTGAGCGCACCAGTTCGCCAGAAGCTGCCACAGAACTCTGCAACATCTGCCAGGACCCCGTGGGCGGGGTAGAAAAAACTTCGAGCACAACACCTGGCTGAATCCGTGAAGCCATCTTGCGAAAACGTGTCAGGTCTTCCAATAACGTAGCAAAGCAGCTGTCGCTGCAATCGATGTGTAAAACAATTGAATGGAAACCCGAGTAGCGTAGCCCATGACTGCACAAAAGTCCTGATCAGCACGCGGCCCCCAGCCAAGATGCAGAATATACGGCTGGGCTTGGGCGGCACTAGGAACTGAGAGTACAGGTCGCGCAGGGAGCTCATGCGGGTACTCGACTGTAGGTGGGGCTGGCCTGTCGTCGACCACGGCAGCCTGCCTGGTACCCGGGCGTGTAGGGGCCAATCGGCGCGGATGATTGTAACCCCTGCTTCCGTTGCTCCTTTGCACGCCGGCAATCCTCGATGCGGTAGGCCGTCACCATCTCGATGTCAAGTGGTTGGGCGCGTGCCACAAGGCACCTGAGACACGCTCCAGTTGGTCGTCCAAGATGTCCGAGGAGGCCAGCACAATCTGAGAAGACTGCAGTACAACATGGGCACGCGCTTTCTTCCACAAAAAACGGAGCAGCATCATTGGGTTGACGAATGATCGTCCAATGCCCGCGGCATCCAGATACAGTTAAACATGTGTTGTTACATTCGTAACAAAATAAACCAACATGATCTTGTCCAGCCTCTGGATCTGTCGGAAGGAACCGAGGAAATACTTGTTTGGCTCTCCTCAGGGAAAAAGAATTCCTAATACTATCAAACTGTTTCCAGTGAGTACACCCCATGCTTTCGCATGAAACGCATACAGGTTTCCCGACGCATACTTAATCCAGGTAGCCAGTCCAGCGCGATCGCCAGGATGTGCGCCAGGGCCTTCTATTCAACTTTATCCATCTAAAATCGTCGGCAACTAGCTCGAACCAGGAGCCCTCAATGCCGATGGTTGCGTCCAGGATAAGCTTCAGGGTGGGAGAAACCGACTGCAAGAGACGCGCCACGTATCTAAACCTTCGATATCTCTGGACTAATGTTCCATCCTGCCCGCCAATACTAACACCTCACGGTCAATGGTGCGTTCTTGGGTAGCTGCGGAATGTAGCTTCTTGCTCGCAACACAGTGCCCAGATAAAAGAAACTTGTTAATATTATTTATAATGGTGGCTGACAGCTTGTCGCATGTCTCCGCCTGGAAGAAGAAATGTGTACTACAAAGCGCGTCGGCGTACTTCAGCTTGCCGTTGGCAGGAATGTTGTACTTGATATATGATGCACGTAGCTTCCGAAACGCTGGCATGTGTTTTGGTTTCGCCGTGATACTGCTTGGCCCTGGTTCCCATCAGCTGCGCAAATACCGCCAACATGCTTGTATCTCAACCCGATGTGAATGCGATAAGTTGACGTCGCGTCCAGAGCCACAGCCTGAATACCAGCAAGTACCCTCCTAGCTGCCAGTGAGCCCGCACCGACGAAAGAAACCACCGCCGCCGTTTTCCCCATGCCCAGCTGCATTTGAAATCCAGAACCCAGCACACGTTTCCTGAGTTTGCGTCCTAAGCCAGCTATCAGGTCCACAAGGCGGGTCGGGTCATAACATGGAGAGCGAAAGCCAAAGTCACCGAACAAAGCGGCATCAGTGACAACTGTACTGTCGTATGCCAAGCTTTGTGGGAACACCTGGTTCGACTCGGTGATGCAATCAAACAGGTCGAGGGAGAGGCCAGTTTCTTTCATGTCGTTCTTGATGCCTCGTCCTCATCTTCCTCTTCCCGCTCCTCCTCTTCCTCCTCCTCCTCCTCATCCTCCTCCTCCTGCTCTTCCTCCTCCTCCTGCTCTTCCTCCTCCTCCTCCTCCTCCTCCTCCTCCTCCTCCTCCTCCTCGTCCCCTCAATGACGCAATGGAGCGGACCGCTCTCCTGATGAAAGGTGGCGCCTTCGTCCTCCTCCTCCTCCCCCTCCTAGTCCTTCCTCCTCCTCCTCCTCCTCCTCCTCCTCGTCCTCCTCCTGACTCCTGACGCCGAACGCCTGAAACCTGACGCCTGACGCATGACTCTTCCTCCTCCTCCTCCTCCTCCTTCTCCTCCTCCTCCTCCTCCTCCCCCTCCTCCATCCTCCAATCCTCCAGATCCTCTTCCAAATTCTTCACGTCCTCCTTTTCTCTCCTCATCCTCCCTCCTCCTCCTCCTCCTCCTCTTCCTCTTCCTCCCCCTCCTCCTCCCCCCCTCCCTCCTCGTGACCCTCCTCCTCCTTCTCCTCCTCTCTCCTCCTCCTCTCCCTCCTCCTCCTCCTCCTCCTCCTCCTCCCTCCTCCTCCTCCTCCTCCTCCTTCTCCTCCTCCTCCTCCTCCTCCTCCTCCTACTCCTCTTCCTACTCCTCCTCCTACTCCTCCTCCTCCTACTCCTCCTCCTGCTCCTCCTGCTCCTGCTCCTCCTCCTCCTCCTCCTCCTCCTCCTCTTTCTCCTCCGCCTCCTCCTCCTCCTACTCTTTCTCCTGTTCCTCGTCCTCCTCCTCCCCCTCCTCCTCCTCCTGGCTCCTCATCGTCCTCCTCCCCTCCCCGAGGGGACGGAGGGGCGGGAAGGACAGCGGGGTGGTGGGGAGGCGGGGAAGGCAGAAAGGATGGGCCGCCGAAAAGCAGTGGCTGGCGAGGAGGCCAGGGGAGGCGAAGGGGGGAGGCGAGAGGGGGGTAGGCGAGGGCGACGGCGACGGGGGGAGGCGAGAGCGGGAGGGGCTGAGGCGAAAGGGAGGAGGCGAGAGGGATACTCAGGGAGGCGAGGGGGGGGAGCCGAGAGAAATACCCAGGGAGGCGAAGGAGAGGAGGCGAGGAGGGAGGCGAGGGGGGGAGGGAAGCGAGGGGGGGGGGGAAAGGGAGGAGGGGCACAGCAAACCGCAGGAGCGGGGCGAGAGGGCAGGACGGCAGAGCGCCGGCAGCCCCCCCCCCCCTCGCGCGAAGCTCCGCGCTCACGCGGGGAGCTCCCTGTACCTCGATCGGGGGGCGGGGGGGGGGGGGGGGGAAAAAAACACTCCCAGACTGTGCGCGACGGCGCGGTGGCGGGACCTCACCCCACCCTTAGAAGAAGAAAAACTGCACAACCTTGTTTTGTCGGCGCTCCGCGCGGATTTCTTGGATCTGCGCGCGGAGCGCGCCAGGCGCAGCGCCGGAGGCGCCGCCGAATGGACCCAGAGCGCAGATCCAAACACTCCGCGCGGAGCGCCAGACCTTTCGATGTTTGCGGCGCTCTCCATTCTTCGACCCCCCCAACCACGCAAAGCCCACTCGACGATGACCTCCTCCTCCTCCTCCTCCTCCTCCTCCTCCTCCTCCTGCTCCTCCTCCTCCTCCTCCTCGCCGTCCCTTGTCCCAACCTCCTCGGCGACGGCGGTCGTGCCCAGCCGCGCGCTGCGTCCACGCTGCTGAGTGTGAGGCCCCTAGAAATCCCGTCCCTTTGCCCGGAGCCAGCTTTTCTCTTCCTTCTCCTCCTCATACTACTCCGTTGCCTCCATCCGCTCGCCGTCGTCGCCGGTCATGACCGCCATCGTGTGCTTCCGGCAGCAACGGAAGCGTCCCGGATCGGCGGCACTGGCCGGAGGCCACTACAATAGAGGCGTCCCCAGAAATCCGACGGCTCGAGCTGCTGAGTGTGAGGCCCCTGGAAATCCCGACCCTTTGCCTGGAGCCAGCTTTTCTCATCCTTAATCATTTTGTGACAGGGCCCTCAAAAAGGCTCAGGACGGGGCGAACAAAAACGAGTCTTGATATATACAAATAAGTGTATGCATATACCTACAATGCCGTCCACAAAGTTTTGACAATTTCGTCGACGAGCCCCCCTCCCCCCGTAGAATCCTACAACATCGCATCCGCCTGTCGCGGAGTAGGTTTCGGATCCCGCCCACACCGCTTCTCCTTAGTATTATAGATCTACTACGGTGTACAAACTTGCTCCGCACGTTTTCTGACGTGGGTTAACTTATTCCGCGCTCTTGTTGAACTTACTCCGCGTTGTGTTTTAGCTGAAGAAAACATACTCCGCGCTCTCCGAAATTTACTCCACCTGTGCTTTACGAGGGCGAGCGGCTGCAGATCTGCATGGGCATATGTCCGTCGTTCAGTTTTGCCCGAGGGCGCGCTGGCCGCAGGTTCGGCCTTGGGATTTGCAAGAATGGTCAAACACTTTGGTAACGGCAGAGTATATCTGCATAAACACAAGACTGCGTTGGCGCCTCGCGCCACGCACCTTGATCCTTGGAAGTTTGGCATGCAGGCAGAAGTCGCGGCGGAAGGGCAGGAAGGTAAAGCATACTAAATGGCGATAACTCCTTGTCGTCTTGTCTGGCATCGTCCTCATGATAATGTCATTCGCTATCCTTCCCTAGTGTGTCCTCTTTCCCTTCTTCGTTCTGCGGTCCACGAAGGAAGTGGTGACCGCCCCTAGTGGTGATCCCCCTTGGCACTGCCCGATCCTCCTACTCCCTCCTCCTCCTCCTCCTCCTCCTCCTCCTCCTCCTCCTCCTCGTCCTCCGACCCACGTGCCTGGACGGAACGTTGCGAAACTGGGATTCGGACATATGTGGTGGAAATGCTGGAAGAGGGCGCCAATGCGGGGTCGTACGTCAAAGGCCTCTTCGATGTGTTTGGGTCTGTGGGCAGGAGTCGAGGGGTCGTCGTGGAAGCTATGTGCTATGTTGCTGGTTTGGGAAATAACAGGAGCCCCATTTGATTGATTTTCGGTCTTATTGGGGACCTCGTGAACCCTGGTTGGGGCGTTTGGGCGCCTGTTGGCATTTTCGTGGGTCCTTTAGGGCCAGAGGGCTCGCGCCTGGTGGTGGTCTGAAGGTCCGACTTGTGGTCTTCTTCGGGGATCGTGGGGGCATCTTCGCCCGTCTTGGAGCTTTCGGGCCGTCATGGGTTGTCCTGGAGCGATGTTGGCGGCCTTTCGGGCCTTCCTGGGGCGACAGTAGCACGAAACAGCGATGACGCCAAAATGCGGCAACAACCTGTGGGACACGCACAGGTTTGGGATTTGGAGGCCCGCTTGGGGGTTCCTCTTGAAGCTCTTTGGGGCGTTTGGAAAATCTCTTAGGCCATCCGGAGGCCATGTGGGACCCTCTTGGGGCTGCGGACGGCTCCTTGGCACGACTTGGCAGGGACTCCCAGAAGCCCGGAGGTCTCCTGGGACCCTCGGCCAGGAGCCCCCGAAACCAAGGGTTCCAGAAGGTCCGGCCCGGGAGGGGATGTGGGGTCCCACCCCCCCGGATTGCTAAAATGTAAAAAAGGGAAGATCTATATACATATAATTGTATATATGTATGTGTATATATATACATAAAAAATGTGTATGTGTATAGATACAAATGTATCTATATATACCTGACTGCAGTGGCGCTTCGCGCCATGCACCTTGGTCCTTGAGACTTGGCACGCAGGCGGAATAGCAGGAAAATCAAGCCGACAATTTAGCGATGACTCCTTGTTGCCTTTCTGGCATCGCCGCTACCATAATGTTATTCGTTATCCTTCCTCCATGCTTCTTTTCCTTATGTTCGCCATACCCTGCGCATTCTCCCCATCCTCCTCAGCTCTTTTTGTTGCGGAGGCTCCTCCTTGGAGAGCCTCTGGGGGCCTCACAAAAATTAGTTCGAGCTTTCTTAAAGCCTTCTGGAGGCCTCCTGGGCTTCCTCGGGCCACCCTGCCTCCAACCGTGGTCTCCATGAACGACCAGGTCACGATTTGGAATGCTTCGGACAGTGTTTTGGGGCCATCTTGGGCCGCCATGGGGCTCTGTGAGGGCCATCTTGGATCCGTATTGTGCCGTTTTGGGGCTCTCTTGGACTGCCTGGAAATTCTTTCGGATCGTTGTGGGGCGATTTGAGAGCCTCCCAGGCGGCTTCGGACGTTCAGAAGACCGCCGTCTTAGAGCGTCAGGAATCTGAAAAGAGGAGAACCCCAACATTCGCCAAAAACCTTCAGAAAATCAATGATTTTCGCCTCTTGGGGTCTTCTTGAGAGTGCTCTGGGAGGCCTCTTTGGGGCCGTCCTGGAGGCCTCTTGGGCCATCTTGAGGTCACGTCGGTCACTCTAGGCTTGGCAAAACGCCCTGCGAGGCCCGGGGGGCCGCTTCGAGGCCCATCCGGAGGGTCCCAAAGCCCCAGATCTCGGGAGTCCGGTTTTGGGGGGGGACGGGTTTTCCCCCCGCCCGGGCTTATCAAAATATAGGAAAAAGAAAACTACGTATATTTATATACATATACTAGAACCATCGCGCGCGCTTCGCGCGCGCTCAACTTCTAGCTAGGATAATCGTCATCGTCACCATCGCCATCCTCATCACCATCATATCCGGTGTCATCGTCAGCGGCATCGTAATCATCACCATGACCATCGCCATCATCACAATCGTCGCCATCACCACCATCAGCAGCAACATCGTCATCACCATCGTCATCATCGCCATCGTCGTCATCATCGTCAGTATCGTCACCTGAATTATCAACATAATCATCCTCATCATCACCATCGTCATCATTATCGTCGTCGTCGTGATCGTCGTCATCGTTATCGTCATCATCATCGTCATCATCTTCATCATCCGCCTACTCCTGCATCACAAGCGCCATAAACAGCATCGCCACCATTTTTATCAGCATCGGCGTTATCACCCTGACCATCACCAGCATCACCAGAATGATCATCAGCATCACCATCTTCAACGGCATCACCGTCATCGTCATCATGATCATCAGCAACACCACCGTCATCATCATCACCATCACTCACATCACGATCACCATCATCATCATTCCCACTGTCAACATCATCATCACCATGTCCTTCCTCATCATCATCATCAACATCATCAGCATCATCATCATTATCGTCGTCGTCAACTTCATAATAGTCGTCATCATCGTCATCATCTTCGTCACCGTCGTCTCCGAAGCCTCCCGCCGAACTCGAGGATATCTCAACAGCGTCTTGCACGCCGCGTGAGCAGTGTTGGTGATTTAGGTTGTGGGCCTGAGGCCGCCCTGCATAATCATCATTGTCATTATCACCAGCGTCTGGAAGCCTTGCGGGGCCCTTTCGGCGCCTTTTGGAGGCCTCTTGGAGCTGGGGGCCTCTCGAGGCCTCTTGCGGACTCCTGGGGGCCTCTTGGGAGCTTCTGGTGGGCGAGGGCTCGAAATGTCAGTTCGTGTTCCCCATCTGGGGCTCCTCTTGGAGTGTTCTGGGAGCTCTTTTGGGCCGTCTTGGAAGCTTCCTGGGCCATCTTGGGGCCCTCTTGGGCTGTCTCGGTGGTCTCTTGGGGGCCTCTTGGCTCGTCTTGAGGCGATCTTTCGGGCCTCTTGGGCCGTCTTGGAGCGTCTGGAAGCCGAACTGGGGAGAACGCCCAAACCCTTCAAAAACCACTAAAAATCAATGACAATTCCCTCTTGGGCCCCTCCAGGGAGTGCTGTCGGAGACCTGCTGGGACGCTTTGGCAGCTTTTTAACCGTCTTGGAGTGCTCCCGGGCCGCTTCGGACCTCTCTTGGGCTGTCCTGAGGGCGTCCTGGAGCCATTTTAGAGGGTCCTGGGAGCGTCCTGGCGTCTCCGGCGGGGGGGTGACCACAGCCACTGGGCAAAGTGAGGCCCCCCCCTGGTCCAGGACCCCCTCCCCATTATATATATAGAGAGAGAGAAATATATATATATATATATATATATATATACACATATAATAGGTGCTTATATTTACACATCTAAACTATTGTTATAGATATGTGATATATATATATATATACACACATATCTATATATATATATATAAAAATGCACAGCACGCTGGAGGTCTAGAGATTCGACGAGCAGATGCGTCACGGAGATGCAGACACTTGGCGGCGCGCGCAAGGGGGCAGGGGGACGGGGGCGGCTTCTGAGAAAGAGGCCGCTTCTCAGAGAGCGCCGGGGCCTTTACATCAATAGAACGAAAGAGCCCGCGCCTTCTCTCAGAGGCAGAGAGGCTCCTGAGAAGCCTTCCCCCCTCCCCCCGCCCCCCTTCTGCGCGTGGCTGACACACACACACACACACACACACACACGCACGCACGCACGCACGCACGCACGCAAGCACACGCACGCGCACGCACGCACGCACGCGCACGCACGCACACGCACGCACGCACGCACACGCACGCACGCACGCGCGCGCACGCACGCACGCACGCACGCACGCACGCACGCACGCGCACACCCACACACAATCACAAGACATCTGCGGCATGGGCAACTGGGGAGACCGAAGGGTACCGATACCGCTACTCCCCAGACCTCTCCCCGGGTGCGTTCTGACCAGAAGTTCGAGGCGAAGCCAGCGGTGGCGAGGAGGGCCTCCCAGGAGGCCCAAGAAGGGGAACACGGGCGAAGGGTAGCGGTATGGGTACTGCGGGATGACGAATAATAAAACATGGGAGAGAACGGTTTAAACATAGTTTTCTGCTATTTCTGCACAAGTTTCTGACTGGAGGGGAACGATTAAAAAAACATAATGTTCCAGCCCGCGGCCGGTTTTTTCGAATCGTCATCCCGGGCGCCGCCGCGTGAACACGACCCCCCGGGTCATTAAATAAGTCGTCATCCTCCATTGCCTTTTCCTCCCCGGAGCAGCAGCCCCGGAGGCCCTGGCCCCGGCCCTCCGTGGTTCCCGCGAGCGCCCCGCCCACAATGGGGGTCCTGCGAGCCCTCCGCGCTGTGACGCGCCCCCCATGTGGCGCCCCTCGTCCGCCCGCCTTCCGGGCGGCACCGGCAGGGGCCCCGAGCGGGCTCTCGGGGCCCCAGAGATCCATGGCGACTCTCGGGGGCCACGACTAACTACGGGAAGTTTTTCACTGTTTTCGGCATCTCGGGGCCCTTACCGGGCCTCGGGACCGTCAAAAAACGACTCAGGATGAAACACTGGTCCCGGGAAACAGGTCGAAACCTTTGGGGTCGACGTCATGAACAAATCATGACGTCAGGGGTCTGGGGGGGGTGGAAAAGGGGGGGGGGGGGGAGAATCAGCTCACGTAGCTGATTTTCCCGGCGCCGGCGGGCGCCGGGAGGCGCCAATACATCGAGGAATGGGCCCACCCCCCCCTTTCCCTATACCCCCCCCTTTCGTCCGGCCCGAATAGCCCCAGGGAGAACACGTGACACGAATCCGGGGGCGCCAAGGGTCCATGCCATCGCGAGGCTCCCAGGCGAATGCGTGTTATGCCCGCCCCTGGGCTTCTCGCCCTAGGATCGTCGTCTCCGAGAATTGCTTCTCCAGCACGGGATCCCTTGAAGTCCCGACCCGCTCCCTAGGGCCCCGAGTCGCTCTGGTCCAGGCTCCCCAGGAGCGCCACAGCGTGTGCTCGTCCACCGAAGCCCTTCCCTCCGACGCGGCCGGACGAGGAGGGCCGAAGCAGGCCGCGCCCGATTGGCGGAGCTGAACGAGGGAACGAAAACAGATTGGGCTGAGACACGTCCTCAAAATCCTGGGGCCTGCCGAGGACCCCCAGAGGCCGAAAGCTAAGACGAAGCCAGGACGAGGATTCAGCTCGGGTGAAAGATCGAGAAGCTCTGAGATCCGGCGGGTCTCGGGCGCCGAGGCCTTCTCGGCCCGTTCCGGAGCGCTCTGAGAGCGCTCCAGAACTCTTCGGTGGCAATTCATTGGAGCCTCCCGTGCCATCTTGTCGGCTCTTGCGAATCGACGCTGGTCGAAGCTGAATCGACGCTAATCATCCACTAATCAACGCTAAATCGACGCTAATCGACGCTAAATCATCGACTCCAGACGTCAATCGACGATAATCGACGCTAAAGGCAGAATTCGAAGGGTATACCAAGCTCCCACGATTTGCCACTGAAGAAATCTCTTGGGACGCACAGGGCCATACTCATACTCTATGTCCTCCTTGGAGGCGCGCGTCCGACCCGAACCTATACTATATCCATCTTGTAGTTCATCGTTTCCCGAGCGGTGTGTCCAGAAAGCGCCCGCCACGACGCATGTGCTATAAGACTTCTCGGCGCGCGCGTCGCCCCTGGGAGGAGGGGGGCGACGCACACATAGTATGAGAAGGTTGGGGTGACGCCGATCTCTGGAATGAACTTATCCTCGTCCCAGCCCCGTCCCAAAAGCGGCTCCACCTTGGTGGTTCTGTTGAGCAGGGACCGACCACCGCGGAATTCCTATAGGCCTACCACGAAATCTTCCTAGAACCCACAACCGTTATAAGAACAAAAGCAACGCTCTTAGAACACACAAGCCCGATGTGTCCAACAAAAGACAACATCGGCCAGACAGGCTCTAGGAACATGTCGTAGAGACCACTTTCAAGTGGTTCTTGGAGCATTGTCTGGTGGGCCTGCAGGCACGCCAGGACGCTTCGCCACTGCTTGACAGCAGCGGCTCCGCCTTGATGACTCTGACGACACGATCATCGGCACGAACGAAATGGGCACGGAGAGAATGGGTACAATGCTCAACAGCAGTTCCTGTTCATTTTGAACAAGACTCGCTGGCCGCGCCGCCGCGGCCTGTGTCCACTTGAGACAGAAGGCCGCCTGCCGAACAGCGGCCGCTGTTGGTTTGGGACAACATTTGTTGTTTGGCATTGTGCCCATTGTTTCAGTACCCATTTCGGGCGCCCAAAGATCACGGGGGGCGCGGCGGGCACGGCCGGGGCGGGCGGGTCACCGGCGGACCAGGTCCTCCAACTCCGTGGCGCAGCCTTAGGGCCCGTCGCGCGCCGCCCCGCCCACCGCGGGGCACCCCGGCGGCGGGGCTCGAAGTGTTCACCAGATCGCCCGGTCGACCAGGGAGCTCGGCTTGTGCATACGCCGCAGCTCCTCGGAGCTGTGGGGGGCTGGAGCGCCTGCACTCGGAGGAGGAAAAGGCACCCGTACCGCTACCCTTCGCCCGTTCTGCCGCTGTGTCGACCTCCTGGGAGGCCCTCGTCGCCACCGATTGCTTCGCCTCGAACTTCTGACCAGAACGCGCCCCAGGAGAGGGTCCTGGAGCAGCAGTATCGGCACCTCTGCGTCTCCCCATCTATGACATACAAACTCGGAGGTCCACGCGGATTCCTCAGATCGGCGCTGGACCCCCCTCCCTTGCGCGCGGAGCGCGCCAAACGCGGCGCTGGAGGCCCCGCCAGAGCGGTCCAGCGCCGACCCGAGAAATCCGCGCGGACCTCCGAGTTGTTCTGCTTATGACATTGTTCGCTCCCATGATCTACTCAGAATTCCTTGGCCAAACTCATTGGCTCCTCCTCCTTCTCCTCCTCCTCCTCCACCTCCTCCTCCTCCTCCTCTTCCTCCTCCTCCTCCTCCTCCTCCTCCTCGTCCTCCTCCTCCTCCCTCTCCTCCTCCTCCTCCTCCTCCTCCTCCTCCTCCTCCTCCTCCTCCTCCTCCTCCTCTCCACCTCCTCTTCTCCTCTCATTCTCCTCCTCCTCCTCCATCCCCTCCTCCTCCTCCTCCTCCTCTCCTCCCTCCTCCTCCTCCTCCTCCTCCCCTCCTCCTCCTCCTCCTCCTCCTCCTCTCCTCCCCCTCTCCTCCTCCTCCTCCTCCTCCTCCTCCTCCTCCTATTCTTCCTTCTTCTCCTCCTCCTCCTCCTCCTCATTCTCCTCCTCCTCCCTCCTCCTCCCTCCTCCTCCCCCTCCTCCTCACTCCCCTACCTATGGCAGCGGTGGTGGGGAACATCGGCCCCTCGTGTGCACACGTCGAGCCCCCTTCCGTCGGCTGCGTGCAGGCGCGCGAGGAGCCTCCGGTGCGCGGCTCCGGGGGCGCGGGGGGGGGAGGGCAGACCCGAAGCGCGCAGACCAAAGCTGGGGGGACCCTATATGTAGGGCCCCCGTGGGCCCGTGCCAGAGGTCACTTCAGCGAGGGGGCAGACCCGAGCAGCGCGCAGGCCAGTGCTGGGGGGAGCCCATCTGTAGGGTCAGGTCGGGCGTGTCCTCCTACAGGGGGATTCTGGACGGAACAATTAAAAATAGTCAAAGAATACGCCAAGATGGTCAAATATTGTCAAACAATCCTCCCCTGATTATTTTTGTAGATTTATCCTGTAGAGGGACGTGCCCAACTTAAATGTAGGGCCCCTGCAGGCCCGTACCAGAGGTCACTCCAGCGAGGGGTCACTCCCACAGCAGGAGCTCGACCACAAGGAACCTTCCAAGAGAACCCCAACCCCTGAAGAGAAGGCGGCACAGAAGATAGAAGAAGATAGAGGAAGAAAACAACGGCACAAACATAAACTTCTGGCGCTCCGCGCGAATCTCTTGGTTCTGCGCTGGAGCCCCCTCCCTGGCGCGCGGAGCGCGCCAGGGGCGGCGCCGGAGACGCCGCCAGGGGGGCCCCAGCGCAGATCCAAGAAATCCGTGCGGAGCGCCAATAGTTTCTGTTTATGTCATTTTCTCAGGCGCCTTACTTGTCCGGGGTCACTCGGGCCCGGGGTAACTCGGGTTCGGATTCCCGAAAAAAACGATCCTAACCTGAGTTACTCCGCATGATTTGGGGCTCTGGGCGCCCGAATTGTCCAGTGTAACTCGGGCCCGGGGTAACTCGGGTTCGAATTCCCAAAACGAACCCGAGTTAGCCCTGACCCGAACTACCCCTGATGATTCGGGGCTCTGGACGCCCGAATTGTCCGGGGTAGCTCGGGCCAGGGGCTAACTCGGGTTCGGATTCCCGAGAATAACGAACCCGAGTTCGCCCTGATCCGAGTTGCCTCTGATGATTCGGGGCTCCGGTTTTTTGCTCTTCGATCCGATGCACCCGACGTCATGATTTTTTCATGACGTCGACCCCCGAGGTCTCGACCTATTCCCCGGGACCGCTTTTTCATCCCGAGTCGTTCTCTGACGGCCCCGAGGCCCAGCAAGGGCCCCCAAAGGCCGAAAATGGCGACAAACCTCCCGTGATGAGTTCTCCATCGCTCGAAGGGGTCTTCGATCCGAGGCGCCCCCGACCGCACGGCACCGGCCCGATGCCGCGGAGGCCCGCCGGCAGCCGCGGCCGGGGCCCGCGGCCGCGGCCGCGCGGCGCTCGGGGGCTGAGCGAGACGGCTTGCGGGCAAAGGGGGGGCCTCGATCCCTCCCCCTACCCCCTCCCCTGAGACTGGGAGAGGGGGGGGACCCTGGGCCTGGGAGGGGAGAGGGGACTGGGTAGTCAGAGTTTCGAGAATGGCGTATTTTGCTCAAGAATTGCGCGAATGGGCACAAGATGGCTCCAAGAGGGCTATCGGCAGCCCGAGGCGGCCTCCAAGATGGCTTCAGCCGGAGATGGTTCAAGACAGCTTCGTGAGGCCCCAAGACAGCCCCGAGACGGTTCCAAGTGCCAGTCGAGTGTTCCTGTGCAACCTCCAAGAAGCCAAATTCTGTCAACAACCTATGGAAACCAATGTTGTTGGCCTTTCCGTTTTTTCGCTTCCGATGGTTTGTGGCCTCAAGATGGCCCCAAGCTGGCCCTAGCGGGCCTCAAGAGGGGCTCAACATTGCCCCAAGATGACCCCGAGAGCGCCCAAGAGACGCCCAAGAGCGGCCCCAGAGGGCCCCAAAACGCCATTCTTGAGTCTCCGAAGTGGGGGGGGACCCGAATTGCCCCCCCCCCCCCCGCGTTCAAACCATAAGGGCCAATAGGCCTCCCAGACCCCTCCAATGAGCCCCAAGAGAGCCCTAAGACCTCCAAAACTAGCCCCAAGAGGACCCCAAGAGTGCCGCAAGAGGTCCCACTTGGACCCCAAGACAGCCCCTAAGATAGCCTGAATCGTCCTTCAAGAAACTCCCACAACAAAATATCTCTAGAGCCCAACTTCTTATCCTCTTTGTCATCGTCCGTTCTTTCCCTCCTCCTTTCCTGCCTCTTCCCTCATCCTCCTCATCCTCCTCCTCCTCCTCGTGCCGCGTTCCTCCTCCTCCACCTCCTCCTCCACCTCCTCCCCCTCCTCCTCCTCCTCCTCCTCCTCCTCCTCCTCCTCCTCCTCCTCCTCCTCCTCCTCCTCCTCCTCCTCCTCCTCCTCCTCCTCTCCTCTTCCCCTCCTCCTCCTTCTCTCATGTTCCTCCTCCTCCGTTTCTCCGTTTCCTCCTCCTCCACCTCCGTTTTCCTCCTCCTCCGTTTCCTCCTCCTCTCCTCCTCCTCCTCCTCCTCCTCCTCCTCCCCCCAAGATGGTCCCAGGAGGTCGAGCATGGCTCGAGATGGCCTCCGACAGACCTCCACGAGGCCTCAAGACAGCCTCTAGATGGCCCAAGATAGCTGAGCATGGCTCGAGGGGGCCTTGGGTTCTGAGAAGGCCTGCTGCTCCTCTCCTCCTCTTCCCCCCTCCTCCTCCCCCTCCTCCTCCCCCTCCTCCTCCTCCTCCTCCTCCTCCTCCTCCTCCTCCTCCTCCTCCTCCTGCTCCTCCCCCCAAGATGGTCACAGGAGGTCGAGCATGGCTCAAGATAGCCTCCAACAGCCTCTAGCCGAGCATGGCTCAAGATAACCTCCAAAATGCATTAACAAAGCCTCCGATCGTTTGTGGATGGGCTGGTGGGGATACGCGAAACGTCCAGGTCCAGAATTCAGGTGAAGATAAATCGAGAATCTCTGTGATCGGACGGCTCTGGAGGATGTCTCGGGCGCCGCGGCCTTCTGCGTTCGGGAACGCTCTGCCCAGACCCCCGACGTCGTGATGTTTCTGCATCGTCGACCCCAGAGGTCTGGACCCCTTGCCCGGGACCGGTTTTTCATCCCTTCTTTGACGGTCCCGAGGCCAGGAAAGGGCCCCCGGAGGCCGAAAATAGCAGCAGCATCAAATCACAACGCGAGCGGGTATGGGTGAGAGCGTTCAGGAACGCTCTGGAACGGATGTATCCTCGTCCTATAGCTGGGGAGCCCACAAAGACGCGTGCGTCCACGAACACGGCCCCCCCCCCAGTTCGCGAGACCAGCCGCGTGATACGAACGTTCGCGCACTGGGCACTCTCGAGACCGACATGGATTCATGTACACGTGCGTCCTTCTGTCGCTCCTCACTAGTGAGCGTTTTCTTATTCGGCGTTTCGGACATGGGGCGGAAGGGGGGGGAGGGGGGGGGTCTGGCTCTGGACCTCTGCTTAGTGCGACTGTTTGCAACAGTGCGCCCGATGGGGGAGACCCCATCTGTTGGAAACAGGCGCCTGAAACAGATCCACTCCATGGGGGGGGAGAGGGGGGAGGTGCGAAGGCCCGCGCCCATCGGCAAAACGATAAATAAGAAACCGGCCCCCCGATGTCTCGACCTATTCCCCGGGACTGGTTTTTCATCCCGAGTCGGTTTTCGTTCACGGTCCCGAGGCCCGGTCAGGGCCCTCAGGGGCCGAAACTCGTGGAACACAAAACCGTCGTGATGCTTTCTCGCTGCTCGATGGGGCCTGGGTGACCCGCCCCGTCCGAAGCCTGCCTGCTGCCGGCGGGGGCGCCAGGCCTCCCGCACGCAGCCCACCCCCGCCGTCGCGAGCGGCCCCGCGCGGCCCCCGTGGCGCCCGCGCTCGGCCCGTCCCCAGACCCCCTCGAGCAACGAAGAGATCACGACGGGAGGTTGTTTCGATCATGTGTCCCTGACACCCGACGATATGATTGTTTCAATTCAGGCCGCCTCGGATGACTTCCTTCGGGACCCCAGACCCCCTCGAGCAACGAAGAAACCACGACGGGAGGTTGTTCGTCATTTTCGGCCCCCGGGAGCCCTTGCCGGGCCTCGGGGCCGTCAAGAAACGGCTCAGGGTGGAAGGCCGGTCCCGGGGAAGGGGTCGAAACCTCTGGGTGTCGACGTCATGAAAAGATCATGACGGCGGCGGGCTAGGTAACGGGCGACGAGCGGTATAAAATAAACTGTTTCGCAGTCGGGGGCGCCTGTCCCAGGGCGGCTGGAAAGTTTGCACCCCTTTCCGGTGGCAGCGTAGGGATATAAAGTTTCCAGCCGTCCATGGGCAGGCGCCCCTGCGACGAAAAAGTGTATATGATCCCTTTCTTCGCACGCTATACGCCAGAGGCTCCCTGCGATCCCGGCGTCTCCACTCTTTCGAGCCAGGCGTTCCCGCCAGGCCTGTGGAGCCCCGAGACCCTCGCGGCTCGATGCGGCCCGAAAAAAGCGAGAAGGATGGGGTCTACTCCATATCCCTTAACCCCGGGTCCTGTTTTTTAAGGCGCCTTTCTTTGTACCTGGGGGGGGTCCAGGTAACTAGGGCGCTTTCTTTGGATTGGAGCTCGGGGGGTCCGGTTTATTCAGGCGCCCCGTCGAAGAGGGGGAGGCCGGAATGTCAGGTCGCACTTGGAGGGGGGTCCGGTTTCGTAGGGAGGGGGGGTCGATTGACTCATAAGGGATTTGGAGCATGGGGCTCGGGCTGCGATCTTTAAGCGGTGTCTCAAGTGCTCAGGCCGTCGGATCTCAGGGATACCCCGCGCGGAAGCCAGAACTCCAGCGCCAGCCCGTCGTCGGTTCGCCGCCCCCCCCCCCCTCCCCTTCCTCCTCCTCCTCCTCCTCGTCCTCCTCCTCCTCCTCCTCCTCCTCGTCCTCCTCTTCGTCCTCCTCCTCCTCCTCCTCCTCCTCCTCCTCCTCCTCCTCCTCCTCCCGAGCTCCCGTGCTGGTTCTCGTGCTGCGCCGCTCTTCTCGAGCAGCCCACCTGGGGCCCGGGAGCGGCCCTCCAGAAGAAGCGCAGCACGCCCACCGAAGACCGAACGGTGTACAGCCGCCACCTCGGAGCTCCCGGGGGGCCTCGCCCAGATCTGAGGGCTCACAGCCCAGACCCCCCTCGAGCAACGAAAATATCACGGCGGGAGGTTTTCGCAAGTTTCGGCCCCTGGGTGCCCTTGGCGGGCATCGGGACCGTCAAAAAACGGCTCGGAACGAGAAACCGGTCCTGGGGAATAGGTTCAGACCTCGGGTGGTCGACGTAATACAAAAATCATGACGTCGGGGGTCTGGGTCCCCAGACCCCCGACGTCATGACTTTTGTCAGGGCGTCGACCCCCCGAGGTCTGAACCTGTTCCCCGGGACCGATTTCTCATCCCGAGTAGTTTTTTATGACAGTCCCTCGAGGGGCCGGCAAAGCGGCGGAAAACCTGCCGCCGTGGATTTTTGTTCACTATGCTCGAGGGGGGGCCTGGGCCCCCAGCACCCCACGTCTTGATTTGTCATGCATGTTTGGTTCCATGCGGGATCCCTGGAGGCCTTGAGCAGGGACTGACCGTCCAGGCATTCCTGTGGGCCTACCACGAAATGTTCTTAGAACCCAGACATGTTCTAAGAAGAGGCACAGTGTTCTTAGAACACAAGCCCGACGTGTTAAGACAAGACAGTCCCAGCCAGAAATGTTCTAGGAACAACCACCACAAGGTTCTTAGATCAGTGTTTGGTAGGCCTAGAGGCACGCCGGGACGCTTCGCCACTGCTTGATGGAGGCCCCGACCCGTTCCCGAGGGCCGGCTTTCCCCTCCCGGGCGGCTTCTGCGCGGTCGCGGGGCCCGGCGAGGGCGCCTGCAGAGGCCGAGAGCTCGGCCAAGAGAACTTAGTTTCGTTGGCTGCCCCGACACGCGCAGCACGCAACACGCAGCGTGTTGCCACGGAGCTCAGCACGAACTCGGCCCAAAGAACTCAACTGGCTGCCCCGATACGCAGCACCCAGCACGCAGCGTGCTGGCACGGAGCTCAAGACGTAGACTGAGAACGTGGGTCTGGCGCGATACCCCAAGTCCCATATTCATCGACCCCCCCTAAAAAACCACCCCCCCCTCCAAAAGCGACCTCATATTCTGGCCCCCCTCGTCGAGGGGTCGCCTTCATAAACCGGACCCCATAAGCTCCAATCCAAAGAAAGCGCCCTCATAAACTGGACCCCCCCAGTTACAAATAAGGCGCCTTAAAAAACCGGACCCGGGGGGGCGATTTGGAGCACACTCGCCAGAACGTGGGCCAACACGTTGACAACAATACGCAGCGTAGTGACACGGACGTCTTGAACACGGGACGTATCGCGTTTCAAGACGGGCATATCGAGGCAACTGAGTAAAATGATCATGTGTCCCTGACACCCGACGATATGATTGTTTCAATTCAGGCCGCCTCGGATGACTTCCTTCGGGACCCCAAACCCCTTCGAGTAATGAAAAAATCACGACGGGAGGTTTTTCATAATTTTCGGCCTCTGGGGGCCCTTGCCGGGCCTCGGGACCGTCAAGAAACAGCTCAGGATGAAAGGCCGGTCCCAGGGAAGGGGTCGAAACCTCCGGGGGTCGACGTCATGAAAAAATCATGGCGTCGGGGGTCTAGGTCAGGGGCAAGCTTGCTTCCGGAATCCAGTTTGGATGCTCCTGAGGCCCCGCAAACGGCCCCCGAGGGCCGAAATGTAGGAGAAAGCGCCGGCTGGAAAAAACATGTGACCGCGTCCATGATGTAGCGCTGCCGACTTGCGGCGGTCACGCAACCGTGTCGGCGGGCATGTTATGTGACCCCTCTCGGGAGCCCTCGGGGGGAGCCGTCGGGAGCCCCACATGGCTGGTGCAACCCCTTGCTGGCCCCGTGACCCGACGGGGCCCCGTGAATCCGCGCTGGCCAGGACCGCCTCTCCTATGCAGAGCCTTCGTGACGCGAACACGATGGGCGGCGCCACATCGACGGAGATCTGAGCACATCTGCGCTGCGATCGGTCCAGGAAGAAGAAGAAGAAGAAAAAGAAGAAGAAGAAAAAGAAGAAGAAACAACAACGGCATAAACATGAGCTTGTGGCGCTCCGCGCGGATTTCTTGGATCTGCACCTGCACCGGACCCCCCTCCCTGGCGCGCGGAGCGCGCCAGGGGCGGCGCCGGAGGCGCCGCCAAAGGGGTCCCAGCGCGGATCCAAGAAATCCGCGCGGAGCGCCGAAAGTTTAAATTTACTGGCGTTTTGTCCATTTGAGATCTTCGACCCTCAGAGGTCTGGACCCCTTCCCGGGGACAAAGATTTTCATCCCGAGTCGTTTTATGACAGCCCCGAGGCCCGGTAGAAGGGCCCCAAGAGGCCGAAACTTGGAAAAAACGCTCGCCGTGATGTCTTCCTTACTCGAAGGAGCCTGGGCGCGCGCGGAGCAGCGCCCGCTGGCAGAGGCGCCCGGGGCCCAGGCGCGCAACCTCCGCCGCCCCGCCGGGCTCGATGCCGGTGAGCGTCGCGCAGGCCCATAGCCGCCGTGCCGCCGCCGCGGCGGCGGCGGCTGGGCGGACAGCCGAGGGGCCCCACAGGGCGCAGTGGATTGGTACCATACCATGCAGGGCCCTCCTCCTCCTCCTGCTCCTCCTCCTCCTCCTGCTCCTCCTCCTCCTCCTCCTGCTGCTCCTCCTCCTCCTCCTCCTCCTCCTCCTCCTCCTCCTACTCCCTCCTCCCTCCTCTCTCCTCCCTCCTCCCTCCTCCGACCTCTCCTTCCTTCTCCTCCACCACCTCCTCCTCCTTCTCCTCCACCACCTCCTCCACCACCTCCTCCTCCTCCTCCTCCTCCTCCTCCTCCTCCTCCTCCTCCTCCTCCTCCTCCTCCTCCTCCTCCTCCTCCTCATCCTCCGTCCTCCGTCCTCCTTCCTCCTTCCTCCTTCTTCCTTCCGGACCAGAAAACCGACGACACCACCCCACATGCGGCCCCAGGGTGCTTAGCGTAATTATACCAGCTGGCGTTGGCTTTTGCGTGGTACACGCTGGGGCGGCCGATGGGCTGTAGCGCAAAATGAAGGCCGTAGGTGGGGTGGTGTCGTTTGTTTGCTGGTCGGCCTTCCCCTTTGATCCTCCTCCTCCGTGGCACTATTACGATGGATCGTTTCCCGGTGGAGATCCTTGGCGCGCGGAGCGCGCCAAAGGAGCGGCGCCACAGGCGTCGTCAGAGGGCCCCAGCGCGAATCTGGCAGAGATCCGTGCGGAATTGCGAGAATATGCACTCATCGGTCGGAAGAAATAGGTGGAACCATGAAGTAGGAAGGCGTTGGAAGTACATTGGTTTCCGCCCGCCCTTGAAGAGGAGGGAAGAGGGAAAACCACTCGAGTCTTGAAGCAGGAAGGCGGCCAAAGTAGATTAAGAACTGGGAATCCAAAAGTGCCTACTTCCAACGACCGATTGGTACTCCCCGCGACGTCATTCTTTTTTGTTTTAAAAGACGTCGACCCCAAGAGGTCTCGACTTATTCCCTGGGACCGGCTTGTCGTCCCGAGCTGTTTGTTGACGGCCCCGAGGCCCGGGAAGGAACCCCAGAGGCCGAAGATGGCGAAAAACCTCCCGTCAGGATCTTGTCATTACTCGAGGGGGTCTGGGTCCTCCTCCTCCTCCTCCTCCTCCTCCTCCTCCTCCTCCTCCCTTCTCCTCCTCCTCCTCCTCATCTTCCTCCTCCTCCTCCTCCTCCTCCTCCTCCTCCTCCTCCTCCTCCTCCCCATGCCGATGGCTACCGCAACCCTTGGGGCGGAGGTTGTGCAGGACGCATGGGGCGCCGGTAAGGGTGTGCAATCCGCGCGCACCCGACGAGCACCTGCACAACCGCCCCAAGAGTCAGGGAGCCTGGGCGACACCAGCAAAGTCGATCGAGGCATTCGCCTCCAGGACACAATCTGGCGAAGAGGCCCGCGGTCCTGAGTGCTTGTCGCCCCGTAGCGCCTGCGTCACCGTAGGACACATCCTGGCGGCAGTGCCAGCGGCCCCGAGCGCATGTCGTTCCGCAGCGCCTCATGTTACTTCACACGCGGGCGCAAGAGGTAGATATCTCCAGGACGCAGTCTGGCGGCAAGGCCAGCGGTCCTGTAATCGTTTGAAGCGTTTGCTTCCAGGACACGGTCTGGCGGCAAGGCCAGCGGTCTTGAGCGCACGTCGTTCCGCACTGCCTGTATCCCCACACGCCTGCAAAAGAGGCAGGCACCTCCAGGACACAGTCTGGCGGCAAGGCCAGCCAGTTACGAGCTTGTGCGTTCCGTGCGCCTTCATGACCTTGACCCTCCCTCATGGCCAAACCCCAGCACTCCAGCACTCCCATGATATCCTGCATACCCAGTACCGGGTTCACCATGGCACGGCCTCAATGTACCCCACACGCCTGCAGAAGAGGTAGATACCTCCAGGACACAGTCTGGCGGCAAGGCCAGCGGTCCTGGGTGCTTGTCGCCCCGTAGCGCCTGCGTCACCATGGCACGGCCTCGCTGTATTCCACAAGCGGTCCTGTAGTCGATTGAGGCATCCGCCTCCAGGACACAGTCTGGCGGCAAGGCCAGCGGTCCTGACTGCTTGTCGCCCCGTAGCGCCTGCGCCACCGTGGCGCGGCCACGCTGTATTCCACACGCCTGCGAAACAGGTGGATAAATACCTCCAGGACGTCGTATGGCGGCAAGGCCAGCGGTCCTGTAGTCGACTGAGGCATCCGCTTCTCGGACACAGCCTGGCTGAGTGCATGTCAGTCTGTAGCGCCTGCATCACCATGGCACGCCTTCGCTATACCCCAAAAGCCTGCGCAAAAGGTAGATACCTCCAGGACATGTGCTGGCGGCAAGGCCAGCGGTCCTGCAGTCGATCGAGGCATCCGCCTCCAGGACAAAGTCTGGCGGCAAGGCCAGCCGTTCTGAGTGTATGTCGTTCCGTACCGCCTGTGTCCCCATGGCACGGCCACGCTGCACCCCACACGCCGGCAAAAGAGGCAGGCACCTCCAGGACACAGTATGGCGGCAAGGCCAACCATCCACGAACCCGTGCGCTACATGCCCCTTTTCGCTCGCATGGTGCCGTGTGCCACAGCCCCTTAGTGTGCCTGGTCGCTCTCATGTTAAAAATGTTTACCACTCCCATCGTTCAGGCACCTGCTGTAGACCTCGCCTTCCGCGTGTCCCCCAACCCGTGGCGTCTGCCGCCCCCTCCCCCTCCCCGTTTGTCCTTCTCCACTCCCTCTCCCTCGCGCCGGCCCCCCCTCCCCCGTCCCCGTCCCCCTCCCCCTACGCTCAGTCATTCGCCCACGAGTGCAGCGGGTCTGCCCTCTGCCATATAGGACAGGTGCCCCTTCTGATGGTCTGTCGCCCACCCGCCTCCTTCGACCTTGACCCCCTCACGGACATGCCCCAGCACTCCCATGCTAGTATCCTGCACATCCAGTTCCTGGTTCATCATGGCACGGCCTCGCTGTACCCCACACGCCTGCGAAAGAGGCATATACCTTCAGGACACAATCTGGCGGCAAGGCCAGCGGTCCCCTAGTCGAACGAGGCAACTGCCTCCAGGGCACAAGCGGGCAGCAATGCCGGCGGTCCTGTGTGCATGTCGTGCCCTATTGCCTGCGTCACCATGGCACGGCCTCGATGTACCCCACACGCCTGCGAAAGACTTAGATACCTCCAGGACACAGTCTGGCGGCAAGCCCACTGGCCCTGTAGCCGATCGAAGCATCCGCCTCCAGGACGCAGTCTGGCGGCAAGGCCGGCGGTCCTGAGTGTATGTCGTACCGTAGCGCCTGTCTCACCATGGCACGGCCTCGCTGCATTCCACGCGATTGCGAAAGAGGTAGATACTTCCAGGACGCAGTCTGGCGGCAAGGCCAGCGGTCCTGTAGTCGATTGAAGCATCCACCTCCAGGACACAGTCTGGCGGCAAGGCCAGCGGTCCTGAGTGCATGTCGATCCATAGCGCTTGCGTCACCAAGGCACGCCTTCGCTATACCCCAGAAGCATGCACAAGAGGTATATGCCTCCAGGACACATTCCGGCGGCCAGGCCAGCGGTCCTGTAGTCGATCGAGGCATCCGCCTCCAGGACACAGTCTGGCGGCAAGGCCCGCGGTCCTGAGTGTCTGTCGCTCCGTACCGCTAATGTCACCATGGTGCAGTCCCGCTGTACCCCGCAGGCCTGCGCAAGAGGTTGATACATCCAGGACGCAGTCTGGCGGCAAGGCCCGCGGTCCTGAGTGTCTGTCGCTCCGTACCGCTAATGTCACCGTGGTGCAGTCCCGCCGCACCCCGCAGGCCTGCGCAGGAGGTTGATACCTCCAGGACACTGTCTGGCGGCAAGGCCAGCGGTAGTGTGGTCGACCGAGGCCTTCGCCTCCGGGACACCAGTGTGGCCACGCCAGCGGCCCCGAGCGCATGCCGTTCCGAACCGCCTGTTCCACCATGGCGCGGCCTCGCGACACCCCACACACCTGCGAAAGGGGCAGGCACCTCCAGGACACAGTTTGGCGGCAAGGCCAGCCATTTGCGAGGCCCCGAGCTACTTTCGCGTACCCGCTCGCCTTTTGCCACGGGTCGCGCCCGCTCGTGTGCTTGGCCGCTCCCGTGGTGAACCTGTCTGTTGCTCCCACCGGTCCGACATTTGCAGCGGGCCTCGCCTTCCACGCAGTCCCCACCCCATGGCGTCCACCGCCCCCTCCCCCTCCCCCTCTTCCTCGCGCCCGCCTCCCCCCATTCCTTCCCCGGTTTCCCCGGTCTCCTCCCTCCTCCTCCTCCTCCTCCTCCTCCCCCTCCTCCTCCTCCTCCTCCTCCTCCTCCTTTTCCTCCTCCTCCTCCTCCTCCTCCCCCTCCTCCTCCTCCTCCTCCTCCTCCTCCTTCTCCTCCTCCTCCTCCTCCTCCTCCTCCTCCTCCTCCTCCTCCTTCCCCTCCTTCCCCCCCCCCCACGGGCGCAGCGGCTCTGCCAACACTCCTTGGTGCAGCGTCGCGTTTTGGTGCAGCTCTGCAGCAGGGGTCCTCGGTGAGAAGGGCTCCATGCCGACGGTGCCTCCAGGGGCCTCGCCCCGCGGAATCTGGAAGCCTTCGCAATCACAGTCGCACTCTAGGACCAGCACGGACCCCAGATTTGGGGGATGTCAAGCCATCCTCGGGATCCGCGGCCCCGACTTCCCGCAGCTGGTCGGGATCAAGCACTGTTTGCGGCGGTCCTTTCATCCCACTGCCCCTCCGCTAGGAACCCCGCCGCCCACTCGGCACCTTACTTCCTCCTCCTTCTCCTCGCGTCGGCTCCTTCTTTCCATCTACCGACCCCGTACGTCAGGGTACGTCAGGTTAGCATGCGTCTATCCGCCCGCCATTCGCCGCTCGCCATTCGTCGCCCCCCCCCCCCTTTGCGTCTGCCGCCCTCGCACCTTCCACCGCCCCCCTCCCCTGCCATGCACTTGCTCTTTGGTAGCATCCCCGAGGCAAGCTGTGTCATGTCACGAGCATTGAAAACCGAACTTCGTGACACAAACTTAGCGCCGTGAATCGGCGAACGAAGCATGCGCATTGAACATCTGTCGGCACCAATGGGCGGACAAATCGTGGCACCCCTGGCAACCGCCAAGATACGATGCACTGTTTGGCACCACTTTCTCGTAAGACAAAATCACCCCTTGGCCCGTCCCTCCCTCTCGGCGTCATCCTAATTACCCCATCCCTTCCCCTCCTCCCCCACCGAGCGCCTTGTCAAACCTGGACGCCGCCACGCACGCCCATGTATCTCGCACGCGGGAGTGCGACCAGGTAGGTGGACATAAAGGCCTTTCACACATCGTGCACACCCCCAGTCCCACTCCCAACCCCCTCCCACAACTAAGGTGATCTTTGCATCATGGTCAAGCCGCACTACACCAACCTGTCCGCAAGCTCCCCCCACACACAAGATCCTCCTCCACCGTGCATCTTCGGACCCTTAGTGGTTGGGTGCGCCCCCGCACTGCCGAAGGGCTGTGGTAGCAAGGATGGTGCCAACGAGCTCACGCGGCCTTGGCAGGTACCAAGAGATGCATTTCCGCACTGGAGCCGCAGTGCCTTGGCCACGGTGCCTGGGCCATCACGACTCGTCGGCACAACCCATGCGGTATGGACCCCAGGCCATGCCCTACATCGGGCCACCGTGCCCTTCAGGGTGGTGCCCCAGGCAACTGGGCCCACCAACGGGGTTCAGGCGCCCCTAAGCCATGAGCACCAAACTCCTCCTCCTCCTCCTCCTCCTCCTCCGCCTCCTCCTCCTCCTCCTCCTCCTCCTCCTCCTCCCCAGGCCCATGCAGGGGGCCTGGGAACATGCATTCCCCGTGGCAGGGCTGGGGCTGCGGTGAGATCTGCAGAAGCCGAGAGCTCCCGGGAACTGCCGCGCAGAGACCCCGCACATAGAGCGCTGTGTTTCTTAACCAAAGACATTGTTTTATTATTCTGCGTTTCGGAATTGGGCTTAGGTCGGGCGTGTCCCCCTACAGGCGGATGTTGGATGACAAATAACGCACATACTCAACAGATGCTCAAGACTTGCCAAAAACAAGAGTCGAAGAATGGTCCCAAATTTCTGTTGTTATTATTATTAGTATTATTAATATTATTATTTTTATTATTAGTATTAGTATTAGTATTAATATTATTAGTATTATTATTATTCAAAACATCCCCGTTATGAGAATGAATTCGTATTGGCTAACATTGACATGTGTGGGCGCTGTGGTGAGAAGTGGTATGGGAGTGATTCTTCCTTGTGGTTTCACACGGGGAGAGATTCAGAGTTGCCTGGAAGTGACGGGGGGTGATTTCTCCCTCGTGAATTTACGGGGGAGAGATTTTATCCTGAATTGGTTATATACTATTAAAGTTACCAGGGAGAACCCCGGAAATCTCTCCCGCCAAGCCAGGCCGAAGACTGCCGTGCTAAGAGTCTACGGGGGGAAGGGGGGCCACTCGAAGACGCCCTAGTCGTCAGTGCCCAAGATGATTTCGTAACGGGTAAGTATTCTTTCTGTAGAGGGACAGGCCCGACTTCACACTGGGCGGAAGGGAGGCGGGTGGGGAGAGGGGGGTCTGGCTCCCGACCTCAGCTTAGCGCGGCTGCTTGGAACACTGCGTCCTCTGGGGGAGAAGCTCCGCCTGCTCGACACGGGCCCCCCAAACAGCCAAGATCTACTCCATGGAGGGGGAAGAGGGGGGGTGCGAGGGCCCGCGCCGATCAACAGAACAACGAATACGAAAACGATACCCCCCGAAGTCTCGACCCATTCCCCGGGACGGGCGTTTCATCCAGAGTCGTTATTTGACGGTCCCGAGGCCCAGCATAAAGGGCCCCCAGGGGCCGAAACTCGTGAAACAGAAAAACCGTCGCGATTCTTTCGTTGCTCGAAGGGGGTTTGGGGGCCCGCGCCGATCGGCAAACACACTGCAAAAAAAACAGCGCGCATTCCGCGGCAGCCAGGCCCCCGCGGGGCACACATATATGTGCATATGTATATATATACACACAAGACTGCATTGGCACTGCGCGCCATGCACCTTGGCCCTTTGGATTTCGCGCGCTAGCGGAGTGCGAGCGTGCGTACATGCGCACACACATGCTTCTATGCATGCATCGCGCATATGTATATATACATATATATATATATATATACACGCACGTTTGTATGGATATGTACATGTATATGCAAATGGCCAGTGTAACTATGTGTGGGCATACATGTGCGTCTATCAGGCGGTAGTGGCCTGACCCGTTGCTCGTATCATCGCGCCACTAGAAGGCGCGAGGGTCTCAGGCAAACGTGGTCGGACTACCGTGGGACAGCGAGTCGCCGAGGTCAGCGTTGCGAGGACGCCCCGGGTGAAAATGGCCTGAACACCTCCGCTCAGGGGAGGGCATATCCGAAGTCAGCCGCGCGAGGAAGTTTCAAGCGAGGAGTGGTCTGAACACCTCTGCGGAGGGCATCCTTGAACTTAGAGTTGCGAGACGTCGCACGCGAAAGTGGCCGAACCACCATGGTGCAAGGCACCTCCGAAGTGAGACTTGCGAGAGCGTCTCGGGCGGCAGTGGCTGGAACACCTCAACTGAGGGCGTCTCGGGCCTCAGAGCTGCAACGATGTCCCAAGCGAAAACGGCGGGGCCGATGCGAAGCAAGGCGCTTCTGAGGTCGGAGTTGCGACCATATCTCTGGCGAAGTTGATTAGACTACTTTCAGTTATCTCTTCCTCCTCCTCCCCCTTTTTTCCTTTCCTCCTCCTCCCCCTCCTCCCCCATCCTCCTCCCCCTGTTGCTCCTCCTCTTCCTCCCCCCCTCTCCGCTTCTTGTCTGGTCCATTCTCCCCATCCCTGGCGGCGCGGCGCGGCGCCGCTCGGCCTCTCCGCGAGTCAAGTGGAGCAGGAGGAGGAGGAGGAGGAGGAGGAAGAGGAGGAAGACGTTGCAAGTGTTCGCGCGGCCATGAGTCCCCAGGGAGTGTTCCCCCAGGAAGTACGCTGAAACCGAAGGTTCCCGACGGCCTGATCCCCGAAATGTCACAAAAACCCTGTTTCCCAACAGCGCGTCCGGATGAGATGGCGTCGCGGCCCCGACGGTTTGCATTGAGTGTTGCGGGAAGCTCAGTCGAGGCGGGAGGAGGAACATGAAGAGGATGAGGAGAAGGAGGAGGAGGAGGAAGAGGGGGAGGATGAAGAGGAGGAAGAGGATGAAGAGGGCAGATTACGTGGATATCTGGGGTAGAGCCGAAGTGTCGCGGAATAATTCCGCAGCAGAGACTTGGGAGAGTGAGGAGAGCTGCTTCTGCTAGACCTTTGGCGGGGCGGAACGTGAAACACCACGGGGAATTAGGAGAAGGAGGAGGAGGAGGTAGAGGAGGGAGAGAATGAGGAAGAGGAGGAGGCTCAGGAGGAACTCTTGGGCCCTTTGGTGGTTTGAACGGAAAATGGCCTCGCTGCGCCATTGGATGCGACAACGACGACGACGAAGAAGGCGACGACAAAGAGAAGGGATAATGAGAGGGGGGGGCCGCTGTGTTGGGATCTCGTGGTGCGCCTCTCGGGGCCCTCTGGGAGGCAGTTTTGAAGCGTCTTGGGGGCGTTTTGGGGTTATTGCGATCTTTGTGGGGCCTCTTGGGGGCCTCTTGGAGGCTCCTTGGTGCCTCTTGGGAGCCTCTTGGGGCCTCATGGGGCTTTTTCCGGGCCTCGTGGGGCCCTCTCGCGGCGGAGAATTTAGTTTTTGAACTTTTGGGCGCCCTCTTGGGGCCGTCTTGGTGCTCTCTTGGGCCGTCTTGAGCGCCTCTTGGGCGGTCTCGGAACCCTCCTGGACCGTGTGGGAGCCTTCTTGGGGGCCTCTTGGGCAATACTGGGGCGATCTAGGGAGCCTTTTGGGCCACTGTGGAGCGTCGGGAAGCGGGAGAAGCGAGAAGGCCAAAAACATCGACAAACACACAGGAACATCAACAATTGTAGCCTCTCGGGGCTCTCTTGGGAAGCCTCTTGGGGATCTCTGGGGGCGTCTTGGACGCGTCTTGGGCAGTCTTGGGCCCAGATTGGGCGTCTTGGGCCGATCTTTGGGTGTCTCGGGGCCCTCTTTGGCCGTCGAGGTTTTTTTTTTTCGCGTCGCACTCGCAGGACAGACACGAAGCGCTCTGCAGGAGAGCCCCAAAGGCTCGGGGATGCCGAAATTCGTGGTTTTTCTTTTTTTTGGGGGGGGGCACCGTGTGCCGCTTTTCCGGGGTCCCCGGCCCTGTAAAAAGATATAATTCGGAATATTCCTATTTATATATTCTCACAGGGCCGGGGACCTCGGAAAAGCGGCACGCGGTGCCCCCCCCCCCCCCCCTCCAAAACGAACTTCGGCCCGACTGAGTTTCTCGCAACACTCAATACAAACCGTCGGGGCCACGACGCCATCTCATCCGGACGCGCTGTTGGGAACCAAGGTGTTTGTGACATTTCGGAGATCAGGCCGTCGGGAACCTTCGGTTTCAGCATGCATCCTGGGGAAACACTCCCTGGGGACTCACGGCCGCGCGAACACTTGCAACGTCCTCCTCCTCTTCCTCCCCCTCCTCCTCCGCTGGACTCGCAGAGAGGCCGAGCGGCGCCGCGCCGCGCCGCCAGGGATGGGGAGAATGGACAAAAAAAGAAGCGGAGAGGGGGGAGAGGAAGAGGAGGAGGAACAGGAGAAGGGGAGGAGGAGGGGGAGGAGGGGGAGGAGGAGGAAAGGAAAAGGGGAAGGAGGAAGAAGAGATAACGGAAAATAGTCGAATCAACTTCGCCGGAGATACGCTCGCAACTCCGACCTCAGAAGCGCCTTGCTTCGCATCGGTCCCGCCGTTTTCGCTTGAGACATCATCGCAGCTCTGGGGCCCGAGACACTCTCAGTTGAGGTGTTCCAGCCACTGTCGCCTGAGACACTCTCGCAAGTCTCACTTCGGAGGTGCCTTGCACCATGGTGGTTCGGACACTTTCGCGTGCGACTTCTCGCAACCCTAAGTTCAAGGATGCCCTGAGCAGAGGTGTTCAGACCACTCCTCGCTTGAAACTTCCTCGCACGGTTGATTTCGGATATGCCCTCCCCTGAGCGGAGGTGTTCAGGTCATTTTCACCCGGGACGTCCTTTCAACACTGACTTCGGCGACGCACTGTCCCATGGTAGTCTGGCCACGTTTGCCTGAGACCCTCGCGCCTTTTAGTGGCGCGATGATACGAGCAACTGGTCAGGCCACTACCGCCTGGTATACGCATGTGTATGCGCGCACATGGTTACACTGACCATTTGCATATACATGTACATATCCATACAAACGTATATATATGTATATATGTGTACATATATACATATATATATATATGTACATATGTACTATGCATTCATAGACGCACGTGTGTGCGCATGTACGCACGCTCGTACTCCGCTTGCGTGCGAAATCCAAAGGACCAAGGTGCATGGCGCGCAGCGCCAATGCATATATGTATATATATGTGTGTTTATATATATATCCCTCTTCCTATATGTTTATAAGCCCGGGCGGGGGGAACACCCATCACCCCCCCACCCCCGCCCAAAACCGGACTCCCGGGATCTGGGGCTTTGGGACCCTCCGGACGGGCCTCGAAGCGGCCCCCCTGGCCTCGCAGGGCGTTTTGCCAAGCCTTCCCAGCACACCTAAGGCGATCAGGGGGTCATCGGAGACGTCTCAGAGACCCCCATGACAGCGCAAGAGCGCTCCAAGAGTGACCGACGTGACCTCAAGATGGCCCAAGAGGCCTCCAGGACGGCCCCAAAGAGGCCTCCAAGAGCACTCCCAAGAGGCAAATATCATTGATTTTCTTCAGGTGTTTGGTGAATTTGGGGTTCACCTCTTTTCGGCTTCCCGACGCTCTAAGACGGCGGTCTTCTGGACGTCCGAAGCCGCCTGGGAGGCTCCCAAATCGCTCCACGACGATCCGAAAGGGCTTCCATTCAGTCCAAGAGAGCCCCAAAACTGCACAACACGGGTCCAAGATGGCCCTCACAGAGCCCCATGGCGGCCCAAGATGGCCCCAAGACACCCTCCGAAGCATTCCAAATCGTGACTGGGTCGTTCAGGGAGACCGTGGTTGGAGGCAGGGTGGCCCGAGGAAGCCCCCAGAGGCCCCCAGAATACGCCCAGGAGGCCTCCAGAAGGCCTTAAGAAAGCCTGAGACATGTTTTTTTCAAGCCCCCAGAGGCTCTCCCAGGAGGAGCCTCCGCAAAAAAAAGCTGAGGAGGATAGGGAGAATGCGCAGGGTATGGCGAACATGTGGAAAAAGAAGCATGGAGGAAGGATAACGAATATCATTATCATAGCGGCGATGCCGGAAAAGGCAACAAGGAGTTATCGCTAAAGTGTCGGCTTGTTATTCCTGCTATTCCACCTGCAAACCAAACTTCAAGGACCAAGGTGCATGGCGCGAAGCGCCACTGTAGTCTTGTATATATATATATATGTATATATATATATATATATAAATCCCGCCTCTCGCCGAAAATGTCGCGCGAAGGATATCCGACTACTTATACGCACAATGGCAGCCCAGGGGGGCCCCTCCCGAGGAGCCAAGAGCGCTCCCTGGAGCTGTCCGGGCTCGTAGCTTTTTGAGGGGGCCTGGGGACACACAACAGAAATACACACAAGTCCCCGGATTCCCCATATTTTCTCATGTTTCCTGGACGTTCGTCTTTCCCTCCACGTCCCAGATTTTTCCGCATTTGTCGGGGAGTCGACGATTCATTGTGTCTGTCTGTTTTCCCCTCCGGACTTTTCCCAAGGCCACGCGAACGGCGATGTTGCTTAACGGTGACGTTGGGAAATAACTTGTATCGGGCGTTGGCAGAACTGGGTTTAGTGCAACCTGGTTTAGTGATTTGTGCCGGGGGCGCCCCCCCGACAAATTTCTACTAACCGGAACTGCCGTCACCCGAGAAACACCAGTTACGGCGAACCCGGTCTAGTGAATCTGGCCAATTGAAGGGCCCCAGGGCCCTACCACTAAATGGGTCCCCTTACCCGGGGTCCTGGCTATACCCGAACTCCAGATCCGCCCTACTTTGGCTTTTTTTCGAACTTAAAATTGCGTCGGAAATCCACCTAGAAGGAGCCGGAAAAGTAGGGCGGAAATTTCTGCACCCAACATAACATGGGGCGAAAATCCACAGAAGTAGGGCGGAAACAACAACAGAAAAGTAGGGCGGAAATTGACATCAGCGGGGCTTGAAAAGTAAGGCGGAAATTCCAAGCCCTACTTACGAATTTCCCCAAAGTAGGGCGGATCCGGAGTCAGGGTTCCCGATTGTAGGAAGTCGCGAGCCACTCTTTCCCACATGTTCCAGAAGGCAGGCGCATCGAACGACGACGGCACCGCGAGCTGCAGGAAGGCACGCGCCGCGCGCTCCTGCAGTGCACTGAAACCCACATCGCCGTGACCTGCGTCGCTGCCTGGGCATCCCGACTCGTACACTTTTCCTTGAGGGGGATGACGAGGAGGAGGAGGAGGAGGGGGAGGAGGAGGAGGAGGAGAAGGAGGAGGGCCCAGACCCCTCGAGCAAAGACAGAGATCACGACGGGAGGTTTCTCGCCATTTTCGGCCACGCGCTCCCACAGCACTGAAACCCACATCGCCGTGACCTGCGTCGCTCCCAGGGCATCCCGACGCGTGCACTTTTCCCTTGAGGGGGGGCCCAGACCCCCTACAGGGCAGTCTTTAATACATCGGATTTGTTTTTAACATATAGGATTTGAATACATGATTAATTTAGGAGTAGATTCATGCATGAGCTCATCGTTGTTTTTAGTACTAAACCCCTGCATCTGGCATACATTATCCGCACGCGGAGCATGTATTGAAAACGGCACTGTAGAGCATGGCAAAAGATCACGACGAGATGTGTTTCGCCATTGTCGGCCTCCTGGGGGCCCTTTCCCTGGCCTCGGGGCCGTGACAGAACGATTCGGGATGAGAAGCCTGTCCTGGGAAAGGGTCGAGACCTCTGAAGGTCGACGTCATGAAAAAGTCATGGCGTCGGGGGTCTGGGGAGGACGCTCGAAGGAGAGCGTTTTCGTATTCGGCGTTTCGACATTGGGCGGAAGGGGGGAGGAGGGGGGGGGGGTCTGGCTCCGGACCTCGGCTTCATGCGGCTGCTTGGAACAGTGCGCCCACTGGGGGAGAGGCTCCACCTGCTCGAAACAGACGCCAAAAACAGTGAAGACCTGCTCCGGATTCCATAATAAAGTCGGGGGGGTCACATTTGAGGGGGGTCTGATTTGAGCTGTCTTGGAGGGTTCGGGGGGGTCTGGGCAAAGAGCCGCCCTTTCATGGATGGTCTGGGAGGGTCAAAAACTTCTCGTCTGGGAGGGTTGAGACCCCCTCCCTTTAATTACGAAATCTGGAGTACTCATGGGGGGGAGGGGGGGGTGCGAGGGCCCGCGCCGATCGGCAAAACAACGAATAACAAGACGACCACAAGAAAAAGATGTGTTTCAATGCGCGGGCCCTGCGCGTGAGGTCTCTCGGCTCCTTCCGGGCCTCCGGGCCTCTGCTTAATGCGGCTGCTTGGAGCAGTGCGTCCACTGGGGGAGAGGCTCCACCTGCTCGAAAAAGACGCCAGAAACAGTGAAGACCTACTCCGGATTCCATAATAAAGTCGGGGGGGTCATATTTGGGGGGGGTCTGATTTGAGCTGTCTTGGAGGGTTCGGGGGGGTCTGGGCAGAGGGCCGCCCCTTCATGGATGGTCTATGGGAGGGTGCAAAACTTCTCGTCTGGGAGGGTTTAGACCCCCTCCCTTTGATTACGAAATCTGGAGTGCTCGTTGGGGGGGAGGGGGGCCCTGACTCCGGATCCGCCCTACTTTGGCTTTTTTTCCAACTTAAAATTGCATCGGAAATCCACCTATAAGAGGCCGAAAAAGTAGGGCGGAAATTTCTGCACCCAACATAAAATAGGGCGGAAATCCACAGAAACAGCAACAGAAAAGTAGGGCGGAAATTGACATCAGCGGGGCTTGAAAAGTAAGGCGGAAATTCCAAGCCCCACTTACGAATTTCCCCAAAGTAGGGCGGATCCGGAGTCAGGGGGGGGGTGCGAGGGCCCGCGCCGATCGGCAGAACAACGGATAACCCAACGACCACAAGGAAAAGGTGTGTTTCCATGCGCGGGCCCTGCGCGCGAGGGCTCTCGGCTCCTTTCCTCGGGGGCCGCTCCTCGCCCGAGCAGTCCGGGCGCCCCCGAGGCACCTCTCCTGGGGGGGGGCTGCAAATAAATGTCAATCCGCCCACGGCGGAGGGGACCTCTGAGGCACCTCCGCGCGGGCTCCCCCTGAGGCCCGACATATCTAAACAACACCACCACCACCACCACAACCACCAACAACAACAACACCACCACCACCAACAACAACAACAACAACACCAACAGCAACAGCAACAGCAACAACAACAACAACAACAACACCAACAACACCAACAACAACAAAAACACTAACAACAACAACAACAACAACAACAACAACAACAACATCAACAGCAACAACAACAACAACGACAACAACAACAACGACAACAACAACAACAACACCAACAACAACACCAGCAACAACAACAACACCACCAACAACAACAACACCAACACCACCACCACCACCACCACCACCAACAACAACAACAACAACAACAACAACAACAGCACCAACACCACCAACACCACCGACAACAACAACACAACCCACAAGCATGACCAAAGGCCCCTCGAGACCGTCGCCCTGCCGCATGTCTTTGGCGCGACCGCTCCGTGAGGGTCCAGAGCTCGCCCAGAGCCAGCCTGCCGCCCAGAGTCGCTCCCGCGGGGCCTGGGGAGGGCCCCTGGAGGCCGCAGACGGCGACAGTGCGCGTGGACCATGTTGTGCAGCACGTGGGAGGTCTGCGAATCCAGCTCGGGATTGGGCGCGGGTTATTGGCGTGCGATAGCTGGGGAGAAAGGTGGTGCCCTTCAGGGGCCCTAGAGGCCTCCTTTCTGGTGCCTTTCTGGGCCCTTCTGGGGCCCTAGAGGGAGGGCTCCTTCCTGGGCCCGGGAGGGGCCCCTTTAGGGGCCCTGCCGGGGCCCTTTCTGCAACCCCCGCTGCCCCTCCATGTTGCCACCCCTCCATTATACCCAGACCCCCGACGCCATGACTCTTTCATTGCGTCGACCCCCCGAGGTCTCGACCCATTCCCCGGGGCCGGTCCTTCATCCCGAGTGGTTTTCTGACGGCCCCGAGATCCGGCCAGGGTCCCCCAGAGGCCGACAATGGCGAAACACTTCTGGTCGTGATTTTTTGCCATGCTCTAGGGGGTCTGGGCCCCCCCTCAAGGAAAAATGTACGAGTCGAGATGCCCAGGGAGCGATGTCGGTCACGGCGATGTCGGTTTCAGTGCTGTGGGAACGCGTGGCCGAAAATGGCGGGAAACCTCCCGTCGTGATCTCTGTCATTGCTCGAGGGGGTCTGGGACCTCCTCCTCCTCCTCCTCCTCCTCCTCCTCCTCCTTCCCCTCCTCCTCCTCCTCCTCCTCCTCCTCCTCCTCCTCCCCTTCCTCCTCCTCCCTCCTCCTCCTCCTCCTCCTCCTCCTCCCTCCCCCTCCTCCTCCTCCTCCTCCTCCTCTCCTCCTCCTCCTCCTCCTCCTCCTCCTCCTCCTCCTCGTCTTGCCCCTCCTCCTCCTCATCCTCCTCCACCTCCCCCCTCCTCCTCCTCCCCTTCCTCCTCCTCCTCCTCCTCCTCCTCCTCCTCCTCCTCCTCCTCCTCCTCCTTCTCGAGGGGGTCTGGGGTGCGAGACTCCTTGCGACGCGCGACGGCGGCCGGCTGGCCCTGCCCCGCTAAAAACCATGCGCGCGGGGAGGCCCGCGGGCCGCGCGGCGGCAGAGGCCGAGAGCGGAGCTCTCGCGCCGTCGAGCCATGGGCGCCCCCCCCCGCCCGGAGAGGTGCCGAGGACACCGCGGCGAGGCGTGCAGAGCACGGCTCGGGCGGAGCCGACGCTGGGACGCAGAGAGACAGAAGTACGAGTACCAGACGTTCTCCTCGGAGGCGCGCGTCCGGCCCGATCAGTACGTATACTGTACACCCATCGTGCAGCACATCGTTTCCCGAGCAGCGCGTGGCCAGAGAAACGCGCCCTTCACGGCGCACAAAGTTACTATAAGAGCTTGTTTCTCGGTGCGCGCGTCGCCCCTGGGGGGTGGAGGGGGTGGCGACGCCCACATATCTCATAGAAGTACGTCGGGGCGACGCCGAGATGTGGACTCTCATATGGATCGGACCACGAAAAGGGCCGTCGGCCCGGAGGGCTGCAGTAGAAGTATGTTCGGTTGACCTAACAGGGGGTCCAGCTGAAAGGAGGTGGTGCAATGGATTTGGGGCGAAATGCATTGCGCCCGGGAATTGCACTGCATTGTACTGCAACGAATGCATTGCGTGCCGAAGACGAGCAATACCTATGCGCCCCGGAATGTACGGCACGCCCCAGATGTCTTGCAAGCCCACAAATCTGTGGCACCACGCCTATTGCACCACCCCCTTGTCGCTGGACCTCCTTTTGGGTCAGCCCGAGTACGTTTGGGTGACGCCCAAACGTCCCGCCTCATCTGCGAGGAGGGCCGACCGCAGGCTTCGCTGCGGGTGCCCCTCCTCCTCCTCCTCCTCCTCCTCCTCCTCCTCCTCCTCCTCCTCCTCCTCCTCCTCCTACCTCCTCCCTCCCTCCTCCTCCCTCCTCCCTCCTCCTCCCTCCTCCCCCTCCTCCTCCTCCCCAGGCCCCGAGGATCGGGCCGAGCGAGGGCCGACGGTCGGCCCCGAGGGCGGCCCGGCGTGCCGCGAGGCGGGGGCGATGCCGCTGCCCCAGCGGTGGCCCGGGGCCAGCTCCTCGCCGGCGCTCCGCGGGGCTCTCGCTTAAGCCTGTCTTATCAGGGGGGCGTAAGACCTGGGTACAGGGGACTCGGAAATCCCCGACGAGGTCGTCCGAAAAATGACGAGGCCGAGCCTGCATTTTGACGAGGCCGCTCGCTGCAGACATCCCACGAAACTCCTCCTCGTCAAGATCCGAGGCGCGGTCGTCAAAAAACGATGGCGAACCCGAGTCCTGGCAAACCCGGGTCTTACGCTCCCCCGATCTTAGGTCGGGCGTGTCTCCCTGCAGGCGGATTGTGGACGAACGACTGAACATAGCAAAGTAATGCCCCCGAAAGATGCTCGAAAAATCGTCCCCTGACTCATTTTTTGTTGTCACTCTTTTTGCATCTCCCTCCCTCCTGTAGAGGGACGTGCCCGACTTCGTGCTTGTCCCCTGCTGCTCCTCTCTTCCGGCCCTGCTGCGGGCCCTCCTGCCTTTCATCTCGGGGGTGGGCACAGCCGCATTTGGCAAGAAACGTGGTCCAGTGAAAACGACCTCGGGCCCACACTTGGCGGGCGCCGGCCTAGGAAATGACGACGCCGCGGCGTTTCTCGAGAGCCGAAAACGGACAAATCACTAATCGACGTGTCAGGCTGGGGGCTGTGTCCACCCCCGATCATCTGGTATCCCTCCCTCCTACTGCTCCTCCCCAGACATCCGGCTGCTCCAAGTTGTTCGATGCGTGAGCCCAAGAGGTCCCGACCACTTCCCTACAGGTTTTACGTCCCAGGTTGCTGTTTGACGCTCCCGCAGCCCGGCGAGGGCCCCCAGAGGCCGATAACGGCCAAAAACCGCCCGCTCCAAATTTTTGTTGGAGCGTCGGATCTCTGGGTCCTCATCCTCTCTCATCTTCCTCAACCTCCTCACGCATCTTCTCATCCTCCTGCTTTCACGGGTCCTCCTACTGGTCCTCCTCCTCCTCCTGTTCCCACTCCTCCTGTACTGTCTTCTGCTCCTGCTGATCTGGCTACCACAGATTGTGGATACGAGCGGATTCAAGCGACTAGCAAACTCCTGCTCATCTGGTTCCTAATCTTTATTAACTCATCACCCTGCTCCTGCTGCTGCTCATCATCCGCCTCCTTCTCTCTCCGCGTCTCCCTCCTCCAGCACTCCTCCTCCTCCTCCTCCTCCTCCAGCACCCATCCTCCCTGCCCGCTTCCCATCTTTTTTGTAGTCGGTGCCCCCCTCCGTCCATGATCGCGAGGGCTGGATCGTCCGAAAAAGCACGCCTCAACAACGCAACCGATGTCGCCCGGAGAGGACGCAGCGGCGGAGCAAACCGACAGAATGCAGCCGACTGCGGAGAAGCGGAACCTTGGCGACACGCAAGAGTACCCTTAGGTCGGGCATGTCCCCCTACAGGCTGATTTTCGACGAAAAATAACAAATACCCAGAAAAATGTATTCAACAATGGCCTCCGCCTCCTCCTCCTCCTCCTCCTCCTCCTCCTCCTCCTCCTCCTCCTCCTCCTCCTCCCCCGCGCCTCTGGAAACCAGCGCACCAAAGGCCAGTCCAGCGAAGGTTCACTATGTTTTCGTGTCTTACCCACTCTCCCGACGGCATTATTGTTCCACGACGTCGCCCCCGAGAGGCCTTGACCGATTCCCCTGGACCCCGAGCCGTTTCTTGACAGCCCCGGGGCCCCGTAACGGCCCCCCGAGGCCGCAAGTTGTGAAAGACCTCCCGTCGTGATTTTTCCATTGCTCGAGGGGGTCCTCCTCCTCCTCCTCCCCCTCCTCCTACTCCTCCTCCTCCCCTTTCCCCCTCCCCCTCCTCCTCCTCCCTCCTCCCTTCCTCCTCCTCCTCCTCCTCCTCCTCCTCCTCCTCCTCCTCCCTCCTCCTCCTCTCTCCCTCCTCCTCCTCCTCCTCCTCCTCCTCCTCCTCCTCCTCCTCTCCTCCTCCTCCTCCTCCTCCTCCTCCTCCCCTCCTCCTCCCCCTCCCTCCTCCCTCCTCCCCCTCCCCCTCCTCCTCCTCCTCCCCCCCCTCCCCTCCCCCTCCTCCTCCTCCCTCCTCCCCCTCCCCCTCCTCCCCCTCTCCCTCCTCCTCCTCGTCCTCCTCCTCCCCCGTCGTGATTGTTCTATTGCTCGAGGGAGTGTGGGTCGCTCGGGCCTCCTGCGGCTCCCCCGCCGGACCGCCCTCGGCGAGGGCTACTCTCGTGCGCGGCCGGAGAGCAGGCCGCACCCGCGGACAGACGGACGCCGGGGGGGGTCCAGACAGCCACGTGAGCGCTGTTTTATATTCGGCGCCTCGACATTGGTTGGCGGCGCGCAGAAGGGGGTGGAGGGAGGGGGGAGGGCTTCTTAGAAGGAGGCTGCTTCTTGGAAGGCGGCGGCCTTACATCTATACATAAGGCCCGCGCCTTCTAAGAAGCAGGGGTGCTTCTAAGAAGCCTTCCCCCCCCTACTCCCCTCTGCGCGTGGCCGAATTGGGCTGAAAGGATACTAACGCCGTACTCGTTGATTCATGTACTCCAGAGGAGCCCTGGCCATACGAGCACCCACCGGCCGCACAAACAACCAACGGGCCGCAGTAACACCTTTATCTCGGGGAGCGGGGGGGTCTGGCCCTGGACCTCTGCTCAGCGCGACTGTTTGGGACCGTGCGTCTTGTGGGGGGGGGGTCCACCTGCTCGAAGGAGGCGCCAAACAACACAACAGCCAAGATCTGCTCAAATGGGGGGGGAGGGGGGGGCTTGCGAGGGCCCGCGCCGATCGGCAAAACAATGATTAGAAGAACGCCCACCACCGACATGTTGTTTTCAATCTGCGGCCCAGATCGCTTCCCCGAGGGCAGTCTGCTGCCCCAAAACATGTTTTGACCGTCCTGAGGTCCGGGAGCCGCCACCCTAATACAAACCCCTGGGTGAAAAAGTGCGGACCGGCGCATCTCTCCGAAAGCTCGAACATGGAGCGGATTTGCTCCCCGCGCGGCATCGCATGTTTGGGACCGGATATAGTTTGTGCCGAGGAAGTCCTCCGCGAACTCGCGGATCTCTGGTCGCCGGAGAAATTCTCCGGTCGCTCAGGAATGCGACCAGAGAGTCCTTTTGGAAGAAATATATTGGGTGGAATCGCGATTCTCTGGTCCTCAACCCTTTTCTGGACAATCATATGAAAATGGAGGATGGAAGAAGCGGAGAATCGAGATTCCACCCAGTCCTCCTCCCAAATTGAAAACACTTTCCGGTCGCCTTCCCGAGCGACCGGAGAGTCCCTATGGGCTGGTCTCTGCAGCAGTGCACTGGGGCCCTGTGGCCCAAAGGGAACCTCGTGTTGCGCATCTCTCGCGACCTCTGCAGTCCGCACTTCTTGATCCAACGGTTTGGAGGCCAACATTTGGTAAAACACCGGGATTCTGTAAACACGAAAATAGGGGAACAAAAAGTGGCATAAACATAAAAACTCGGAGGGCCGCGCGGATTTCTCGGATCGTCGCTGGGGCCCCCCGGCGGCGCCTCCGGCGCCGCCCCTGGCGCGCTCCGCGCGCCAAGGAGGGGGGTCCAGCGCCGATCCGAGAAATCCGCGCGGACCTCCGAGGTTTCATGTTTATGCAATTTTTTCCCCTGGAAAAACCGTCTGAGATCTAAGTGCTGCAGACGCCCGTCGTGACGACTGCAGCGTTGGGCGCTGGCTTCTCTGACGCCGCGCGGGTCGTCCAGCCTTGCATCCTCGCGGCCGTCTGGCAGCGCGGATCGCTTGATATATGGGCCGCTCCCGTGCCACCGGCGGCGGTCAACCTGGACTGCCGCGCTGGGATCGCCGTCGCGTCATTGAAGGGGCCCAAGGACACACAAATCCGCCGACCCTGTCGGCGTGTGCGAGGGGCTTGGCTGTTCGAGTCGTCGTCTCCGTCGGTCGTCGCCTCCGTCGCCCCCTTTCCCTGCAGCTTCCTTCTCAAGCTCGTGAGCGAGAGAAACATCTAGCAGTGTCGTAATCGAGTCGAAGGGAAGCCCCTTCCCTTTGATCCCTTCCCCAGGGGGGGGGGGTCCCGGGGGGGGTCCTGGTGGGGTGGGGGGGCAGATTCGTTTTTCCTCGGGCGGCCTAGAAACTTCGAAAACACTCCAAATGAGGTCCGAATGCCCAAGATGGCCCCCGAGACGGCCCAAGAGGGCCCCGAGTCGCCCAAAGATCGGCCGAAAACGCCCAAGATAGCCCCAAGACCGTCCAAGAAGCCTCCAAGACGTCCCAGGCCCCCTCCAAGAGACCCCCAGGAAGCCCCGAGAGGCCCCCACGAGGCTTCCAAGCGGCCCCTAAGAGCTTCCCAAGAGGCCCACAAACTACCCCCAAGAGGCCCCCAAGAGCGCTCGTCGTCGTCGTCGTCGACGTCGCCATTCAGGGTCGGCGGCACCGGCCGTAAGGCCTTCGCAATAAAGACACACAATTAACCGGATTCCCCATATTTTCATATATTTTCTGGGTTTTTGCATTCCCCCGGCTGCTCATATTTTCCCATATTTTCTTGGGAATCGACGATGAATTGTGTCTGTGTGTTTTTTCCCTCATGAGCCAACACTTTGGACACCCGAAATGGGTACCGAAAGAATGGGTACAATGCCCAACAACAAATGTTGTCCCAAACCAACAGCGGCCGCTGTTGGGCAGGCGGCCTTCTGTCTCGAATGGACACAGGCCGCGGCGGCGCGGACAGCGAGTCCTGTTCAGAATGAACAAGAGCTGCTGTTGGGCATCGTACCCATTCTTTCCGTGCCCATTTCGGGCGTCCAGAAACACGACGCGAGCCTGCCGCACGCATGCTCGACAGCCGACCGCACCGAGGACCACCCCTGGCGCCGCCGGGGGGGGGGCGCCTCTCGGGGGCCACTGGCCCGCCAGTCGGGCCCTGCAGGATCCTGCGGGATCTCCTGCGGGACCTCCGGCAGCCCAGGCACTCCGCGGCTCCCAATTCTGTGGATGCGTGGGCCCCAGAGGCCTGGACCACTTCCCCAGTGCCAGGGCCAGCTCGTCGTCCCGAGCCTAATTTCTGGCGCTCCCGAAGCCCCGCGAGGGCCCCGGGAGGCCGAATGTCACCGCAAAGCCGCCCCGCTCCGATCTTTTTTTCCCAACCATCCTGTGGTGTTGGGTCCTCGTTTTGAAGAGACGGTGCCCGCGTCCTCTCCTCCTCTCCTCCTCCTCCCCCTCCTCCTCCTCCTCCTCCTCCTCCTCCTCCCTCTGCGTTTCACCCACCCATTACAGCGCTTCGTGGCTCCATAGGGAGCTCCACCGAAGGCCCCAGTGGGGGTGTTCGCATGCGGTTCCCCCACCCAGGGCAGCGTTTCGTGGCCCCATAGGGAGCTCCACCGAAGGCCCCAGTGGGGGTGTTCGCATGCGGTTCCCCCACCCAGGGCAGCGTTTCGTAGCCCCATAGGGAGCTCCACCGAAGGCCCCAGTGGGGGTGTTCGCATGCGGTTCCCCCACCCAGGGCAGCGTTTCGTGGCCCCATAGGGAGCTCCACCGAAGGCCCCAGTGGGGGTGTTCGCATGCGGTTCCCCCACCCAGGGCAGCGTTTCGTGGCCCCATAGGGAGCTCCACCGAAGGCCCCAGTGGGGGTGTTCGCATGCGGTTCCCCCACCCAGGGCAGCGTTTCGTGCCCCATAGGGAGCTCCACCGAAGGCCCCAGTGGGGGTGTTCGCATGCGGTTCCCCCACCCAGGGCAGCGTTTCGTGGCCCCATAGGGAGCTCCACCGAAGGCCCCAGTGGGGGTGTTCGCATGCGGTTCCCCCACCCAGGGCAGCGTTTCGTAGCCCCATAGGGAGCTCCACCGAAGGCCCCAGTGGGGGTGTTCGCATGCGGTTCCCCCACCCAGGGCAGCGTTTCGTGGCCCCATAGGGAGCTCCACCGAAGGCCCCAGTGGGGGTGTTCGCATGCGGTTCCCCCACCCAGGGCAGCGTTTCGTAGCCCCATAGGGAGCTCCACCGAAGGCCCCAGTGGGGGTGTTCGCATGCGGTTCCCCCACCCAGGGCAGCGTTTCGTGGCCCCATAGGGAGCTCCCCCCAGTGGGGGTGTTCGCAGGTTCCCCATTTCGTGGCCCCATAGGGAGCTCCACCGAAGGCCCCAGTGGGGGTGTTCGCATGCGGTTCCCCCACCCAGGGCAGCGTTTCGTGCCCCATAGGGAGCTCCACCGAAGGCCCCAGTGGGGGTGTTCGCATGCGGTTCCCCCACCCAGGGCAGCGTTTCGTGGCCCCATAGGGAGCTCCACCGAAGGCCCCAGTGGGGGTGTTCGCATGCGGTTCCCCCACCCAGGGCAGCGTTTCGTAGCCCCATAGGGAGCTCCACCGAAGGCCCCAGTGGGGGTGTTCGCATGCGGTTCCCCCACCCAGGGCAGCGTTTCGTGGCCCCATAGGGAGCTCCACCGAAGGCCCCAGTGGGGGTGTTCGCATGCGGTTCCCCCACCCAGGGCAGCGTTTCGTAGCCCCATAGGGAGCTCCACCGAAGGCCCCAGTGGGGGTGTTCGCATGCGGTTCCCCCACCCAGGGCAGCGTTTCGTGGCCCCATAGGGAGCTCCACCGAAGGCCCCAGTGGGGGTGTTCGCATGCGGTTCCCCCACCCAGGGCAGCGTTTCGTAGCCCCATAGGGAGCTCCACCGAAGGCCCCAGTGGGGGTGTTCGCATGCGGTTCCCCCACCCAGGGCAGCGTTTCGTGGCCCCATAGGGAGCTCCACCGAAGGCCCCAGTGGGGGTGTTCGCATGCGGTTCCCCCACCCAGGGCAGCGTTTCGTGGCCCCATAGGGAGCTCCACCGAAGGCCCCAGTGGGGGTGTTCGCATGCGGTTCCCCCACCCAGGGCAGCGTTTCGTGGCCCCATAGGGAGCTCCACCGGAGGCCCCAGTGGCTGCTCTCGCATGCGGTTCCCCCACCCAGGGCAGCGCTTCGTGGCCCCATGGGGAGCTCCACCGAAAGCCCCCGTGGCGCAGTTCGCATGCGCTTCCCCCACCCAGGGCAGCGTTTCGTGGCACCATAGGGAGCTCCACCGAAGGCCCCAGTGGCGCAGTTCGCATGCGGTTCCCCCACCCAGGGCAGCGTTTCGTAGCCCCATGGGGAGCTCCACCGAACCCGAAGGCCCGCCCCGGTGGCGCAGTCCGCATGCGGTCCCCCCATCCAAGGCAGCGCTTCGTGGCCCCATATGGAGCCCCACCGAAAGCGGCACCCACAACGCGTTACCAACAATTGCTTATGGTTGGGTCTTTCGCCAGGATAATTTGTTGGAGCGTCGGCTCTGTGGCAGGACCAACGCACCCCCGCTCTGTAGAACACTGCGAAATCCCTCGCTCTGACGGACCCCCGTTCGCACGGATCCCCGTCGACTCTTGATTTGGACGCCTGAAATGGGACCAGACGGCATGGGTCCGATGCCAAACAACAAGTGTTGCCCAGAACCGACAGCGGCCGCTGTTGGGCAAGCGGCGTTTTGTCTTCAGTGAACCACGTCCGCGGCGGCGCGGACAGCGAGCCCTGCTCAGAATGAATAGGAACTGCTGTTGGGCATCGTACCCCTTCTTTCCGTACCCATTTCGACACCCAGACCCCCGACACCATGATTTGTTCATTACGTCGACCCTCCGAAATCTCGACCTGTTCTCTGGGGCCGATTTCTCATCCCGAATCGCTGCTTCACGACCCCGAGGCCCGGCAAGCGCCCACGGAGGCCGAAGATTGCGAAAAACCTCCCGCCGTGATTTTTTCATTGCTCGGGGGGTCTGGGTCCTCATCCTCCCCCTCCTCCTTCCCCTCCGCTCCTTCTCCTTATAGATACCTCCTGGCTGCCGCACTCCGAGGCCAGTTATTACGGCGGGCCGGGCGTTTCGCCTGAGACTTCCTCACCATTGACTCTGAAGATTAAGAAGTGATAGCAGTTTCACAGATGGAGGGCGGGTCGCTTTCAAAATGTGGCTCTCGCCTTATCGCCGCGCACATTCGTTTCAAACATTTGCAAGAGTTCACGGGTCGAGGGCGGGTGGTTTTCAAAATGTGGCTCTCGCCGTAGCGCCGCGCACATTCGTTTTAAACAATTGCAAGGGTTTCACGCATTGAGGGCGGGTGGTTTTCAAAATGTGGTTCTCGCCTTAGCGCCGCGCGCATTCGTTTTAAACATTGGCAAGAGCTTCGCGGATTGAGGGCGGGTGGTTTTCAAAAATATGGCTCTCGCATTTGTGCCGCGCACATCCGTTTCGAACAGTTGCAAGAGTTTCACGGATTGAGGGCGGTTCCTTTTCAAATGTAGCTCTCGCCTTAGCGCCGCGCACATTCGATTCTAAGCTTGGCAAGAGTTTCACATATTCCCATGATCACCAGGAATTGTGTTTCGGAAGGATTCGGGATTATGCAGGCGCAACAGTTATGTTGATTCGCCGTGTTGACGGCCCAACAATGGCGATTTGGCACGATTCTGGACTGTCAAGACGCAGGGGTCAGGTTGATACGTGGCGTTGAAATTCCGAGAACAATGTTTTGGCACGCTTCAGGATCTTCAAACTGTTCTTCCAACGAGGCAGTTCCCTCAATGGAAATGAACCGTTGTAGGGGCTTATGAAGAGGGAGCTTGGAGGGAAGGTTAATTTCAACATGGTTGATGACTCTTGGGTTTCCACTGGCCCTCCTCCTACTCCTCCTCCTCCTCCTCCTCCTCCTCCTCCTCCTCCCCTTCCTCCTCCTCCTCCTCCTCCTCCTCCTCCTCCTCCTCCTCCCCTTCCTCCTCCTCCTCCTCCTCTTCCTCCTCCTCCTCCTCCTCCTCCCGATCCTCCTCCTCCTCCTCCTCCTCCTCCTCCCGATCCTCCAGCGGCACGAAGCGCCCGGCGCGCAGCAGCGCCCGCTGGCCCGAGGACGCGCCGCCGGGGGGCTGCCGCGCGAAGCAGACGAGGCAGCGCCTCGGCCGCAGAGGGGGGGGGCAGCAGCCTGCAAGAGGGGGGAGGAGGAGAAGGAGAAGGAAAAGGAGAAGGAGGAGGAGGAGGAGGAGGAGGACTAAATGACTAAATGACTGCAAGAGTACCTTGTCACATGACTGCTTTACAGCACGGGCGCGCGCGCGCCCGCCTGGAACTGGACGAGCAGCGAGTGGCCGCTGCTCTATCAGGAAGGGGCTGTGCCTCGGGCAGCCTCCTCCTTTGCCTTGATACGGGCGTGCAATGCTGCCATACGAGCCTCGTAGGACAGGACAGAATCGGGATTCGATCGAGTGACGCTTGTGGAACTCGATGAGGGCTGGGCACAGTCGGGGGCGACTCTCTGAAGGGGCGCGACAGAATCAATGCGTCTGGCCAGCCTCTTATGCGGGCCGACGCCCCTCCTGAGATTTCGCAGCACTTCGTCACCCTTAGGCGTAGGCTTCACGCATGGGGAACGAAGCTTATCTTTACGACGCTGCTGAGCCCAGGCCCCGCACAAATAACATACAAAAACTGGAGCTGTGCAGGCAGGCCCCGCGCAGCTCCAGCTGGACACGCTCCCCTGGGAAACAGCAACCAATTGGTGGCCCAGGGGATGTTGCCTGAAGTCTCTCAAAAACTTGGGCAACCCTCTGCAGCCCAGCATGGGCCTGTCTCGTCCAGGCTCCAAAACGCTGAGACAATTCCTACACTGTGTGCCGATAGAGGTCCTACACCAGTCATGCCAGTTATCTTTCATAGTGTGCCTCGGCCGCTCGAAAACGGGAAGCCTGGAAAACCTCTCCTCGAGCTCAAAACATGGGAGAACGTGGGCGCACAACTTAACAAAGTGATTGGCATGGGTGCAAGCTTCCTCAACTCTCACAAGGAACTCAGGAGAAGCGGACGGGTGCAAGAGCGCAGCTTTTTTGGCGAACGCATCGGCGACCACATTGGCGTCCGTGATGCGCCTATCCTCGTCCGAGAGCGCCTGGTACTGCTCGCCAGACTTGTGGGCCTTGACGTGGCGGACGCTCTGGATGTTGTCGTAGCCGCGCATCTGGTGGCCAAAGAACTGCACGCACGAGTACATTGACCTGGCCTGCAATTGTTCCTGCTTCGACTTCAGCGCCGCCTTCACCACTGCCATGAAATCTGCATATACCGTCGACGGTCGGTCGGCGATCTGCCCAACGAACGCCATGCTCAGGAACTCCGCCATCGCTGACGACTGGGGCATGGCTCTCGAAACCGCGCCGTACATGACTGCAACTGGCGTGTCAGCCGTAGGGTTCATCAGCACCACAGCCCACCCAGCTCCCTGAAGAGTGACCAGAGAAGGCTTGCTGCAGGACCCATCAACTGCGAATTCCAACCTGTCACATTGTACAAGTTGCTCAGCTAATTGTTCAGGTTCAACATCAATATCTTCACCTTCAGGGGTGACTAAATGCGCCTAAACGCCTGGATCGAGCTCTGGGATGTCGCTGTCCGCGTAGATGAAGCAGCCTTGGGTGGAGCATCTCTCATCTGGATGATCAAAACCTGCTTGGATAAAGGATGCTGGCACCTCAGATTCGGCTCTGGCTGCAATCACCTCTGGCAAGGAACAAACAAACAGCCCGTGGTGAACCGTATCTGCTGCTCCACACTTGCAGCGACCATCAGTTTGGTAACCTCTGAGTCGAGCTCGCTCCTTGGTCCAATGACCTTCCACCGCCGACGCTCGAACAAGAAATTTCTGATGCTTATTGAGACGACGGCTCTTGGGGCGAACTGCTGCTCGAATCAAATCAAACGAAACACGAGATCCTGGAGGCGCTCCCCATTTGTCGGCCAAGGTCATCTCAAGTTGACGCTGCATGGCTTTGCCCATGAGATCCTCGAGAATGCCAGGCGTGAGTTGCTCCAGGGGAATGTCAGCTCCTCGGTGATCTTTCCATACTGTACTTGACTGAATTGTCCAACCAACTCTGTGTACACACAGTGCTGCGCGAACAAGGGGACCTCTCGTTTCCTTCCATCCCAGTGCTGCAGCATCAAGGTGGAGTAAAGCCTTGTCCCACCATGACTTGAGCACCTGCAAGGATACGACTGCTGCGTCTGGCTGCGATACTGCCATCCAAACCATTCGACCCCATTGCAACGCTGGTGCCACAGCCTGACGCAATGCGGGGTCGCCGTCTAATACCAGCTTTGCTGTGATCGAAACGCCTCCGTGGAAGGGTTTGACCTGCCTGCAATAATCACGACGCAGCTGCAATAACTCAGCGCTGTCAAGTCCCAATATCTCCACTCCGTAAGTTAGCGCAGGCCTGGCGCCAGCGCGAAAAACTGTGTCAACCCTTTGCTCTTTAAGCTCAGGCAAGGCCCTCTTGTACCGTCTTAGCTTGAGAAGACGTTGACGGTGCTTGGCCTTGCGCTTGGACATCTTCGTTCGGGTTCTCGGTGCCACGCGAACTCTGCCTGCTGCCTGGTCCGTGCCAAGGTAGGTGGTCGATGTGACTGCCTTGTCTGCCGAAAACCGAGCTTGACAGCAACTTCCCCAGCCAGTTCTCGCGCGTTGGCGAGGACTGCGAACTTCTCATTGATAGTGGCTCCAAGTGCTGCGGCCGTCTCCAAGAAACCTTTGCCAGCTTCGACCGCGAGGGAGATGACTGAGGATCTATCTGCACTTTCGACTCCCATGCTCGAGTCGTCTATGTAGCTGGCGAAGTCGACTAAGGGATGGAGCGCCACATAATAGTCGCACTGCTCGATGGCGTGCACTTTGATGGCTATGTCAGCCACCCCGCAGCCAGCAGGAATACCATACTCCGCATGTCCAGGTTGATTGCCGTGATGCTGCAGCAGTCGGATCAGTCTTGGCGCACGCCAGGTGTTGTAGGTGAGCTTGACTGATGCCGTGGCCGCTCCGAAACGAATGAACTTCTGCCGCAGCTGCTTCAACTCGATGTTCTCGTAATACTTCGAATAATCAGCTATGAGCGTGACAGAAAACCGATCTGAGGCTGTGCTGGCTTCTGTGCGAGCTGCTAACTTCCATGCGCTGTCGATTGGACTGCGACCTGTGCCAGCGCCCCAGTATTTCCTGTCCAACACCTTCACCAACTCATCATATTCGCATCTTCTCATCCTTTGCCAAACGCGGTAAGCCGACGCGTACAAGATAATGAGACGGTGGCCTCCCTGAGGCTTTGGCAACATAGGCATGGGAATCCATACCAATTGCTTGGGAAGCATCCCAAGTGATTCCATGGCTTCGTACAGAACTGCTAGCACTCGCAATGCATCGTCACTGAGATGCAACAGAAGTCGTGGATGAAGTCCGTCGAGACCCGCTGACGTGGTGCTTGGAAATGTGCGAGCGGCTCTGCGGATATCCTCTGGTTCCGCTCGCCGATGAGAGCTTCTGTCGGGGATCCAAGCTCTAGGGGCCTCCGTGGAACTTCGCCATATCGATTTGTAATCAGCTTCCATAGCGGCAGCAACATCATGAGGATGAGCTGAATACCTCCCAGTGCTAGTTACAACTGTGGTGGGAGCCTGTACTTGTCGAGCTTGTGTCAGTCTGTGAAGGCCTCGAAGTCCTCCAGCGCTGGCTTGTCGACACCAATCTTTCCATCTCGCTTAACTGTCGCGGTCGGCTTCCTGAAACGCTTGATCAACATCGTCTTGCCATTCGTCTTGCAACTCACGTATGGCGTCTGCATGAACGTGACCGCTGACGACTCGACGTGCTTGCTCGACACTGGCGCCCAACCTGCGGATAAGCCTTGCCCAGGGTATGCGGATGACTGCAGAAGGAGAACCTCGTCTTGCAACTTGTTAATATCCTCGGGCTGGCGGCTTTCACGCAGTTGAGCAATTGTTGTCAACATATCAGAAAGCCATTTCCATCCGTCTGCACGCGCTTGGATACCAGGGACGTCCTTCAGCTCATAGTGGATGTCCACCCATCTTGGCTGTAGGATTTTTGGAGTATGCGCCGTAATATTTGACCTCTGTGCCAGTAATATGAGCAATGCGACGGGCTGCTTGCTCGGCGACCTGACCCCATGCCAACGCTAGAAGGCGCCAAGCTGCATATGGTCGTGCTTCTTTAGCTAGAACCAACGCCTCATCAGCATACCTAGCAGTCCGATTCCAGGGATCTTCTGGCAAGTGAGGACCTTCAGGGATGACTGGTGTCAACTTCGGCGCCGCGCCGTAGGTCAAGACTTGCAAGGACTTGCCTACTGCCGCCATGTGCAGGTGAACTGGCCTATGCGGCTTGGTGTGCCACTCGGCGTCCACCGTGACGGTGCGAAAAAGTAGCATAGCGGCCTCGCTCAGCGCGAAGTAGTCGATCGTGGATGCTGAAGTTGGAGTGCGGCAGGTGGCCTCTTTCGGCGCGGTGATCTCCACATGCGCATGTAGCGAAAAGGTCGACTCCTCAACGGCATATGTGCTCATGTTCCAGTCACCTCCGATGAGTACTGGATGGGTGAGCCCAGCCATCTCTTCTCCAACTTTGGCAAGGATGGCCGCATTCCTGACTATCATGCCCTCGCACGTGTGGAGGTAGATGTTGAATATACTCAGGGTCGACCAGCCTGGAACATCTACTTGAATGTGCTGCGCTCTATGTGCAACTATCTCCGACGTATTAGCTGCAGGTGGCCAGCGCAGACCAATACCATTGCGAGCAAATACTGCGACGCCTGCCGTGGGAAGGTGACCTGCTGTGGGAGCTCCTGGCAGCGCGATGACTGACCAACCCATCTTTGAGGCGAAACTGTAGAGCTCCTCCACGTCATGGGTGAAGTAACCGATCTCTTGGGCCAGGATGATCTTGGCCTTGCTTGCTTTGACTCGCTTGTTTAACGTATTGCGCCCCTGGTTGGCGTTGAAGGTCTCAATCAAATGCATCTGGAGAGCGCTCCCGGGAGTAGCTGGAGCCTGACTGCGACCACCACATACTCTGAGGCTGCTCACTCTTGGAAGCTGATCTCGACTGGCGTTAGACAGATGCTGTGCGCCTGATTGCCAGTTTGCATGAGCTGCTTCCAACGACTGCGGCAACGAGTCCGTGGACGAGGACTGCCCAGGGACCCCCAAGATCCAGGGAACGCCTATGATGGGATCGTTGGCATGTGGCCTGCATCCAATATCAGACTGGCCATTCCCATCAGCTGCAGTACTTCCACCAATAGCGGAGGCTGCAAGAACCTGAACTGACGAAGCCGATCTCATCGAAGTCGGCCCAGTACTGGAACTGCGTGTGCCATCTCCTCCTTCGTCGATCCACTGACCTTGGAGGGTAGCGGTGAACGTGTTAGGAGCCAGTCGCGCACTGACCTGGAGCGCCATGATCAGGGCTGCGAGTACGACTCCTCTTGGCTTTGTGGAGCTTGTTGATGAGCTCGAGCAGCTTGGTGGCCTCGTCGCCTTGGGCTGCGGCACTCTGCAAGTCGTTCCACAATTCTTGAGCTTCCTGCAGGTTGAGTTCGTCATCGGTGCCACGCTTGTTGCTGGCGTCGGTGCCCGCTGCGGGTGGAGGTTGCTGCTGCTCCGCCTGCGGCATGGGCACATCCTTCTTCTTGAACTTCTCTCGAATGAACTGCTGGTACTTGGTGAACACGGGGTCGGCCGAGAACTTGGCATAGAACTCCACGAGCTCTGGCACGGCTTTGACCTCTTCGCTCTCCGCATCCAGCTTGAACGTCTCCTCATCGAGCGCCTCGTCCTTAACGTTGGTCGAGGGCTGCTGCAGGCCGAGCTTGGCCGCACTCTCGGCGACCTCCTGCTGCAGAATGTTGACCTCGGACATCTTGGCGATGATCGCGCTCTCTTTACCTGAAATATCTTGTTGTAGCTGTGCCATTTTGCGCTGCAACTCTTCCAGCTCGCTCTGCTGCCTGGCCAACTGCTGCTTGGACTTCTCGAGCTTCTGCATCGCCGTCTTGTGCGCTGTGGCAGGGGGCCGCAGCGCTTTAGCCTGAGCCCGAAGATATTCGAGCGCAGCCTTGTTCGCGTCGTGCACGGCGCCGCCGAACTCGGCAGTGTCCCTGACGACCTTCTCATACACCTCGATATGCTTGAGAATTTTGGCACGCTTAGCCTGAGCTGGGTCCTGAGCAGCAGCTGCTTCTTCTTGTGACTTGTCACTGTTGCCACTCTTGACTTTGCGAAGCTCCGCCTCTGTGGCCTTGAGGCGCTGCTCCATCTGCTGAATATACTTGAACTCGGCGCTCCATGGGGCTGGTGACGGGCGAAGACCTGAGCCACCAACTCTCTTGGACGGAGCGCCTGCTGCTGCTGCTTTGTCTGCCTCACGAGCGGCGGCCACCACACGCATCGGCGCGCTGGCGCCGCACAAGCATGTGACTCGGCTCGCCCAGTTGGCCGCGCGGCCACAGTGGCTGCAGCCCCAGTACGGCTTGCGCGGCCCGCGCAGTACCGCAGGGCTCGGCACCATGGCTTCGACTCTGCTTGGAAGGGGCTTGGACCGACAGGCACCTTCTGTCGGGATCGGGATCCCCTGAAATAGACTGGACTGGTTTGGAGAGATGCCTCAAAGCGGAACCTCCCTCGCGCTCAGTCGCCCCGAAAGACTCGCGGTCGTCGGGACGGTTCATTGCCTTGAGCCAAAATGGCTACGGTGGAGGAAGAGGAGGAGGGGAAGGAGGAGGAGGAGGAGGAGGAGGAGAAGGAGCAGGAGGAGGAGGAGGAGGGGGAGGGAAGAGGGAAGGGGAGGAGGAGGAGGAGGAGGAGGAGGAGGAGGAGGAGGAGGAGGAGGAGGAGAGGGAGGAGGAGGCGGAGGAGGAGGAGGAGGAGGAGTGAGGAGGAGGAGGAGGAGGAGAAGGAGGAGGAGGAGGAGAAGGAGGAGGAGGAGGAGGAGAGGAGGGAGGAGAGGGAGGAGGAGGAGGAGGAGTAGGAGGAGGAGGAGGAGGACCCAGACCCCCGGAATGAACAGATCATGACGGAAGGTTTTCCCTATTCTACGCCTCTTTGGGCCCTGAGTGGGCCTCGGGACTGTCGAGAAACCACTTGGGATGACGAAACCGTCCCAGGGAATATGTCGAAACCTCTGGGGGTCGACGTCACGAAAGAAAACATGCTGTCGGGGGTCTGGGGAGGAGGAGAGGGAGGGGAAGGAGGAGGAGGAGGAGGAGGAGGAGGAGGAGGACGAGGAGGACGAGGAGGACGAGGAGGAAGAGGAAGAGAGGAGGGGGGGGAGGGGAGGAGGAGGATGAGGAGGAGGAGGAGGAGGAGGAGGAGGAGGAGGAGGAGGAGGAGGAGGAGGAGGAGGAGGACCCAGACCCCCTCGAACAATGAAAAGATCATGACGGGATTTGTGTTCCCCGTTCTACGCCTCTTTGGGCCCTTACTGGGTCTCTGGACCTTCAGAAACAACATGGGATGACAAACCGGTCCCAGGGAATATGTCGAAACCTCTGGGGGTCGACGTCACGAACAAAACATTACGTCGTGGGTATGGGGAGGAGGAGGGGCGGGAGGAAGAGGATGAGAATGATGAGGAGGAGGACGACGAGGCGGAGGAGGAGGAAGATGAGGAGGGTGAGGAGAGAAGGAGGAGAGGAGGAGGAGGGAGGAGGAGGAGGAAGGCGGAGGAGGAGGAGGAGGAGGAGGAGGAGGGGAGGAGGGGGTGGGAGTGGGAGCAGGAGGAGGAGGAGGAGGAGGAGGAGGAGGAGGAGAAGGAGGAAGGAGGAGGAGGAGGAGGAGGAGGGGGACCCAAACCACCTTGAGCAATGAAAAGATCATGACTGGAGGTTTTTCGCAATTTTACGCCTCGGGGGGCCCTTACTGGGCCTCAGGGCCGTCAAAAGAACGACTCGGTATGACAAACGGGTCCCAGGGAATATGTCGATCGAAACCTCTGGGGGTCGACGTCACGAACCAATCATGACGTCGGGGGTCTTGGGAGGAGGAGGGGGAGGAGGAGGAGGAGGAGGAGGAGGAGGAGGAGGAGGAGGAGGAGG
>CAUYUJ010014600.1:0-82500 GCA_963575745.1 Prorocentrum cordatum
CTTCAGGTGGAGAACCCGTGGCCCACCCGCGACCGCGTTCAGGGTACAAACCAATTTTTTCGGCGCCTGCGGCGGGCATCATTTGCATTCGTTCCCGGTGGAGAACCCGCGGCCCACCCGCGACCCAAACCACGTTCAGTGTACAAACCAAATTTTCAAGCGCCTGCGGCGGACTGCTTTTGCATTCCTTCCGGGTGGAGGTGGAGCCCGCGACCCACCCGCGACCCAAACCACGTTCACTGAACAAACCAATGCCGCACAAGCGCAGCGGCGGATTTTCGCATGCCGTCTGAGCCCGCAACGACCTCTTCAAGCCCCGCGCATCCACACCAGCCCGTCCGGCAACTTTGCCGTGGCGAATTGCCTTGATCAGAGAAGCCGGGGAGCATAAAGTGGGACAAATGATTGCGTTGCCGTGATCTTGGGAAAGGAGGGGGAGGCAGGAGGAGTAAACAGGGGACGAGGAGGACGCGGAAGAAGAGAGGATGTAAGGAGAATGTGGAGAAAGAGGAGGAGGAGGAGCAGGAGGACGAGGAGGGGGAGGTGGGAGAGGAGGAGGACGCGGAGGGCGAGGAGGGGGAGGATAATGATGGACGACAATGCGAGGACGATGATGGAGGCCGATGTAGGGGGAGGACGACAATGGGAGGACGATGATGGAAGGACGAGGGGGGGAGAGGGAGGACGAAGAAGGAGAGGAGGAGGACGAGGCGGAGGAGAATGACGATGACGATGACGATGAGGACGAGGAAGAGGAACTGAACTGAACTGAGCGCTGGGGACGATCACTGATTCCACAAACACTGATCAGCAACAAGACTGCTGGAAAATAACTCTCATCCCTGCGACGGCCATGTGGCCGCATCAACCATTAAGTTGTGAGGGGGGCTCCTGCTGGGGGGAGACGCCCCAGCTGGCCCCGAAGGCAAACCCCGAGAGGTGGAAGTCCACCAGGGCCGCCTGCAGGCACCAGCCTCAAATCCCAGACTGCAGACCCCTACTGGGCCGTCCACGCTTCTTTTGAGGTGGCCTAGAAACTCGTCTCTCGCTGGGCGGATCCGCGCGGCCCTCCGCGCGGTCAGCGTCCGCCGCAGCAAGCCGCTCCGTCTCGCCCTCCCCCGAGCCCGTCCCACCCCCGCCTCCCACACACACAAACCCATCTCCTCCTGTCGCTCTAATGTCCCTGACGTGGCCACGAGCCACCAGAGACGCAAAACGAGCACTGGTAGAGAATCACGCAGGCAAGGCAAGCGGCGGCGGGGCGGTCAAAGGCTGCCTCACTCCACTCGAGGGGGACGGACGAGGCGGCGCCGAACGAGCCGTGCGCGAATTCAATGTACTGGATGCAGTTGTAGGTGCCGTCGATGATATCTGAGCAGGAGGTCCCACGGAGATCGCGCGGTGATACGCCCGATAGCGGTTGCCCGCGTCGCCGCTAAAACGCGAATCCATGATCTCACCCTCCCAGTCAATTATCTCAAACGACTTCATATCTTCATCATCAGGCCTGCCGCCAGCAGTCGGTACATCACCTATCTCATTGCCGTCTAGGCTGGCAGAGGGACCCGCGCGCGCCGTCAACGCGGTCGGTGCACCACCCCCTGCAGCGCCCGCAAGGCGAGAAGGATCCGCACGTGCCTCCGACGCCGAAGCAGCTCGTACCAACCTCGCCACTTTCAGGTCTAGGGGCGATTCCGCTACTACAGTACCTGACGCTCTGCTGTGCCCCTCGGCGCCGCTCTCACCATCCGCTCCGATTTGACTTCCAACAGAACCTGCTGGAAGGTCTCGCAGAGTACCTTTCCCGTCGTCCCATTCGGCATCACACTCAGCTTGAACTTGTTCCCCATGCGCTTCGACGTCCCGCCCCTCGGCCGCTGGGGCGAGATGTGTCGGACGTAACTCACCAGCTCGCCTGAGCCTTTGTCCTGCAGGTGGTCGCGGTGGAACTTCTCGACGGCCACCGCCCGCGCACCCGAGTTCGCGCTCTGACGGATGGTCATCGTGGTCAGCCAAAAGACCGTGAGAAAGGAAGGCCCAATGCTGGCGATGTCGACGGTGGGGTCCTGGTCCTTCTTCTCCCTGAGCGCTCTCGCCTGGCCCGTGCAGCGTGCGTTTGCCGCCGTGCCCGTGCGAGCGAACCAGACACTCTCGTCGCTCAGGTACGCCACGAGGACATTCGACTCGATCATGGCTCGCTCTCTGGCCCTGCTGAGCGACAGACGTGCCATGGCCCCGAGCACGTCCGCGATGCCGCTGTCGTCGGGATCCGCCTGGCGGCGCCTCCTGCCCCCGCCACCCCCGCCGCCTCCGCTTCCGCCTCCTGCCGTTGCCAGCTTCTTGGCCGCGCCCTCGGCCTGCCCCTCGGCGCCTCTCTTGAGCCCCCCCGCACGCAGCCCCCGCGGCAAGTCGACGTCGGTTCCGAGCAGGGCGTCGTCGACGAGGGCCGTCACGCACACGTGGTACGAAAGGCAGATGGGCACAGGCGTGATCGTTGCATTCAGCAATCCCTGAAAAAGAAGAGCCGCATATGCTACAGATGAGATCCTGGGGTTCCTGGAGGGGCCGAAGGGCAGTGGCCTTATCCTGCAGGCACCTTCCATTCATCAGAGCTCCATGGAGATGTTTTTGGGCCGGTTTGCGGTCCCAGAAGATCTCGTGGCAAGCAATGCACTGATTCGTCTTGGTCAGGGCCTGGGGCAGCTTCACCGCGCCATGAATCCGCCGAATATGGTTAGCCAATCCAGACTTAGATGAGAACTTAGATTGACAGGCAGGCCAGGGGCACACGTGGGGGAACTCCGTACATAGGGCCTCGCATTCCAGAGCTAGGTGATCAACTTCCTCGAGCCCAGGGGGAGGTACCTCAACAGACGAGTGCGTGCCTCTCAGGATAGTCATATCCACACGCAGGAAGTCGGGGGCGATCTCGGGGTCAAATAGTTTCAAACTCGAGCCCTCCGCGCGCTCCCAGCATTCTGCAGCGCCCGAGCTCCACTGGACAAGGTATCCGAGATCATCCTGAGCACGACGGGCCCATGGGTTAGCCGATTCACGAACCCGACCTTGGTCATCGAAGACCCCTTCCCGCTCGAAAGTCACGCTGCCGAAGACCGATGCGAGTAACTGTTGATGGGCCTCGGGTCGTCTAATGCACGCCTGAAGCCATCGAAGCCGTCGAACGCGGAGTTCAGTCGATACGGGGGCGATCCTCCACCACCTCGGCACCTCCATCGACGAGAGCGATCGAATACGGCCCTCCTTGTCCTCCCAGCTAGCCTCCCCCCGCATAGCTTTACGAGCGAGAGCCGCGATGGCCAGCTGCGGCGCGTTGATCTGAGTCTCGGTCGGTGCGAAAGCCTCGACTCCAGACAGTGCCGCATTCACACTGTGGCACAGCAGAATACATCGCTTCCATCGGACGGGTACTCCACGCTTACACCAGAAGCTTCCAAGACGATAGAAGGCAGCCTTCATGGCCTGGATCCTGTGCAAGAGCCCTGGTCCAAATGACTGCGTTGGCGAAATCCGAGGGCCCAGGTACCGAACGTCCTCAGCAACCTTCGTCCCCCGACTTCTCAAGATCGCAGCTGCGCCCCGCCGAGAGCTAGCTGGGACCCGCGCGATCGCTTCCTGCTTCTGTTGGTTACGCCTCAATCCGATGGAAGAGAGCTCTTCATGTAGGATCGCGTCATTGCGGTCAAGAAGGTGTCCAAAGCGTTGCGCGTCGCACGTCCGACCAATAACAATCTTTTTCAGCAGGTCATCTGCGAATTTGTGCAAGCCGAGATAGATGTTATTCTTGCGGACGGGGTCCATGGCCTGCGGGAGGTGCGCCCGCGGAAACTGCTCTCCTGAGTCTTCGCGCTGGCATCGCTCAATCCAGCGGTCCACGGGCGGCTTGAAGGCACGAACCAAACTTGCCACGGCAAACGGGTCGCCCTGCAGTGCTCCGCAGCCAGGACGGATCAGAAACGAGCCCACGCAAGACGGCAGCACGCAGCCGGAGGTGCGATACCTTTGACGACGCAATTTACGATCATCATGCTGAGCGAGGGAAATACATGCTGCATCAAGGGCCTGCCAATGTGGGGAAGCAAAGGCATTGGATAAATCCTTTAAGGAATCGCACCAGTAGAAGCCTGCCTGATTAAAACGCCAGCCAGTGCAGAAACATGCTACCAAGGCGTCTTCGCGCCGTCGAAATCCATGGTCACATTCAGATTGAGCTTCTTTGGGGCCGGCCTTGAGGATGCCTGCTTAAAAACTTTTGCTAAGGGGATCCAGCCCGTGGGCGACTCGTTTGCCTTTCGGCCCTGGGGCGGCGGCTTTCGGAATAGCGAACCCCTGGCTAATATTCCAAAGCTTGTGCGTGACCTCCCAGAACCTAATGAGAGCAAATACTCGATGCAGCAGCAGCTTTGTATACTTACCCTCCGTGACGGTTGTATCCGCTCCAACCCCCGCCCCCTGCATAGCTGCCTGCTGCGCGCGAGGGCCATTGATGCGCATGCTCCAAATCTCAAGCGGTAGCGCCCACGTCGGGGCCCCTCGTCTCTTCGGAGCTCGAGCGAAATACTTCTGAATAAGCTCGAGATCCAGGAGTGCCCGAAAGCAGGGGCGAGTGGCCTTCTCATCAGCCACCTCGCGAGAGAGGGGGCGAGCTGAGATGGCATGTTGATGTTCGCGATACTCTGACCAATCAGCTCGGCGCGCGAGCATCCCTCCGCCCCCTCCCTGCTGCTCCCACACCGCCATCCATTGCTCAGGCGTAGGTAACGCTCCATTTAGCTTACGTAGGTCCCGCTTAGCCCTCCCACACCCCCCACCAGCAGGCTGAAGAGTGAGACGCTGGATAATCGCAAAGTCTCGGGCTCTCCAAGCCTCCCATATGGACTGCACCAGTCGCTCGTCCCTCCCCCTGCTGCGACGGCGAAAAAGAGACTTGCATCTCTTAGTATATTCACGAAGTCGGGCACAGCAATCTTCAAATTCATCATCCGTGGCATGAGGAAGTGATGCACGCAATGCCCGTCGCTGAGCAAGAAGAGCGAGACGCTCCTGGATGAGTGGGTGTGGCTCTCGTGGTTCGACGCCCTCTCTCTGAAAATGCTGTCTGCCCAAGTGCCGTAGGATATCATCCATCTTATCAAGCAGGATATCTGGGGCAGCCGTATCTGCAAGATCTGGTGTAAGACTGGACCGCACCTCCTCCATCTCCTCCTCCACCTGCCGGATGAAAGCCTCCCTCCTTGGGCCCCCACGGAGGCCCTGCATGAGTTTATCACGGCCCCAGGCGACTTTCAGGCGGGCCCTGGCATCTGGAGCGGCCTCCTCTCTGACCTCCTGTCCTCCTCCAATCCTAGGCACGCGAGCGCTGACCAGAACAGGCAGGTGGTCGCGTGGCTCGCGATGAGGTATGGCCTGCAGCTTCCGTCCTAGCATGTGCATCGGAGCTGCACACTCGACCGAATCGCACCACGCCAACGGGACCCCGATATGATCAATCATACTGCTGCCTCCACTGCTTCCGTAGAACGTTGGAACATAGTGTGACGCTGTCGCCGGGGAGTATAAACCAGCTGCCTCCAAAACTTCTCGAAATCGTTGTCCTGCTCCTCCGATGTGCCTCTCCCTCGCCCTCACCTGTCCCACCGCCTGCGTCTCCACCTCCTCCCAGTTCCCCTCCACCTTGCTGAGCCCCATTCCGTCGTTCACATCCGCTAGTATAACTGGATGAACCCGTGCGGGAAGTTGTTTAAGGAGCCCTGTGACCTACTCGGACAGTTTCTTGCAGCGCGCGAAGTACTGCCGGAGACCCGTGGCTGTGCTGGCGCGGGGAGGGTAGTATAGTACGACAGTAAACAGTTGCCAGCCTCCCTTCCCTGCATCCATAGCTAAACCTCGCCCTTGCAGAGGAGGGGGAGGTAGTTCGACACGACGAACATGTTGTTGACGCCAGCCTGCGGGTAACACGGCAGCGACGCCAGCTGATCGGTTCGAGAAGCCTCCTGATCTCCACCCTGCCTCAATGCATACACGCTGTTGAACCATGCAGACCTGATACGGACAATCAGGAGGAGCCTTTCGCTGAGTGCCAGGAAAACCCAGTACATGTACATTCGGTACTTCAGCCACAATATCCAATAATCTGTCTCCAGCTGCGTGCAAGGGGTTGTACACCAGGATAGACAGCACAGGAAGGACCATTGCGGCTGGCCAAGAGCCCCTCGGACTCAGGGTTGTTTTGTGGGGCCGCCCATGATGGATGGGTGGCCGAATCCGTCGCATGCTGCACAGAGCAGTAGCGGCGACTCGAGGAAGAGGAGGAGGAGGAGGCGGAGGAGGAGGATGAGAGCGCCATTGACAGGGAAGGTGGGGGCCACGAGGTCCGCCAGCTCGACGACGCCCGCGTCGCCCTCGCCCGCCCCCTCACTCGTATCCGCAATTGTGGGGTGCTACGTCATCATCATCATCAGCAGCAGCATCATCATCATCATCCTCATCATCATCCTCATCATCATCATCCTCGCCGTCGTCCTCCTCCTCCTCCTCCTCATCGTCATCATCACCATTATCAGCATCATCATCGTCATCAACATCAGTGTCATTATCATCATCATCATCGTCATCATCATCATCATCACCACCATCATCATCATCATCAGCATCATCATCACCATCACCATCATCACCATCATCATCGTCATACTCAGCATCATCATCATCATCACCATCATCATCAGCATCATCATCATCATCATCATCAACATCATAATCATCATCATCGCTTCCTCCCCATGTCCTGAGGGCGCAACTCGTAACGGTTCGGAAGATCGCTCGTCTAGGCGGCAACCAGCGGTATGTCCAGCGGGCAGAGGCGGCAAGCAGGCAGCGTCAGCGCAAACTGCGATCTGATATCGCTACTCGTGTGGTTTCTCCTCCTCGCCTTTCTGCTCCAACTCCTCTTGCTCCTCCTCCACCTCCTCTCCTGGAGGAGTCTGGAGAGCAGGAAAGTACGTAACGCATCTTGCACAACACTCTACCCTCGATCTTCCTCATCCTCGATCCTAGATTCTCCTCCTCCTCGATTACCGATCCGCCTGCTCCCCTTCCTCCTTGATAATTATCCTCCTCTTACCTCCTCGATCCCTGGTGCTCCTGCTCCTCTTCGTCGATCCTCGCCTGTCCTCCCCCTCCCCGATCTATCCTGCCCCTCCTCCTCGATCCCCTCCTCTCGCTGACACCCCGATGCTGCCCCCTCTCCTCGATCTATCTCCCCGCCCTTCGCCTCCAAGACCAGCTCTCCGCGAGTCCCATCCTCCTCCCCCTCCTCGATCCTCCTCGTCATTCTTGCCCTCGCTCTGAGGGCAACGACGAGGGGGGGGCCCGCCCATTGGGGGGGGGGCGGGAGCACCGCCCTGGAATATCGGCGGTGCATCGCCGACAGAGCGGCGACGGGCCCCCGACAGCGACCCCGCACCGTCCTGGACGGGGGGGGCCACCGGGCCCCCGTCCGCGATGACTGTGCGACGGAAGGGGCCCAAGGACACACCAATTAATACACACACAAATAAAAGGATTCCCCGCATTTTCCCACATGTTCTGGGTGTTGGTCTTCCCCCCCACTTCCCATATTTTTCCACATTTTCCTGGGAATCGACGCTTAATTGGGTCTGTGTTTTTTTTCCCTCCTGAGCGACTGCAGGTCGATGAATCCCTCCCAGCAGCCTCCTCGGAGGCATCCCAAAAGGGGTCCGAGTGGATGGCGTTGAAGGATCGCGCCGCATTGCCGATGCAGCGGCGCCGTCGGCGTTGAGAACATCGGGCTCTACGTCGAGCCTCATCGGCGATACATCGACGATACAGCGCGATCCTCCGACCCCATCTACTCGGACCCCATCAGGGAGGCCTAGCCTTTTCCCCCCTGATCGCTGCCCCTGATGATCCTCCAGCCTCCCCTCCTCCTCGCCCCTGGCCCCTCCCTAGAAGAAGACACAACGGTATAAACTTAAACGTTTGGCGGTCCGCGAGGGTTTCTTGGATCCGCGCTGGACCCTCTCCCTAGCGCGCGGATTGCGCCATGGGCCGACGCCGTAAGCGCCGCCAGGGGGGGGCACCAGCGCGGATCCAAGAAACCCGCGCGGACCGCTAAGAGTTTATATTTACACTGTTGGTTCTTCTTCTTCTAGGGAGGGGCGAGGGTCGGGGAGCAGGGGGGGCTGGAGGATCATCAGGGGCAGCGATCGGGGGGGATAGTCTTGACCTTCCAGATGGGGTCCGAGTAGATGGGGTCAGGCGAGCCCAGAATCGAATCGACACGTCGGATCGGCGATCAAAATGAATCGGATCGGCGGAAATCGGCAGCCGAGTCAGGAAATCGAATCGGCGGAGACCGGCAGGCTAACAGGCCTCCATTTACAAATCGGAGCCCACATCGAAATCCCAGGTCGAATCGAATCGGCATCGGGGAACCCATCGAAATCCCAAGTCGAATCGCATCGGGGGAGTCGAAACGAGCCCTGATGGGGGTCGGAGGATCGTGCCGTTTGCTGTAGGGGAACAAACAGTGACATAAACATCAAAACTCGGAGGTCCGCGCGGATTCCTCGGATCAGCGATGGGGCCCCCCGGCGGCGCCTCCGGCGCCGCCACTGGCGCGCTCCGCGCGCCAGGTTAGGGGGGTCCAGCGCCGATCCGAGAACTCCGCGCGGACCTCCGAGTTCTTATGTTCATGCCACTTCTTGTTCCCCTATTTAGGGAGCACAGAAAGGACGCACGCGCCCAGCCACGCACATGAACACGGCCCCTTGACCCGCGAGACCTGCCGCGCGATACGAACCTTCGCGCCGTGCAAACTCTCGAAACCAGCGTGGGTTCATGCACATGTACGTCCTTCTTTCGCTCCTGACTGTTCTCGTCCTCGCCTCTCGTTCTTGTTCCCCTGTTCTCGTCCTCGCCACTCCTCCTCATCCCCCGCCTCCTCCTCCTCCTCCTCCTCCTCCTCCTCCTCCTCCTCCTCCTATTCTCGTACTCGTCCTCGCCTCTCCCCCTCCCCGCGGCGCTGCGGGGCAGCGCGCGCCCCCTGCCCGAGCTCCAGGCAGTGGGCGATCAGCAGCCGCAGCGTGGTGCGCACCGTGAAGAACTCCTCCGCCCGGCCCACAGGGGGCCCACCGGGGGCCCCCCCACGCCGGCGACGCCGCCGCTCGGCGACGTCGGCGCCGACGCAGCCCCGGCCGACGCCGCCGCCGACGCGGTCGGCGAGGTCGACGCCGTCGTCGCCGGCGTCGTCGCCGGCGCCGTCGTCGACGCCGTCCTCGCGGGCGTCCTCGGCGCCGACGTCGTCGAAGGCCGTCGCAGCTGGCGTGTCTCATCGTGGTTGACGTCGTCGCCGGACGTCGTCTCGGCGCGACGGCAATTCTCGTCTCCGTCGTCGTGGGAGGACGGCAAGACCCTGCTGGGCACCTGGCGTGCCGCTCGGCGGCCGCTGGTCGCAGGCTGACAGCAGCACGGAAGGAAGCTGGGGCGGGATCGAGGGCCAAGGAGGACGAGGAGGTCCACTGCCAAGAGTGGGACATCGGGGCATGAGAAAGATCGGGGGACGAAGGGACACCCATGGCGCACGCGGAGAGGGTGAGTGACCTCTGGTGCGCGGCCCCTGGGGGTCTCGAAGGAAGGGGGGGGGGGGCAAGCCCGAGCGCACCAGCCAGTCCGGGGGGAGACCCCCGTGAGCCCGCACCCGCCACAGGCCGTTCTGGCAGAGGGCCACTCCTGCGCGCAGCCGAGGGCGGGACCTCCGAGGCCGAGGCCCCTCGCGCTCCGGGGCGTGGTGGGGCGCCCAGGCCTCGATGGGCGACGACTCGGCGATGGGGAGGAGGAGGAGGAGGAGGAGGAGGAGGAGGAGGAGGAGGAGGAGACACCAGGGCATGCAGCGAACCCCCTGCCACGCTACGAAACTTCACCAGCTATACTGACGCCTACGCCCATCATGCAGTCGACCAGAGCAGGCGCCGCTTGCGGCAGCGAGAGCAAGCAGCCGAGCACCAGTCAGGCATGGCAAGAGGTACCATCAAAGCTACCTCCGACCACCACGCGAAACCATGGGAGCAACCATCGGACAGCAGCGAATCAAACCACGCCGAACTAGGGCGCAAGGACCCCGAAGACCAACGACGACACCAAGAGTAACCGGGAAGCGGCCAGCGAACACGCAAGCGGATCCCCAGCCCCGCCGCCACCAAGCATTACCACAGGAGGAGGAGCCACCAGGACACCTTTACCCTCTGCCGCCACCAGGGCACCCTTCTCAACCTTTACCTCTCACCCCAGCCGCCACCACGGCACCTCTCACCCTCAACCGCCAGGGCTCCCCAGCCAGGGCACACTTACCGCGCCACCGCCACAAATAGTAGAAACCACCCCCACGCACGGTGGACCCCCCCCAAGCAGACACCACTCCCGTGATCTGGGTACCCTACTCCTGCCTCGGCGGGGGAGGGTACAGTCATGGGGATGGTGGCTGCTTAGGGGGGGCGGCCCTATGTGCAGGGGGTGAGGCCCTTCTGCCATCTACCTTGGCGAGTGTGGCCGGTGCTGCCTCGCGCCACCACTAGGGGAGGGCCCAAACCTCCCTCACTCACGGTGGAAACCCCCAAGGCGGCCAAAAGGCCGACGTGCTGGGAACCCTACACCTGCTTGCAGGCGAGCGATCCCGCCGTCGGCCTCTTGGACGCCGGTGGGGGGGGGTTCCGATGGGCAGAAGGAGAGGCCCTTGGGCCCCTCCCCACTGCGAGCGGCACCCCAAAGTGGGCCCCGCAGACTAATCTCCGCATCTCCACTTTCACCTTTTTAAACCTCCACCGCCACATCCACCGCCTTTTCACCCACGCTTAACTCTGTGACTCCTCCACTTTCACCGCCTGCCTCAGCCCTCTACGTGCCTCTTGCCGCCAGGGTAACCTGCCTCTTGCCGCCAGGGCAACCTTGCCGCAAAGGCACCCTGCCTCTTGCCTCCAGGGCAACTTGCCTCTCGCTACCAGGGCAGCCTGACACTTGCCGCCAGGCAACACACCGCTGCCTGCAACCGCTACCCATGCTGGAGTACACAAGGGCACCTCAGACGAGGGGACCCTGGGCGCTCTCCAGGGCGCTGGCCCCAAGAGGCCAGTAGACTCGAAGGAGAGAGGACCTCGCGCAGCCAAAAGAAAACCTGGCGCCGAATGGCCACGCCCACTTTTTCAGGACAGCCACGCCACAAGCTTGCTGCCGCCACCTCTCACCTCTTCTTCCCTTTCTCCTGATATCAATGTTTGATGATCGTGATGCTGATGCTGATGCTGACGCTGACGATGCTGCTGATGCTGATGCTGATGCTAATGCTGATGCTTCTGCTGCTTCTGCTGCTGATGATGATGATGCTGCTGACGATGATGATGCTGCTGATGATGATGGTGATGATGATGCTGCTGCTGGTGATGATGTTGATGGTGATGTTGATGTTGATGTTGATGTTGATGTTGATGTTGATGATGATGATGATGATGATGATGATGATGGTGATGATGATGAAATGATGAAATGATGATGGTACTAATGATAATGATGGGGTTATGTCTCTCCTTTCTATCCCCCCAATCCTGCGTCGCCTCGGCCCCTGATTTTGTCTTTTCGTCTACTCCCCCAAGGGAGCCCGACCGGGCATCCCCGGGGGAAGCGGCAGCGATCGGAGAACACCATTCTCGACAGGATACAGGAGGAGGAGGAGGAGGGGGAGGAGGAGGAGGTAGAGAAGGATCGAGGAGGCTGAACAAAAATCAACAAGTAGAAGAACATGTAGAGGAGGATGGCGGATGGGGAGGACGAGGAGGTGGAGGAGGAAGAGAAGAAGGTAAGGGAGAACCGGGAAGGAGAAACCGGGTAGACACAAATGAAGAGGATCGAGGAGGAGGAGAAGAAGGTAGTGGAGAACCAAGCCCTAGACCTGTCTGGGCCTCCAATCGACAGAGGGTGGGCCCTGGAAGTTCACCGACGTGCACGAACGCAAGAGAACCAAGCTAGTGGTTCCGCCTGTCCGAGCCAGCATTGCGCGCCTCGGCGCGGGCCGAGTGCCCTGGCAACCCAGTTGCTTTCTCAGCGGCGCGCCGAAAGGAACAGTGAGAAGAGGCGCGCCCTCTCAAAAGCGGCGTCGTTTCTCAGACGCTCCCTGGCCTCCTGACAAGGCTTCTGTGCCTTCGGAGAGGGCTCCCAAACCTCTCAGTCACCCGCCAGCCTCCTGACGAGGCCTCTGTGGCTTCGGACAAGGCTTAGAAATGGGCCCAGGGACACACCAATAAATACACGCAAATCCCAAGATTACCTATATTTTCCAATGTTTTCTGGGATTTCGTCTACCCCCCGACTTCCCACATTTTCCCATATTTTTCTTGGGAATCGACGAATGACCGTGTCTGTGTGGTTTTCCTCTCCTGAGCGTGGAAAGCTTTTCAAAGGGTGGAGGCCTTCGGAACTTTCTGCCCGACGGAGCAGCACCGCGCTGACGGGCCGGGGGCCAGGCCGTCCGAAGGCGCCACGCGCGGGGAAATCGCCCCTCCAGCGCGTGGCGACGAGGACTCGACTGAAACACTTTTTGATCTGCAAGGCGAGAGCGAACCTCTTCCGCTAAAAGCTAGGCGGGCTACGCACAGCTTTGATTAGGGAGACAGGGAACAGGCGGGCGGAACGCGACTGAAACACACAGGGGCGGCAAGAGGGGCGGGCGCTGCGGACAGCCCAGCACGTCCGAGGGAAGGCGGGGCGGCAGGGCAGGAGCGGCAGGGACCACAGAGAGAGCCGTAGCGCTTCCGACCAAGACTCGCATCCGTACACTTCTTCCATGCTTCGAACGCTCCCTTCAGCCGAGCACCGTCGCGGCGACGGCGGCGGCGACGGCGGCGGCGGCGGCGACAGCCTCCCTGCGCTCGATGGACCCGGGCCCCGCGGGCGGGCGGAGCCGCGTCCAGTGCCTCCTCGATCCTCCGCATGCCCGGCACGCTGTCGGACACGTCCTCGCTGGCGGGGCCCCTCAAGGGCGAGCCCCTCCGGGCGGGCGGGGCCGCGGCGCAAAAGGGTACCTCCCCCCTCCTCCTCCTCCTCCTCCTCCTCCTCCTCCTCCTCCTCCTCCTCCTCCTGCTCCTCCCTCCTCCTTGCCCTCCCCCTCCTCGTCCTGTTTTTGTGCTCCACTGACGGCTGCCGCAACACAGTGCGTCAGAGCCTGCAACGGGAGACCGCGCAACACTCCTTGGGTGGGCGGGAGGCCGCCCACACCGCTCACGTCACGGTGAGCGCGAGGCCGCAGACCTGCAACACAAACCCCAGAAGGCAAGCTGGCCAAAACACTGCCGCACCAGCTCCAGACGGAAGCGGCACAGCGGAGCAACCGAACATAACAGGAGGCAGGCTCAAGCGAGCCAGCATCGGAACCGAAAAGACATGACTTCGCTCACCGACCGTCGAATGCCCAAAGCCTGGGAGCATGAATCAGAATCGTCGGTCGGGGGACCTCTCGACAACAACTGGCACGAGTGGCTGTGTGTCCTCCTCCTCCACTCGACGGGGCGCTGCCACCTCAGCCAACCGATGCGACGAATACCCCCCCGTCTCCCCACCCAGCCAATCTCAAGTCGGGCGTGTCCCCCTACAGGGGGATTTGGGGCGACAAATAACAAATACTCAAACGAAGCCTCCCAACATAACCAAAAACAATAGAACACTCGTCCCCAGACTATTTTCATACTGCTTTTGAAGATTCCTCCCGTAGAGGGACAGGCCCGACGTAAAGCCATTCCAACAGGGGACTCGGCGAGAGCCTCCACGCGCCCGTCTGCACTCTCTGGGGGGAGGTCTCAGCAGGAGGCCTTGGGCCACGCGGGGCCAAGGGGGGAGGAGGCGCAGCGAGGGGGGCGACGAAAGTGGGGGGCACAAACGCCAGATCGAGACTGGCTGGGCCCTCCGACTGTTGCTTCGCTTGCGGCGTGCTGTTGCAGTGGGCCCGTGGCACGCCCGCACAAGCTTAAACACACACACACACACACCCACACCCACACCCACACCCACACACTCACACACCCACACACCCACACACCGACACACACACACACACACACACACACACGCACCTGTGCCACAGAAGAGCAGCAATTGCACCTCGAACGAACGAACTATTTAGAGTGGCCACTAGCCTCGAGCGCGATCACCCTGTGCTGGAACCGATCGAGAACGATTGGTCCAGTCTACTGCTGCCTTTGCAGAAGCTCTCGGCTGGACAGGGGGAACTTATGTAACCTTGTAGGCAGATTCGACAAAGCTAGAAGTTGGACTTAAGCTCCCCGTGGCGTGGGACTTTCTGACTATGAAGCATGGGGAGGAGGGGGAGGAGGCAAACGAACTACAAAGACCACGTGCTGAGCCGTGCTGTGCTACGAGAGATACGTGGGCCGCCTGCTGAGCTATCAGGGCCACAACCAGAGCTACGCGGACTACAAGGAGAACTACAAGAGCATCCTTCAGAACTACCAGAACGACGAGCCGAACTGCAAGGCCCAGCTACAGAGCTCCGAGAGCCACCAGCTCAGCTACAAGGACCACCAGCGAAGCTACGAAGGCCACAATTTGAGCTGCGCGGGTCACAGGCAAAACTTCAAGTGCCTCCCGCAGGGCTGCCAGGGCGACGAGCTGAACTGCAAAGGCGACGAGGGCAACCACCTGAATTACAACAACCACCAGCAGCACTAGCCGGACTAGCTGGGTCTGTACACGAAGGACTACGACAAGAGGTGCCGGACCGCGTAATCGGCCTTGAAGGCCACAGGCGCCACAATGGTCTCGAGGACTCTTTGGGAGCGTGGGATGCCCCCACTGAGCGCTGGGCTTTCAGATCGGGATCGACGGCCATCAGCGTAAAGGGTACCAACGTCGAGCCCATCGACAAGAACCCCCAGGAGCGGCTCGCCGTCATGTACCAAGAGAAGGCTCGCGCCTACCAGTATCACGATGACCCAAAAAGCGACTACAGTCGGACTTGGTTCGACAGGACACGCGAGAGGACACAATGCCCTTCCGAGGGCCACATTGCCACAGGAATGTAGGAGGCATGGGTCGCGAGGCACAGGACACAAGAGTACCCTTGATTTGGCAAGGTCGACCTACTAATCCGGGCCGACTGTACGTGTTCGAGCGTTTATACCATCTCGCAGTCTCTGAAGGCCAGCCTGTGGTCCACAATTCTTTGTCAATATGTGCAACGACGAAAACCTGTTCGACGCTCGGATGGCGGCACACTGCTTAAGGTGCAACCAGCCTACCTGAAGCCGCTGACTATGATTTTTCAGCATACGTTACCGCATGCGTGGGACATGCGACGTCTACAGCGCTACGGACAAGGCGCACCGTGTACAACGTTCCGCGCGAGGCACGCCGCCCCCGGCAAGAACTCCACGCCGCCTCTTCAGCGGCACGGCCGCTCCCCCCCCCACCTCCCCTCTCTTCTTCCTCGGTGGGCCTTAGGGTGGCGTGAGCAGGAGCGTGGGTGGCCGTTCTCCTCTTCATCCTTTTCCCCGTTCTGGTACGGGTTGGGCCCGCTGCGTCCCCCGCCGCGCCCGCGCGCGTCGGGCGCGGAGCGGCGTCCTGAGGGAACCGCAGAGGCGGCTGCGAGGGAGAGGAGGCAATCGCTCGACACACAAGAACTCAACCCGAGGAAAGGAGGGAAACCGGCAGCCGCCAGGTCCTTGACCATGCGGGCTATAATGATCTTCTGATTCACGTCAGCAAGTGCATTGGCAGGGAGGGAAGACTACCAATGTACCGCACGCTCAGCGCCTGCATCCGCGAGAAAGCTTCCTCTCCTGATGAAGCACTCGTGTTCTGAAATGCCCGATTCCTCCCCCTCCTCCTCCCTACCCCCTCCCTCTCCTCCGCCTCCTGCTCCTCCTGCTCCTCCTGCTCCTCCTCCTCCTGCTCCTCCTGCTCCTCCTGCTCCTCCTGCTCCTCCTCCTCCTCCTCCTCCTCCCTCCCCCTCCCTCCTCCTCCTCCTCCTCCTCCTCCACCTCCTCCTCCTCCTCCTCCTCCTCCCCCCTCCTCCTCCTCCTCCTCCTCCTCCTCCCCCTCCTCCTCCCCCTCCTCCTCGGGGTGCTACGGGGGGGGGGGACACGCAGCCGCCCCGCATGCCAGGCCTGCGAGGCGCCCGCGGGCCTCCTGGGAGGCACTGGTGCCTGCGGCTGGGGCCGGTGCGGGGGGGCGTGCTCCGACGCGCCGGCGCCGTGTGGGCCCGCGGCGACGGGGTTCGCAGATGGTATGTCCTCCTCCACCCCCTCCTCCACGCCCCCGACACCTCTCGAGGGCGAAGCAGGGGCCAAGAAGAGAGGGGCACGCCTCATGGCCCGAGGCATGCGCGCGGCCAGTGAGGGGGGGCCAGGGAGCGTGCTGAAAGAAGGATATTGGAGTGGCCCTGGGACACACAAAGAAATACACACAAATAAACCGATGCCCCCTATCTTCCCCATATTTTTGCTGGGTTCTTGTCTCCCCCACCGCTTCCCATGTTTTCCGAGAGTTTCTAGGGAGTCGACGATTCATTGTGTCTGTGATCTTTTCCGATGGCAGCAGAAACACGAAGCTCGGAGGGGGAGGGGCGAAGCGCGGAGGGGGATGGGGGGGGAGATGCGTCCCCGACCTCGACCCTCGATCTCGGCCCTCTCGATCCTCGAACCTCGGTCCTCGACCCTCAATCCTCGACCCTCGATCCTCGACCCTCGATCCTCGACCCTCGATCCTCCACCCTCGATCCTCGACCCGATTTTTGCCCCGGAGCCAGGCGATGTGCGCCACAATAAAGGGAAATTAGGACACACAAATAAATACACACAAATAAAAATAATCCCCATATTTTCCCATATTTTCTGGGTTTTTGTCTTCTCCCCCAATTCCCATATTTTCCCATATTTTCCTGGGAATCGAGGATTAATTGTGTCTGTGTGTTTTTTTCCCTCCTGAGCCACAAGGCGACCCGGCGCGCGCGGAGTGCTCTCACTGCCGGCAGCGCCGGCCAGGCGACGTGCGGTGCCCGCGCACGGGCACGGTCGGAGGGCGCGTTCTGACGCCGCCGCTGGGTGGAGGAGGGGGAGGGGGAGGAGGGGGAGGAGGGGGAGGAGGAGGAGGTAGGAGGAGGAGGGGAGGAGGAGGAGAGGAGGAGGAGGAGGAGGAGGAGGAGGAGGAGGGAGGAGGAGGAGGGAGGAGGAGGAGAGGAGGAGGAGGAGGAGGAGGAGGAGCAGCGTGATGACCCTCCAGTGCGAGCGGGCTCTCGCCGGGGGTTGCAATAACTGGTTTAGTATTTAGAAGGACCTCGCCACCGCTCGGACGTCCATTCCCTGTGCATGCTTCGGTCTCGTGTGTGTTTGCTCCTTCCCAAGGTGAGCAACATGCTGCTCGATGGTCCTCGCCGAAAAAATGCACACGTTCGAGCGATGCCAAGGACCTGGTTTGGTGATGTGTACTGGGGGACGCCCCCCCCCGCCCCGTTCCACTGACCGGAACTGCCGCCACCCGAAAAAACACCAGCTACGGCAGACCTGGTTTAGTGATTCTGGCCAACTCAGAGGGCTCCGGGGCCCCACCACTAACCGGGTCCCCTTACCTGGGGTCCTGGCTATACCCGATCTTACGCAACGAACTGATCAGTGGAATCCTTGGGTTAAGTGCTCGCCATGGGAAATGTACCAAAAGTAGGCCGGCGCGCTCGGAGCGAGCTTGCTGCTGGCAGCGCTAATAATTCAAGGCGCGGCCCCTGCGAGCCAGCACGCTTGAGCGTCCTGGCAACAACGCTGGCAGCGCGAAGCGCTGTGGAAACAGGCCAGCACGTTCACGAAGCTCATGGGAGGGGCGCTGGAATGACATGAGAGGGAAGAGGCACGGGACCTGCAGCGGGAGGTTCATCAAAAGAGACACGTTCGCACTGACTCTGCGTGCTGGAAGCGAGCCCGCACGCCCAAACTCAGGTTCATGGCATCCTGGCAGCCCTGCTGGCACTAGGATTGTCGCCGAACGCAATCCAGCATGCTTCGGGCGAACTCATTGGCAAGATCGCTGCAAGCTACGCTGACGCAGCGAAATGCGACGTGCGCGAGCCGGCACGTTGAAACAACCCCACGTCCTCTTTACCTCGCGCCCCCCGTCTTTGTAAGCTGTCAGTTGCCTCCTTCCTCGTCCTACGACTCCTCGCAGTACCCTTTTCGTATGTGTTTCTCTCCGTGATTTTCCTTTAACCCTTTCCCCTCATATCCAGCTCATCCTCCGTCGCCGCATCCGTTTGTTCCCCCGGGGACGGGCAGGAACGAGAGGGAAAGGGAAAGAAGGATAACGCGGGAGAGTGGAGGAGGAACGGACAGGAAGGATACCTCGGGATGGAAGGGGCATTGGTGGGTGGATTTTGAACCCTGCCACTCTCTAACCAACCCCGAACCACACCCCATGACCAACCCCCCTCTGGATTTCCGGGGCTTGGCGCCCAGGACGCCTTTCGAAGATGACGAGGCCGGGGGCAAGGAGGGAAAGGGGGAGAGGGAGAGGGGGAGGGACCCCAGGGAAGGCAAATGTCTCACCCGCCGCATGGAAGCTCGGGCTCCTGATGCTGGAGGCTGGGCAGCTTGACGCCAGTGTGGCTCAGCTAAGACATGATGCCAAACATTGGATCACAATCCACTGTGTATCTTGCGTGAAGCCTGTGCGCAAACCTCTGGACCGGCAACGGGGGCGTCGTCGATAAAACCGCACACCGGGAGAGCCCGAAACTGCAACGCTCAAGCCCCGTACCCCACAGACGCACAGAGAATGGAGGAGGAAAGAGGGCAAGAAGGATGATGAGGGAGTAAAAGTTTGAAGGAGATGATGAGGAGACGCACGAGGACGACGATCAAATAGGAAGCCACCCGAGCAGGACGAACAGGAGGAAGACTACAATGCCTAGGACTTCGCGGGGGGTCAGGACATACATCCGGCACGATCGGTTCCTATGGGGATGCTTCGTATACACTTCGCGACGGTGCAATCTTCCCATGCAGCGATACGCCCAACCCCCCCCCGGGCAGCCCCCAAGAACCGGGCCAACCCTTCCAGCCAATCCTCTCCGGCCAACCCTGGTTGGGGTAACCTTTCTATCAGGTATCCTCCGACCGCCACTTGCCCGGAGTGAACAGGCTCGTGAGACATTTGGCTGTCCTCCATCCCCCTTGACCCCTCCCCTGATGCCCAAAATGCCATTGGAGGGGGGGGGGAGGGGGGACGAGGGGGGCGAGGGGGGCGGAGCTCCAAAACTCATCCCTGGGGCCTCCAGAGCCTCTCCAGAACCCGAAGACGGCGCGAGAGGTCCAAAACAGGAGCCCAAGATGGCCCCAAAATGGCCCCAGAGGCCGCCAGGACGCGACAAAAAGATCCCAAGAGGCCTCTCAAGAGGGTCCAGGAGGCAACCGTCAATTACCCTCCTTGCATTTTTGAAGGACTTTGGCGGACTTTGGCGTTCTCACCTTTTCGGCTTTCCGATGCTCCAAGACGGCCCAAGAAGCCCGACCACCCCAAAACGGTCCAAGCGAACTCCAAGAGGGCCCCAAAACGGCCCAAGTGCGCCCCAAAACTGCCCGAGAGGCGCCCAAGCGGGCCCCAAGACGGACCCAAAAGGGAACCGAGAAAGGGATCACGAACCGAAAATCCGAGCCTTCCGCCCCAAGAGTCCCCCAGCAGGCCCCAAGAAGCGCCGTTGAGGCCCCAAGAATCCCCCAAGAGGCCCCCAATAGGTCCCAAGAGGCCCCCGAAACGCCCCTAAACGGCCCCCAAGACGCCTCTCACGAGATCCCAGCACTGCTCTGCTTGGAGGACGGCGGAATGGAGTCCGTGTCTTGGGCAATACAACTTCGGATGAGGATCAAATCGGGGATCTCTCGGAGATGGCAGGTCTGGAAGATGCATCGGGCGCCGCGGCCGTTCCAGAGAGCTTCGGAACTCTCTGACCAGCCTTCCGGAACGATCTCTGGAGCGATGAGGACGAGGAGGGGGAGGAGGAGGAGGAGGAGGAGGAGGAGGAGGAGGAGGAGGAGGAGGAGGAGGAGGAAGAGGAGGTGTAAATCCTCACCCCAGGCCTGCCCGGAGAAGGGCGAGGACGAAGCGGGGGGAGGCCCCTCCGCACAGGTGGGGGGCGGCTTCCTCGCACCTGGTGGGCCCGAAGCCGGCGAACGGCCTGTAGGTCTTCACGACCTCGCGCCGCCAGGGCTGGGAGGCATGGGGGGCCTCCTCCTGTTCTCCTCCGCACCCTTCTCCTGTTCCCCTCCCCGCCCCCCTTTCTCCTCCTCCTCCTCCTCCTCCTCCTCCTCCTCCTCCTCCTCCTCCTCCTCCTCCTCCTCCTCCTCCCCCTCCCCCTCCGCCTCCTCCTCCTCCCCCTCCTCCTCCTCTTCCTCTCCTACTCCTGGAGCCTCCTCCGCGTCCTCGTCTCCTCCTCTCCTTCGCCTCCTCCTTCTGCCTGGGGCCCGGAGGGAAGACGCGGGTTCGGTGGGAGAGGCGCAGAGGGGGCGGGCGACGCATGCCGGGAGGACAGGGGGGGCAGGAGGGGAAAGAGGGGGAGGGGGGGGAAGGAGGGAGGAGGGAGAAGGGGGGGAGAGGAGGCAGGAGGGAGAAGGGGGGGAGGAGTGAGAAGGGGGGGAGGGAAGGAGGGAAGAGGGAGGCAGGGGGGGAAAGGAGGGGGGAGGGGGGAGGGAAGGGGGAGGAGAAAGAAGGGGCGAAGGGGAGGCAGGAGAGAGAAAGGGGATAAAAGGGGCGAAGAGGAGCAGGAGGAGGAGGGGGGGAGGGAGAGGAGGTGGAGAAGGCAGAGGAGGAGGTAGAGGAGGAGGAGGAGGAGGAGGAGGAGGAGGAGGAGGAGGAGGAGGAGGATGCAGGAGGAGGCAGCAGGGAAACAGAGAAGAGCCGTTGCTGCGCACAAACTTGTCAACCGCACCTGGGGGCCGCCGGGCTAACAGCGCCGCCCCGTTCACAGCGGCGCCCTTCCTTCGCTTCCGCTGCCTCCTCTCCTCCTGCTCGCCCTCTGGGGCGAGCGGGGGCCTGAGAAGTCCAGCAGGACAGCCACGGGCAGAGAAAGCGGAACACGGGACACGGCACGACGCGACACCCAGGCCCCACCTGCGCAACCAGAAGCCCAGAGGGCAAGGACTGAAGGACAAGGCGAGCGACAGGGAGCGAGAGGCCAACAAACCATCCGGAGTCGTGGCGTTGTTCGACACGGTGTCCCTGGCAGGAAGAGGAGGAGGAGGAGGAGGAGGAGGAGGAGGAGGAGGAGGAGAAGGAGGAGGACGAGGAGGGGGAGGAGGAGGAGGAGGAGGAGGAGGAGAGGGGGGAGGGCGAAGAGCCCTGGTGTCCGCAGCGGGCCTCCGGGAGCCCAGAGGGAGGCAGCAGGCCGGGCTCGAGGAAGGGGAGGCCCCCCGAGGCCCCCCGGAGGTCCGGGCAGCCAAAGGACCCCGGGAGGCACCGACCGCCCCAAAACCTCCACCTCCTCCTCCTCGTCCTCCTCCTCCTCCTCCTCATCCTCCTCCTCCTCCTCCTCCTCCTCCTCCTCCTCCTCCTCCTCCCCCCTCTCCCTCTCTCTCTCCTCCTCCTCTCCCCTCCCCCCCTCCTCCTCCTCCTCCTCCTCCGCCTGCGAACCTGTACCTGGGGAAGCCAAAAGGCACCGATACCGCTGCTCCCCGGGGACCTCTCCTGGGACACGTTCTGATTAGAATCTCGAGGCGAATCCAGCGGGGGTGACGAGGGCCTTCCGTGAGGCAGCGGCATCGTTTTCTTACTAGGAGTTCTGCAAACCTGTATCCTCGACGACGACACCGAACACGTCGGTGGCCTCGGCCTGGAACTCCATGATGCCCCACTCGACCTGCGCGCGCGCTCGCCCGCGGCCACGCCGCTCGTCGCTGCCGCGGGGCGGTGGGAGTGCCAAGACGAAGAAGCAAGGGTGAAGGCAACGACAGGTCGAGACTGATCGGGGTCACGAGCGGTGAACAGATCCGTACCTATACGGCCACCCTTGGGTGATAAGGAGGTTTAGGGGGGAAGCATTTGACGACAAAGGCAATGATTTTGATTTCTGTCGATGCTGGGCTGGTAATACACTCACCTGCGCTGCTGCGAGACAACCGCGGGACAACCACAGGACCATCGAGGCACCGTTGGGGTACCACTGGGCCACCAAACGGCCACCATCGGAACACCATAACATCGGGAGGAGCACCTGTAGACACTGCGGGAGGCAACTAAATGCCATCGCTCCCACTATCTTTCTTCCGATGTTACATCCGATCGGTATCAGCATGCTCCCTACGATATACTACTCTTTCGATTTCGACTCCATCGGGACACCCTGTGGACACATTCGCGACACCATGTGGACACCATCGAATCACAATCGGGAGGAGCACCTGAAGACACCGCGGGGGCAACTAGATGACACCATCGGGACACCATGTCGACACCACCAGAACACCATGTGAACATCTTCGAGAAGCCATGTGGGCACCATCGGACACCATCGGACCACCAGCGGGACACCATGTGGACACAACTCACTATACATTTCACCATCGGGACACTATGTGGACACCATCGGGACGCCATGCGGACACCATCGGGACACCCATCGGGACACCATGGGGACACCCACGAGGATACCGTCGGGACACCATCGGAACACCATCGGGACACCATCGGAATCCCATCGTAAACACCATCGGAACACAACCTGGACACTCTCGAGAGACCATTGGAACACGATCGGACCACATTCGGAACACCCATCGGGCCACCGCCGGCCAACCGAGGAGGTACAGCATCATTTGACCCAGCTTCGCCCTACCCATAGCGGATTCATTCCGCTCGCCAGCCCACGCAACTTCGTCTCGTCCGCGTGCAGAGCGCGAAACCGAAACCGACGCTTCACTATCGATCGAACCATCGGTTCCACTATCGATCTCGCTATCCATCTCACGACCGGTCTTACTATCAATAGATCGTTATCACGATCGGCCGCACTATTTCACTATCGGCCTCAGTATCGGATAATCGATCTCCCAATTGATCTCACAGTCGGTCACTCTATCAATTTGGCAGTCTCACTATGAATCGGTCTTACGACCCGAGACACCATCACGACACCATCGGAACACCCTCGGGACACCATCGAAGCAGCCCGGGACACCATGGGGACACTATCGCGACACCATGGGAACACCATCGGGACACCATCGAGACACCACCGTGACACCATCGAGACACCATCGAGACACTATCTGAACACCCCCAAGCCACCGCAAACTAACCGGGCCAGCGCCGGCCAACTGGGGCGAGGGCACAACATCATTTGGCCCAGTTTCGCCCGAGCAGCGGCGAGTTCATTCCGCTCGTCCGCCCGCCCGCACGACAAGAAACCGAACCCGATTTCCTGGTGAGGGGTCTCCGTTTCACTTCGATCTCACCCTCCAAACTCCCGTCCGCGCCCCCGCGGTCTGTATCCGCGGATAATCGGCCGCACGGGTGCGTTCCGACCGGGGCATCCCAGAAAAAATGCTCCGCACCCGCGGGGTCGCAGCGCGGGGGCCCAGCCCACGAGGCCGCGGATAAGATACGATTTTCGCCCACGATGGGGACCTTCCAGGGCTGGCGACTGTAGAAGAATCGGCGACTCCGAAAGGTATGGTTTGCAAAGGGTGTGGTTTGCAACCGGCACCCTGAGGGCCACCCTGGGGGGGTGGGCGAGGACCTCGACAGAGCTCTCCGCCGCGCCCCGAGGAGGCCCGACGAGGACAGTGCCGTGCGCCCCAGGCCCCGACGGTGCCGATCGCAAACCACACCCCGGCGTAACCATGCCCCTTGTAGTCGCCGGGGACAAGAGGAGGGAGCAACGGGAGGGGAGGCTGCTTCTGCGCCCCCCTGCCTCGAGAGGGTGGCCCGAGGGGTCTCCTCCTCCTCCTCCTCCTCCTCCTCCTCCTCCTCCTCCTCCTCCTCGGCTCGTGGGGCCCAGGCCTCCTCGACGGCTACCTCTCCCCCTCCTCGTCATCCTCGTGGTCCACCTCGTCCTTTCCCCCCCCGTCCTCCTCGTCCTCGTCCTCCTCCTCGAAGGCCGTCCTGGACCCAAGGCCCCACCTCCCCACGACCAGCTCTCCATCCGGGGCCGCGTCTTCTCCGTCTGCTCCGTGCACAGTCGGGCTGCTGACAGAAGAAACGCTGGAGAAGGAGCGACACCCCGTTTTGGCGCCAGCAGCGTCCAGGGCGCACGAGGACGGCTGGAGGAACAGCCCTGAAAGGACCTCAGGAAAAAGCCGAGCCCCTTCCTGACCCCAAAGCGGAACCCTGCTCGACGGGATCCCCAGCGACCTCACCGCGCGGTCGCTCGGGACATCCTCGGAGCACACCCCAAGTCTTAGGTCGGGCGCGTCCCCCTACAATTCGGATCGTGGCCGAAACACAATAAATACCCTACAAGAATGCTCAAAACTAGTCAAAAATAACAACAAACATCGTCCCCGGACTGCTGTCTGTTCATGTTTGAAAGTTCCTCCGACAGGCCCGACTTCAGCCAAGTCCCCAAAGCCGCGCGGTGATCCCGAAGCCACAGCGACTCGCCACGCGGTGTGGTCACCGCGCAGTTTTGGTGGTCCCCGATCACGTCCCCGCGTCCGACCTGGCGCCGCGGCTGGCTCATGGCGGCTGTAGTCCATTGTAACTTCTAGCACATGGGCGATTCCGGAAACCCTGAACCCAAAAACGTTTGTATCTCTTGGACCCCGCAAAAAGACGGCACGATAGCCCGAGATTGACAACATACTTGCCTCAAAATGCTTTCGCCGTCCGGCTTGGCTTGAGTAGCATAAGAGGACACGGTCCTGAGGGAAGCGAGTCCTGGCCCCGGACCAAATCTTCGCTTGCTGACGGCCCTGGGGCCCGGGGAAAGGGACACGGGTCCTGGACCCCGGGACCAGGCCCTCATCCTGGGCCGGTGGAAGGCCCCGAGGGCCCGACAGCGGACACCATTCTCAGGACCCGTTGCCCTCGGGACCCGTTCCCCCACGGCGACACAGACTTGCACCAGAGAGCTTTCGCCGTTTGGCTTTATGTCGGGCGTGTCCCCCTACAGGGGGAGTTTCAACGAAAATAAAAAATACCCCCAAACATGACCCATTTTTTTAAACAAAAAAACAAAAACAGATTCCCGGTACTATTTTTGGACTATGTTTTGACTACTCTTGGTGTATTTTTATTTTTCGTCGAAAATCTCCCTGTAGGGGGACAGGCCCGACGTAAAGCTTGATCGTGGCGCCGCGGCCAGCTCGGAGCGATCGCAGTCGCGGGCGGTCGAGAGGGGGACGTCCAACACGGGGGGCGGGGGCGCAGGCCCTGGTCGGCGGCGCGTGCGCGGCCCCCGGGGGGGGGCCCTGGGCGTATCGAGACGAGGAGGAGCGCCATGAAACCTGGGGGGATGTCATGGCCCCCGCCATGATATCCACCCCCCCCTTGGCGAGCAAAAAGCATACCCCTAACCCTTCGGGAGGAGACCTAAGTTGGGAGGGCGAAGGGCCTGAGGGACAGGGGGTCTCTTCTGCAGATGCATCAGGCCAAACCGCCCAGTTCTACTACCCCCAATGCGAGGACGGGGACCTCAATGAGGCCACGTCTTCATCGTGCTATTAGTATTAGGGGGTTGTTTTGTTCTTGATGACCCCTGGTCATCACCCGTTATGGTATCCAGACCCTCCTTGTCATCACCCCCTCAACTTGCCCCTGGTCATCGGACCATAACTCTGGACTCTGGCGGCCGTTCGGGGCCATCCGGGCACCCCAGGAACCCTCTCGACGAGTCGCAGCCGCTGAAGGCGACCCGAGGCTGGAAAGCCGCCGAGAACCGATGAGAGCGTCCGACAACCTCGACCCTCGACCCCGCCAGGGGGCCCCGGCGCGCATCCAAGAAACCCGCGCGGAGCGCCAAACATTAGTGCTTGTGTGTTCTTGTCCCTTCTTTGAGAGAGGGCGAAAGTGAAGGGGCACTGGGACACACAAGTAAGTACACACACACAAATAACAGGATTACGCATATTTGCCGATATCTTCTGGGTTTTCGTCTCCCCCCCCCACTTCCAGTATTTTCCCATATTTTCGGGGGAATCGACGATTACTCGTGTCTGTGTGTTTATCCCTCCTGAGAAAGGCCCGCCTGCAGAATCAGGTCGCGGTGCCGCGCGAAGATCCGCATGATGCAGGCGTGGAAGCTCTCCTGCGGCCGGGCGCCCAGGGGTGGCAGGCACTGCGCGGAGGGGCGGGGGCCTCGGCCACCGCCCACTCGGAATCGGCAGGCCGCAGCCCGATCGCGGCGACGTGTCCTTGCTCCTCCTCCTCATCCTCCGCCTCCTCCCCCTCCTCCTCCTCCTCCTCCTCCTCCCTCCTCCTCCTCTCCTCCTGCTCCTCCCTCCTCCTCTCTGCCTCTTCCTCCTCCTCCTCCTCCTCCTCCCCCTCCCCCTCCCCCTCCCCCTCCCCCTCCTCCTCCTCCTCCTCCTCCTCCTCCTCCTCCTCCTGCTCCTGCTCTTCCTCCTCCTCCTTTTCCTACCATCGCTCTCTCTAGCCAAAATGGGCCACCAGTCCAGGCATTCCTGTAAGCTTGTCTCAGGACGAAACAGAAGTCCGCAGAACGACGACCCTGCTCTTAGGACGTAAGGCCGATGTCTTCAAACAACACGGTCTTGACCAAAAATGCTCTGAAAGCAGCCCGTGCAAATCACATCCCGTGCAGACCACAAACACAACCGTGCAAACCACATGTGAAAATGAGAACTTCAACCCCGCCCCCCCCGGGTTTCGACAATTGGGAGGAACAAACAAGCAATGTGGGTTTCAATGTTTCGAAATTTCAGTTCGTAATGCTTGCCCTCCACAGTGGAACCATTTAACCATTGAAAACAAGTGGGGGGCGTTTCCATTTTCAAGCCTCAGTCCTTGGCCTCCGCGCGGGAGAAGCGCCTGCGGCACTCCGAAGCCCCTCGTCCGAATCTCGACGTGGCGTCCGACCCGTTGTCGCCGGGCACGCAGCGGACTCCCAGCGAGCCCCTGCTACTTCGGTGGTCCTCGTCGGGCGCAGCGCGACCAAAAGCCTGCAAGCCGCGGCGCTTGCCCTGCAAGGCCCATGGCCACACATGTCCTACCGAGCCTCTGCTACCACGTCGCGACTTGGCGAACCGTGCGCCTTGCAGAACCATTGCCGCCAATTTCATTATTCCTACGCCCTCCGCCGCTCCATTCTCCCCCGCACCGTCGTCTTCGACGCGCATGTGTGGACGCACCGCGAGTGCATTCTTCGCGCTTGCTTAGCCAGGGGGGCTCGGGGGCGCACGCACGATTTAAAACAGTCGACCCTTGCAGGTCTCCCCTTGGGGGCGGGCCTCTCTTGGGACGGTTCCCCCGAACGTTTTGACAAACGTGGTTCTTACGATGGTCCTGACAGACACAGAGGCGCCCGCGCTTACGTTTATGCTTGACCCCAATAGTTGACATGCAATGTACAAGGGGCATTCCAGCATTCCATGCTTTGTACGCCACGTGGGGGACCACCAACGTTCGAAGGGGCGCCCGTACGACAATGTGGCGCAAAAGTGACTAGGGAGTACGACCCTGCAGCTACAAGGACTGCGTGGAAAAATCGAAACTGCAAACTTGGTGAGGGGTGCGACCCCGGAGCTACAAACTCTGTTAGCCGAACTCTTTGACGGCCCCAGGGCGTTCGACCACGTCGAGGAGCTCCTCTTGCTGGGCCCCCATCCTGTTCTTGCTGATGCTGCTGCGCCTCTCCTGTTCCTCCTCGTGCCCCAGCCCCCACTCTCCCCTCTCATCTTGTTCTTCTCCATAGCCCGACCACGCGCGCTGGAGAGCCCCGCACTTCGAAGTCCCGCCCGCCCGACACGCTCTGATCCAATGGCCCCGCTTCGCTCGGCCACACGCGATAGAGAGCCCCATGCGTCAATGGTCCCGCCCGCCCGACCCGCCCCGTCCCGGTGGCCCGCCTCGCCCGACCATCCTCAAGAAGGCCCTGCACTTTCATGTCCCGTCCGCCCGGCCCGCCGCGCACATTGGCCCCGCGTCGCCCGACCACACTCGAGAGGGAGCCCTCCGCTTTCGTGTCCTTGCCCGCCTGACCTCCTCGTCCGCTGAGCCCGCTCCGCCCGATCACGCGCGACAGAGACTTACACACTTTGATGACCCGCCCGCCCGACCCGCTCTGATCCGCGGTCCCCGCTTCGCTAAACCACACGCAACAGCTAGACCCATCTGTAATGTCCCGCCCGCCCAGCCCGCCTTGCCCCGCTGGCCTCGATTCGCCCGACCACAAGGCGTAAAGACCCGACACTTTACACTTCCGCACCCGAATGTCGCGCCCGCCCGAACCGTGTCACCCGTTAGCTCTGCGCCGCCTGTCCACATGCAGAAAAGACACACACTTTAGCGCCCCACCCACCCGACTCGCTTCGCGTCGCTGACCATGCCTCAGGAAAACTGTAGACTGCAATGTTCCGCTCGCTGGACACGGCCCCCTGCACCGACCTGCTCCGCCATGCAAAATTTGGTACATGCGTGCTCGGATTGGCAATCACAACGTTTCAAGTGTCAATCCTCATCCAATCAGATTGGGTTTTTTGCTCTTCAAAAAAACAAGTCTCAAATTTCTTAATATAACGCGACCCCAAACTGCGAATGTTGAGCCTTCTCTGTTTTCAATCCGCAACCCCCGAATTGTGCTTTGCAATTCTCAATACTGTTCTTTCTCAACTGCTCCGTCGGACGACCTCGCTTTCCGTTTCCGATCCTGCGATCTTCCATCGCGCGCCGAATCAGAACATGAGGCCACCAACATAACCCATGCGTTCCGCGTGATTGAAGGGGCCCACAAACACACACACACACACACAGTAAATACACACAGATAAAAGGAATCCCCACATTTGTCAATGCTTTCTCGGTTTCTGTCTTCCCTTCCACTTCCCATCTCTTCCCATGTTTTCCGGGGAGTCGACGATTCATTGTGTCTGTGTGTTTCTTTTTCCCTCCTGAGCCATGTGATGCGAGCTGCGTGGTGTACGGTCGGGGCGTTGACCTAAGGAACCCTAAATAAGGAACGAGGCCCCTTGTTTCCATGCATTACGCTTCGACTTCTCATCGAAAGCCTAAGGACAACCTAGGGCAAACTGCAAAGCAACTTAGGAACACGGAGCCCCTCCCAAACGGAAAGGGTTCCTTCTTCAGCGCCCCGATTGTACGCTGTGCGGTGCGAGCCCTGCGGCTGCCCACACGCGGCGCCCACGGGCGGCCATGGACCGGGCATCCGGCACACCCCCACACGATCTTTGATCCGCGGGCCGAGAGCGCACCCCGTCCGGTCGAAGCTAAGCGGGCCGCGCGACGCTTGAATTAGGCGGAGGGCGGGGAGGAGAAAGGAACACCCCCACACAGCACCCGCCCAGACAAAGCTAGGATCGGGAGAAATCGCTCCAGAGCGTTCCGGAGCGCTCTCAGAGCGTTCCGGAACGCTCTGGAGCGGCCGCGGCGCCCACACATCCTCCAAACCCGCCGATTCTCAGAGAGTTCGAGTCCCGATCCGCCTGATCCCCGTCCGCGTCCCTCCGTCTCACGAAGCGGAGCCCTTCCCCTTCGCCAGCACAAGTTATACTTCTCGTGGTGAGGGGGGGGACGAGGAGGAAGGGGAGGCCTCCTCCTCCTCCTCCTCCTCGTCCTCCTCCTCCTCCTTGTCCTCCTCCTTTCTCGTCTTCCTCTTTTTGACGCTGATCGGACTTTATGCTAGAGCACGCAGCGTTCATGTCGTCGCCCTCCTCCTCCTCCTCCTCCTCCTCCTCCTCCTCCTCCTAGTCCTTCTCCTCGTCCTCCTCCTCCTCCTCCTCTCCTCCTCCTCCTCCTCCTCCTCCTCCTCCTCCCCCTCCTCCGCTTCTTCCTCTCACTCTTTCTCTGTTGGTGCAAGCACTGTGCAGGGGCAGAAGCAGCAGGCGCAAGAGCATGAGGCAGACGGGCAGGAGCGGATCAGCGGGTCCTCCCTGGCTCCGCACTCGTTCAATCAGGCTGGCTGAACATCGGAGGACGCCCGCGCCCAAACAGTGTCTGACCCTCATCCTCCTCCGTCCACCCTCCTCCTCCTCCTCCTCCTTTTCTTCTTCTTTTCATTAGTATTCGTCTTCTTCTTTCTTCTCTTCTTCCTCCTCCTCCCTCCTCCTCCTCTCCTCCCTCCTCCCTCTCCCTCTCCTCCTCCCTCCTCCCTCCCCCCCTCCTCCCTCCCCTCCTCCCTCCTCCCTTCCTCCTCCCTCCTCCCTCCTCCCTCCTCCTCCTCCCTCCTCCTCCTCCTCCTCCTCCTCTTCCTCCCCCCCCTCCTCCCTGTGCTGTTCTCCCTCTCCTTACCTGGAGGCCTCCCTAATAGGGCCCGCGAAGTTCGATCGGGTCGGAGGATCGCGCCGCATCGCCAGTGCATCCCCGATGCATCGGCGTCGTCGGCGATTTATCGGCGATGTCGGGTTCCGCATAGAGCCGCATCGCCAATGTCTCTGCGATGCGGCACGAACCTCCGTCCCCATCAGCTCGGACCACGATTGGGAGGCATGGATTTCCTCCCTCCTCCCCTCCTGCACCCCTCCCCTCTCTCGCCCTCCTCCTCCCCCATCCCGCCTCCCCTGGGATCCGAGGTTATCAAAGAATTGCACCATCGCGATAAATCGCGACGAGAGCCCTGGACCCCATCTTTCTGCGCCATTGTCCGAGCCTGCTCGATCTGTCAGGGTCCCGGGCACCGGATCTGTGCAGACGCGCGAATTGACGTTAGCAAAACAGCAATGCTCGGGTCTGAAGGTCCCTCCCCCCCTCCTTCTCCCCGTCCCCGGCGGTCGTTTTGGGAGTTGCTTTCTGGGGGTCGATAAATGCTGGGGGAAGAGGAGCACGCACCTGTCGTGCCCCTTCTGGGTCCCAGGGGGCTCCCGCAGGGCCCCTGTGGAGCCCCTTCGAGGGGACAAAAGGTGCGCCTGTCTCCACCCTCCATTCACACGTCGGTCGGAAGACGTAGGTGACAAGCATGAAGCAGGAAGGCGGATTCAGTGGACTGGGTCCAGGCCCCCCACAGAATGACAAAACACAGCAAAAGCGTGTCGATTCTTGAAGTAGGAAGGCGCTTGAAGTAGGGCGGATTACGCTGATTGGGCCCAGGCCCCCCAGAGAATGGCAAAACACAACACAAGCGTGTCGACTCTTGGAGTAGGAAGGCGTTTGACGTAGATTGGGATCTGGGCGTCCAAAAATACCTACTTTCAACGACGGGCGCTTCTGCAGGGGCCCTGCGACACACAAATAAATACACACAAATAACCGGATTCCCCATATCTTCCCATACTTTCTGGAATGTTGTCTTCCCCCCCTCCCCCACTTCCCATATTTCCCCATCCTTTCCTGGGGATCGACGATTGATTGTGTCTGTGTGTGTGTGTGTGTGTTTTTTCCCTCCTGAGTTTACTGCCCCCCCTGTCGCGACGCCCGCCCTCGGGGGCGCCCGAGAGGGGGAGGCGTCCGAGATGGGCGGGCGCAGACCGTGGCCGGCGGCACGCGCGCGGCGCAGGGGGGGACGGGGGGGAAGCCTGGGACGCACTGGGAAAGGCAGAGGGCGCCATGACATCTCGGGAACTCTTCCTCCTCCTCCTCCTCCTCCTCCTCCTCCTCCTCCTTCTCCTCCTCCTCCTCCTCCTCCTGCTCATCCTTTCCCCCCGCCTCCCACGATTGTCGTTTTCGCCGTCGTCCTCCTCATGCGGAGGAGTGAGGAGGATGACCAGGAAGATGTTTTTAAACGTTCGGGGGGCGCGTGTCCATACGTATCACTTGGGATCTCGTTGGCCCTGGCCATGATATCCCCCCCTCCCCGCGTACTCATCACCCCCTTCTGGGGAGACAACCGGGTACCGACACCGCTACTCCCCGGACCTCTCCTGGGGTGCGTTCTGAACGGGATTTCGAAGCGATGCCAGCGGTGGCGACGAGGGCCTCCCAGGAGGCCCGAAAAAGGGAAGACGGGCGAACGGTAAAGGTAATATGGATTCCTTTTCCTCCTCTGATCCTTTGCCGCCCCCGAAGACCACCCGCCAGCGACGCCCCCCCTCGAGCAGGGACCGACCACCTCGGCATTCCGATAGGCCTACTACGATATGCTCTTAGAACCCAACAGCGATGGTTTTTAATATATGTTCATCGAACACAGACCCGATGTCCATCTAGGAGCCAGGAAAGCACACAAAGGGATTGGACACAAAGGGTTTTGGCACCACCAATGGTGCAACGCATGTGCACACATGCGCCTGGGTCCCCACCGATCCGAACCAGGGTTGATGCGCGGCCGTGCTCTCGGATGCAGTTGACATGTATGGCGTGGCAAGGCTGTCGGCGGCGACGCGATCCCAAGACCCGCTACCAACAAACATTCCATGGTGGTTTGGCACAGCCAAACCACCGTGCAACGTCAGTTTGTTCATCAGTTGACAGCAGCACGCGTCGCGGCAGCAGAACAAGCTAGCGCGCGGGCATGCAGGGCCGGCGATGTGGTTGGCCAGCTGCCAGCGCGAATTCGGCAGAAGAGCCGAAATCCACGTAGGATCGTTTTGGGCGTGGTATCCGGCGCAGCTGCATCGCACTGCCAGGCGCCGCGGCCTTGCGATTGTAGCGCCATGCCCCGTGCGTTCCTCGGGGCGGGAAAGTAAGCTCTACACAAAGGAATCGCGCGTGCTCTTGTGGGGGCGGCGAAAACGATCGTACACAAAGGAAATTCCTTTGTGCGCCCCCCGCGTTGTCAGTGTAACCAGACCGCACACCAAGGAATTACGCGAGACTTTCGTGGCACACAAAGGAATTACAGCACCGCCCTTTGGGTTGCACTCTTCGCGCGCGGTGACAGCTCCGAGCTGGAAAGGAAGGGGGGGGCGGGACAAGGCAAAGAAGGGGAAGAGGAAAGGGAAGAGGAGGGCGAGAAAGAAGCGAAAGAAGCAACGGAAGGAAGCCAGGATGCGCGCAAGCGAAGCTAACGCTGCGCGTCGAGACAGTTGCTCGTTCGTTCGGTTGGCCGTGCGGCAGATGAATAGAAAAATAATTGTCTGCTGCGTACGAAGGGATTTCTTGGGAATGAGGCTCGCGCTCTCTTCCCAACCCTCTTTCCCACGACCCGTTGCGAGCGCGCGGCGATTTGTTCTGGCCCGTGGGCAGAGGACTGCCAGTTGCTGGCGAACGGCCTTTCCACCCGTCACGCGTTCCGAACAAATGCGACCAGCTAAACGCGCTTACCACGCAAACCGCCAGCTCCAAACACCGACGCCACCCCGATCCCCGCATCCGTGCCATGCAACCACGACGCCCCCTTCCGGCGCAAAACCAATAACACTCTGTGTGTGTATGTGTTTTTCCTGTGGTGAATATCGGGGCAAGCCAGCCTCAACCAGAAATGCTCTAAGAACACTTCGTGCAAACTACAGAAAGGTTCTCAGAACGCGTGCTTTCGGAAAAGGCGCGCAACGCACTTCTCGAAATGCTTCGGAGCCTTCTGAAAAGGACCGCCCCCTCTCTGCCTTTCCCCTGGGTGCGCCGACCATAGGGAGGAAAGGGGGAGGAGGTTAGAGGGAGGCACCTGCGGGAAAAGAAGAGGAGGAGGACGAGGAGGAGGAGGAGGAGGAGCGGCCAAGAGGGGGAGGAAAAAGAGGAGGAGGAGGAGGAGGAGAAAGAGGAGGAGGAAAAGCGAGGAGGAGCGAGGAGGAGGCGCAGTAGGGGTAGCGAGGAGGAGGAAGAGGAGAAGGAGGAGGAGGAGGAGGAGGAGGAGGAGGGGGAGGACAAGTAGGAGGAGGAGTAGGAGGAACGTGTCGTGCAGACCACATTCGGTGCTCGAACCCCCGGGACGCTCCACGGGCCGGCGCCCCCCGGCCGCGCTGCCTTTGACGCCCCCCAGCGGCGCCCGCACGGCCGCTGGACGCCGCCCGGGGTGGCCAGCGGTCCGCGGGCCGCGAAGCCTGCTCGCTGACGAGTCTTGGGCGTGTATTGGCCCTCCTCCCTCCTCCTCCTCCTCCTCCTCCTCCCTCCTCCTCCTCCTCCTCCTCCTCCTCCCTCCTCCTCGCTCCTCCTCCTCCTCGCTCCTCCTCCTCCCCTCCTCTCCTCCTCCTCCTCCTCCTCCTCCTCCTCCCTCCTCCTCCTCCTCCTCCTCCTCCTCCTCCCTCGCTCCTCCTCCTCCTCCTCCTCTCCTTCCTCCTCGCTCGTCCTCCTCCTCCTCCTCCTCCCTCCTCCTCGTCCTCTCCTCCTCCTCCTCCTCCTCCTCCTCCTTCCGCTCCTCCTTCTGTTCCTCGCTCCTCCTACTGCTCCTCCTCCTCGCTCCTCCTCCTCTTCCTCCTCCTCGCTCCCCCTTGCTTCTCCTCCTCCTCCTCCTCCTCGCTCCTCCTCCGCCTCGCTCGCTCCTCCTCCTCCTCCTCCTCCTGCTCCTCCTCGCTCCTCCTCGCTCCTCGCTCCTCGCTCCTCGCTCCTCGCTCCTCGCTCCTCCTCTCCTCCTCCTCCTCCTCCTCCTCCTCTTCCTCCTCCTCCTCCTCGCTCCTCGCTCCTCCTCCTCCTCCTCCTCCCCCTCCGTAGCCATTTTGGCTCAAGAATGCTGCACCTGAGGGCTCCGCGCCCTCGTGCCGAACTGGAAGCTGCTAGTCCGCAGCAGTGCCAAGGCCTTGTGCCTGACAGCTTTTGCCAGTCCTGCACGGGCTTCTGGCAGCCCATCTTTCGTCTGCTCCTGACGGAGCTAGTTGCTACGGCGCTGCGATGGCCCCCGCCCCGTGGCGTATCCCCGACGATGCGGTGGAAACCTGGACGAGGCAACCCTGGATCCGTGTTCCGCCTGGGGGCGCCAAGGCTGGGCAGAATCGTGGCGTTCGGCTTTACACTGTGTGCTCTTGTGGTCACTGGACTTGGAATGGCCTCCTGGCCAAGAGGCACAATCTCTGCGTCGGGTGCCAGTCCCAGTGCCACCCGCTCAGCTCCTCTGTCGTCGGCGGCGGCCAGATGCTTCTGTACACCGGTGCTGAGGAGTCTGGATGGGGTGAGGGAGGCAGCAAGTCCAAGGGTCGCTGGCGCAAGGGTACTCAGGCGCTGCAGGTGCAGCAGGGCCCCTCCGAGGCCATCCCTCCTCAAGCTCTCGCGGCTGTCAAGGAGGCTGCTTCACACCTCGCGCCTGACCTTGCCCAGAAGTTGTTCGCTCAGTTCGTGCCCAAGCCTCCGCCCCAGCCCCAGGCGACACCGCATGCCGAGTGGCAGCGCGCATCTCAGGCCAAGAAGGCGTCCAAGGAGAAGCTCGACAAGGCCCTGGCGCGCCGCGCGGCGCTGGACAAGGAGGCGAGTGACCTGGACAAGCACCTTGACGAGCTCATGGCGAAGGATCTGGAGAACGCTGACATACTTGAGCAGGCCACTCGTAAGCTTGCCGTCGGTGTTCTCAAGCCTGCTGAGCCCATTCCCAGCAATAACGTCATTCCCGTCGACGCCCTCTTCAAGGACTCCGCTGATGAGATCAAACTCGACTTTGGTGAAGAGCTGGACGTTTCGGGGCCTGCTTTCTCGGCCGAGGACCGCGAGGGATTTGAGAAGTTCAAGCTTGAGCAGTCCCAGCAGGTCAAGACCCTCTTGCACGGAAGGCAGTCCCAGTACAAGACGCACCAGGAGGAATACCAGAAGCGGATGGGCGAGCTGCGTAAGAAGCGCAAGACTACGGATGGTGCGGTTGCAGCAGGGGTCGCGGCTTCTCAAGGTGCGGGCAGCCAGAGCGCCGCTTCCTCTCAGGCGCCTGCGGCTGATGCGCCGACGCTGCCCCCGTGGCTGCTGAGGCCCCTGCCGAGCCGACCGACAAGGAGAAGAGGATCGAGAAGGTGCGCGCTGACACTCTCGCACGGGCTAAGGCTGCTGCTGCTCGGGCCAAGGTTGAGGCTCGTGAGTCGGGCTCCTAGCTCTGCTGGTGATGGTCAAGCGTGTGACAGCTGTTCTACCTGCAGCTCTCCTGGCGGTGCGCTCTCAAGATCGGCCTCCTCGTGTTCGCTTTCTTCTGCGCCGTCCACTTCGACGGCAAGCGCCCCCTTTTCTCTCCCGCTGTTGACGACCTCTCCTGGTGCTACTACGTCCTCGTCGGTTTCAGACGACGGGCGCTCACTCACCGTGCCTGCGAAGGCAATGGCCCCGCGGACGGTTCCTGCTGCAGGTTGGCCCTGCCAAGACCTCAGCACGGATTCCCGCGGCGCGAGTATTGCTGGAGGCTCGGCAGACGACGCCACATGTGCTTCGGGTTCATACGTTGGGCGCTCACTCACCGTGCCTGCGAAGTCAATGACCCCTAGGACGGTACCTGCTGCAGGTTGGATCTGCCAAGACCTCAGCACGGACCCCCACGGCGCGAGTCTTGCTGGAGGCTCGGCAGGCAACGCCACATGTGCTTGCGGCACGGCCACTCCTGCGTTGGTTGCGGCATCTACTGCTTCGGGCTCGACGGCGACCTCGGCCCCGTGCTCGACCTCAACGGCAGGCAGGCGGTTGCGCTGGCTCCAGTCCAGAAGGCGCGCGGTGTGGGAGGCGCCGCTGGAGAGGGGACGGCCCCTGGCTCCCAGGGGTGCGCGGTCCTGCGGGAGCCCGCTGCAGGGCACGCCGCGAACTCGGTCCTCACCTGTAAGGACCAGGATCCTGAACGGCGTGAGGCCATTCGTCAGCATCTTATCATGGAGCGTCGTATTCGGTTATACACTAACTTCTGGCTCCAGGACCCGAGTCTGTTGGATGAGCCCACCAACCAAGCTTACTGGATGCGCTTGTGTGCCACTTATGTTTCCGACTTGCTTACCCAGGGTGTTTACGATCCTCTCGTCTTGGGGCAGTCGGCTCGGACTGGCATTGAGAACTTGGTTGCCGTGAGGCGCGACATGGCTCATGACGTCTGTCTTTCGGCCTGGAGGTCCAGGAGGAGTGCGAGGGCTCGCTACCATAACAACATGCGTTTGCTTTCGCAGTCAGACCCTGATGCATGGGAAGAGGAACGTCGTCGTCACGCCCGCTCCTGGGTCCTTGCTGAGCGTGAGTTTGACACCTCCAACCGTGCCTCAGGCCCTGGGGCTATTGTCGCTACTGGTGGGTCGCCTGCCTGTGCTGCTGGGAATCCTGGTTCGCCAAGTTCTTTGGTCGCAGGGCCGTCGAACCTTTCCCTGCGGCCCACGGGGTTGGAGCAATCGCCCAGTGGTGCCCCTAGTGGATCAGGCGGCGGGCCCGTTTTGCTGGATTCGCATGACGATGAGTGTCAGGGGCCTGGGCCTGACCCTGACAGTGACACCGCCCCCCAGCGTTCCTTGTCCATTGTCTACTCAAACATCAGCGTATGGGGCCCAACCGCTTGCAGGTGGGTTGCAGCATGCTCGGCAGACATCATCATTTTTGACGAGCACAGGATGCGCGGTTACAAGTACCAGGCGATGGCCAAGAAGCTTCACAAGCTGGGCTGGAAGGTTGCGGCGCAGGCCGCTGAGCCCACGCTCGCTGATGATGCATCGTCAGGTGTTCTTGTTGCCGCGCGTTCTCATCTTGGGCTATCACAGTTAACATGCGAGGCGGGTGAGTGGACTACGGCTGGAACGGCTCGGTGGTTGTTGTGTACCCTGAGGCTTCGGAAGGTTTCCCTGACCATCGTCCCTGTCTACCTGGTCACGGGGGGTGAGCTCAGCGGTCAGGACCTCGAGCTGCTGGCGGACCTCGGCGCCCATCTGAGCGCGGCAGGTGTTCCCGCCTTTGTGGTGGGCGACTGGCAGGTGGACCAGAGTGTTCTTGAGGAGTCAGGTTGGCTGGAGCCTCTCGGCCTCGTCCCTGTTCCTGTGCCTGGTGTTTCAGTTGCGTGCTCTGGGGTCTCCACCAGTCGGATCGATTGCGCTTTGGTCTCTGCTAGCTTCTCTAGTGCCGTCCAGTTTAGGTCGCTTGTTCCAGTGCCGTGGGGCACTCACGCCGCTTTGGAGTTTCAGGTTTGGGCTTCCCCCAGGGCCATCATGCTTTGGAAGGCCATGCGACCTAAGCCCATTCCTGTCAAAGGCGTTGCTGCCCCTGTTGAAGCCTGGCCGCACTTCCCGGTGCAGGCGCAGCTGCTGCAACGCAAGCGGCCAGACTTCTTCAAGGCCAACTATGCCGCTGCCGGTCTCCTCAAGCTCGAGCATGACAACATCCAGGTCTCTCTCGATTTAGGTGCCCAGTTGTCTACCTGGATTGTTGCTCTGGAGCTTGAGGCCTTCTCGAAGCTTGGTGTGGCCCAGGATTAGGTTTTCCAGTTTATAGGTCGTTGCCAGGAGCCCAGGCTGCGTTTGGTGCCCCTCGCGGCCGCCCAGGTTGAGGGGCCCTGCCAGGCAGACCGTGACGCCCGTTTCTGGCAAGCTGCCTTTGTCAAACTCAGGCTGTTGCTTAAGCTTGTCCCGCAGGATTCCATGGAGGATATCCCGCCGCAGCCTGACCGTGAGCATGCAGCTCAATTTCGTGCCACTATGGCTTGGCTTTCTCGGCAGGTACCCCCTCCCCCGTCTGACCCTTCCGATGCGGGTCAGTGTGGAACCTTTAACTTGTGGAAGATTCGTTTTCAGCGTATTTCGGAGCTGCCGTTCGACGGGCTGCAAGACTTGCTAGTTGAGCTCCAGCAGGTGTCTGAAAAATCCCACCGTGACGCTCTTCAGGCTCAGAAGGCTTCGTGGAAGGCCTGGCTCCAGGGGGCGCTTTGCAGGTCTGCGGGGCCGGGCCATCGGCTGTTGAAGCCGCCCCTGGACCCTCTGGAGGCCGAAAAGATCGGTGAGGAAGGACCCTGCTCAGCCCTTGATCAGCTCCTGGAATTTGAAGCGGCCGCCTGGACGGCCATCTGGCAGCAGCGCGACAAGGACGAGGCGCGGGCTGCGTTAGCTGCCCTGCGTAAGTGCGCTCGGTCGTCCCCGCGTTTGCCACCAATCGACCTGGACACCCTTAATCGTGCGCTCAAGTCGTTGCCTGACTCCAGTGGTCAGGGCATGGATTTTAATGAGCCGCGCTTAATCAAGGAGGCTAGTGTTGAGGCCCAGCTCCGCCCCATTCAGCTTCTAGAGTCCATTTGAGAGCGGTGCACTTTGCCTTTTCAGCAGCTTTTTGCTTTGATCGCCCTCATTCCGAAGCCTGACGGGGGAAAAAGACCCATTGCGGTGCTCGGCTTTGTTTATACGCTTCTCTTGCGCATCAAGAAGCCTTTCATCGCGGCTTGGGGCCGTGGGGCGCACGGGCCCTGGGACCAGACTGTTGGGGGCTCGGCCGACGTGGCTGGTTGGCTTGACGAGCTTGAAACGAAACGTGCCCTCCACGGCGGTTTCCAGGTTGGGGGCCTTTCGCTGGATATGAAGAAATAGTACGACCATGTCTGTCTTAAGGACTTGGTGGAAGCGGCTCGAGAATTAGATAACCCGCTCCGTCTGTTGGCCCGGGCCATCGACATCTACTTGGGTGTGCGGCATTTGTCGTTGGAGGGGGCTGCCCATCCTGGGATCCTGGCTCATGGGGGCACGTTGGCTGGGCGTGGCCAGGCCAACTCCCTTGCGCGGGCTCATTTGCACCAACCCCTCGCAGGAGCCAATGGATCGGTCGGTGGCCTTAGGCTGCGGGAGTGGGTTGATAATATCTCAGCGTCTTTTTGGCGCGCATTCGTCCATCGTTGCTACGTTTCCCATCCTGCTTCGAGCCCTCCTCACTTGCCTCAGGAGGCGTCGCTGTGAGTTGCCCCTGCGAAAGTCCCATTTGCTCGCGTCCTCGCCAGGCCTTCGGGCTGAGCTTTCCAGGGTTGCTGTCAGTGAGGGCCGTGAGTTCTCGGTGGCTCTGGCCGCCAGGGACCTGGGGCACGACGCCGCTTTGGGCGCCAGAAGGACTGCGGCTGTCATGAAGACCCCCTTCACCAAGGGGCGGGATGCCACTAGTAAGATTTTCAGTTTTGGGCGCACGTGCAGGCAAGCCAGTAAGTTGTTCTTTCCTAGTGCCTATGCGAAGGCCATGTGGGCGCCCGAGATTCACGGCGTCTCTCCCTCCATGCGCACAGGCCTCCGCAGCATGGCTCGTGCTGCCAGCAAGACCCCTCAAAGAGGAGTGTGTGCCACAACCGCTATCCGTCTCACTTTTGGCTATGGCCAGGACCCCCCATCCAGGTTTACGTTCGGCGTGTCGTCAAGTCGTGTTTTGCTCGCCTTGCGGGCCGCCCTGGGCTCCTCCGTCGCCTGGCCTGTCTCTGGGCGGCCTCCTTGGCCATGGTCCGAAAAGGGCGGCCCTGGGTCCGTGGCCCGATGGCGGCTTTTCAAGCCACGATGTTGGCGGTAGGATGGCAGTGCCCCTCACCTTTCACTCTCATCGCGCCTTGTGGTGACGAGTGGCAGGTGATGGAGGACGGGCACGGCCCGCTAGGCCCTCTCCCCGAGGCTTTCGACGCTTCCATCGACACCCTACAGTGGCGCCAGGCTTCCGAGCACCTCGATGGCGCTGGAATACAGGGGCCTGCCTCTCTTCACCATGTCTGGGACCTTGTTGCCCCCCTCGAGAAGGATGGGCGTCGGGACCTCGCGGCTATGATTCGGCTCTTGGTCTCTGGGGGCTATTGGACCGAGGAGAGAAGGCACGGGGCCCAGATGGCTCCTGATCCCATTTGTAGGCGTTGCCAGCGTGACCCCGAGACCTCCTGCCACAAGTTTTGGGAGTGCATGTGTAACGCTTCGTCGCAGGTCCAGGAGATTGTTGACTCTCAGCACTTTAGGCACGGTGCCCAACAGGAGGCTCTCCAGTATCCGTGTTTCTGGATGCGTGAACTTATTCCCTTTTCCTGATTCAACCTCCCTCCTGTGCCTGATTCCAGGGACCTCCAGGGGCGGCGTTGTCCTGGGGCCTTGTTTCCAGGCTGTCTGCCAGGAGGCCTCTATGCCACTGATGGCACGGGAGGGCAGTTTGCCAAGTTTCCTGTCCTCCGACGAGTTGCCTGTGCCTTTGTGCGGCTCCGTCCTAGCGATGATTTTGATTGGGATTGTGGAGTCACAGGTGTACTCGACTCGGTTCGACAGACGGTTCCCCGCGCAGAGCTTGCGGCCATTGTTGAGTGCCTTCGTTGCGTTGACCCTGCCCAAGCTCTGCGCGTGGTCACCGACCATGCCAATATTGTCAAAAAGGTTTCCTGGCTGGCCGCGCTGCCTCTGCGAGGCTGGCAAATTGTCATATCTGGTGGGAATTCTGGCAGCTCCTCTCGGAGCGACCTGGGGACTTCCAGCTTTTTCATGTTCCTAGCCACCTGTTGGAGGATCCCCAAAAGCTCGCCCGTTTTGGCGACTCTGTGTACTGGGACTATGTAGTGCTCAACTCTGTCGCTGATGAGCTCGCTGAATTGCGTGCTCGGGAATGCCAGGTTCCGAATGGAGTTGTTCAGGCTCATAATGAGCTAGTCGGCAATGCTTGTGCCATCCTCAAGCGTAACGCCTCTATCATTCTCGAGTGTGCTGCCCTCAAGGCCGAGCCTGAGCGCAGGCTGCGCAAGCAGCCCATTGATCTTGTGCTCCGCAGGCGTCGGTGGATCGAAGCTGATGTGAGGGGTTCGTCGCACGTTTGGGAGTTCGGTTCTGGCGTTTGGACTTGTGGGATGTGCAAGGCTTCGATCTCCGATGCTGCCCCCTCGCTCCGTGCGAGGTTCCGCTCGGCTTGCTCTGCTTGTGGAGGAGGTGGAGTTGGGGGTTCGGAGTCGGTGGTGGCGGAGGAGGTCACTGTGAAGAAGTGGGCGAGGCCAGGTCGGGCCCTGGCCGCCAGGGATGATGCCCTATGGCGTCGCCTGAGGCTCGACCCGCCCCCCCAGCGTGTTGCGCCTTGGGTCGCGGGCAAGACGGTCCACCCGTCACACGTTTTGTGGCATAAGGGTGCCTTCACTTTTTGCGGTGAATGCGGCTCGTGGGCAATAGCTCGCCCTGACTCCTTGCGGGAGCCTTGTCCCGTGGCCGCGCTGGGACCGCACGCCATCACAAAACACCAGCTCGAGGTTTTGCAGCGGGTTTGCAAGGGCCTCCCGCCGTCTAAGACCTCCACGAGCTGGATGGCGTAATTCCTTTTCCCTGCCAGGCAACCCCTGCATCCCTTGCACTCTGGAGGTTGGCTGGCAGCGGCGCACTGGAAAAATCCTCCTCCTCCCCCTCCTCCTCTTCTCCTCTTCTCCTCTTCCTCCTCGCTTCTCCTCGCTTCTCCTCGCTCCTCCTGGCTCCCCCCTGCTGCTCGAGCCCCAAAACGCTGCACGGGCCGGCGCGCCCACCCCCCGCCGCGCTGCTTTTGGGGCCTCCGCGAGGCGCCAGCGCGGCTGCTGGGCACCGCGCCGGGCGGGGGCAGCGGTCCGCGGGCGGCGGCGCGCACAATCGGGAGCGGCCAAGAGGGGGGTGTCCAAGAGGGGGGGTGCAAATCATGACCGGCGGCATGTGCACGGCCCAGCGGGGGGGCGTAATGAAGTAAGAAGAGGCGCCATGAAATCCGGGGAGATATCATGGCCCCCGCCATGATATCCCCCCCCCTAATCATCACCCCCCTCTTTTCCGCCCCCGACACAAGGGGGTGGAGGGAGGGGGGAGGGCTCTTCGCAGGAGGCTGCTTCTCAGCAGGGCTGAACCTACACGGTGCTTTCGTTTTCCTTTTGTTGTCGTTTTCCCTCGCTTCTGTCTCGAAGCCGCCTCTACCTCAAAACGAAGTCGGGACGAACAAAACGGCCCACGAGATCGCCAGAAACAACGTGTAGGTCCAGCCCTGCATCTTAAGAAGGTGCCAGCCTGGCATCTACACAGAGGGCCCGCGCCTTCCAAGAAGCAGGGTGCTTCTAGGAGGCCCTCCCCGCTCCCGCCACCGCCCTCGGCGCGCGGCGGTCCGCGGGCGACGGAGCCTGCTCGCCGCTGGGGAAGTCGGGCGGGTCCTCCTACAGGCCGGTGTTTGGTCGAAAAACAAGGCTTGGGCGTTGGCAGAACTGGGTGCAATGGAACCTGGTTTGGTGACGTGTGCTGGGGGACGCCCCCGCCACGCCCCGTTCCACGAACCGGAACTGCCGCCACCCGAAAAAAACACAAGCCACGGCAGACCTGGTTCAGAGATTTGGGCCAAAGTGGGGACTCCGGGGCCCTACTACTAACCGGGTCCCCTCGCCCGGGGTCCTGGCCATATCCGAAAAGACACAGGCAACACATGCGCAACAAGAACGTAATACAAACATCGGAACATCGTCCTGGGGGCTCCCAAGACGTCGCCAAGGAGCCCCCAGAGACTCCCAAGAGATCCCCAAGCGGCCCTGAAGAGGGCTCCCAGGCCGGCGGAATGAGCGAAGCGATTATAAGAACATCGGAGCATCGTCCCCGTACCAACTGTTTGGCTCTGTTGAAAGATTCGGCGGTGGACAAACCTCCCTTTAAGCAAACCTGGGACCGCAACCGACGGACCCGGACCCGCAAAAATGACGGCCGCGCCGCCCTCTCGCGAACCGAAGACGGCCAATTCCTGAATCGACGTGCCAGGGTAGGAGGTTTGCCCACTTCCGAAAAATGCCTCCTGCAGAAGGACGCGCCCGACTGAGGGCTGGGCCTGCGACCCGTCTCTGCGGGCCGGCCCGCGGGGTCGTCGACGGCGCGCCCGGGCCGCCCCCGGCGGGCTGCGCGCCCGAGGGCCCTCCGAGCGGGGCGCTGCAGTGCCTCCACCACGGAGGGCGTCGTCGCCCAGCGTCGGGGCACTCGAGCCTCGCAGCTCGCTCCGGCCTGCAGCAGGACGGAGGGAGACGGGATCCAGGGCTCTGGCTGGTTGGTGGCGCGCACACTGGGGTGGGGGGGAGGGGGGGGGGCTTCTTGGAGGGAGGCTGCGTCTCAGAAGACCCACAGGACCCCGATGCATCCCTCAAGAATCCTTCAAAGATGCTGCAAAGATCTCCAGGGAAATATTCGGGAATCAGCGTGAGTCCTTCCGGGATCGCTCTTGATTCCTCAACGCAACGAGGCCGCGCAACTCGCGGCTCCTCTCCGTTATCATCCGTTCGATTTTCCTCACCGGACTCACTAACGATGCGCCCCTTCGCTGGACAACCCAACCCACCTCCACATTGCAGAGGGAGGCTGATGAGGGCAAGGGGCGAACCGGATGAGAACAGAGATGGGATAAAGGAGAAGGCGGGGGGGAGGTCTCCGCACTGCGAGCGCGAACGTATTCACTCTCAATACCAATATCAATATCACTGGTCCGCTACTCGCAGCCAGTTGCGTTTTGTATCCGGGCCCTATCTTAGCACGCCAATCGGAGTAACGCGCGCAAAATCGAAAACACGCCAAGTTGCGCCGCTTCCATTGCGAAGCCGAGAATTCCTGGGGACTCCTGCAGGATCCTGAAACTATTGCCTGTTAGGGGCTGGGGTTCCCTGGGGATTCCGCTGGATCCCCAGAGGCGCCTGCAGCATTCCTGAACGGATCCTGATACATACTTCGGGATACTGCGGATGGCGGGAAGCGAGGAGCTGGGAGTTGGTTTGGCAATGCTGAGTAAGGAATAAAGGAAGAACAAACTCGCGAGGGACAACTGACTCGCCGTTGCAAATTATCGCCTGGCGGATGACGGGAAGCGCCTTCTCAAGGCCCTGGCTCGAGCGATTGTGGCGTCTTTTTTCTTGTGTCAGCGGGGTCGCAAGCCCCCGCGCAGCATGATCCTCAGTCGATGGCGGGACATGTTGTATTTCGCTTCTCTTATTATCGCCATCGCTAGCCGAAACACCCAGCGCTGGAGGGCCGAGCGTTCGGTGGCGGCACGACCGCCGTGGAGCTACGTTTCGTCGGATGTCACTCCTCACGGGAGCGAGCCAGTGCGCTGCATGAGGAGCTATCCCCGAGCCAGCCGGCCCCTGGCCGCCAGGGGGTGGCCATGGGTCAGGACCCTGTTTTCGGAAGACCAGGACGTTGTGGTCGAGCTAAGCTCTGTGGATCCATCTTACGGCGTGACACAAACGAACGGATGGGCTCTGGCGCGCGGCTCGGCGTCTAATGTTTCTTGCCACGTGGGACAATGCACTCACCGCGGTGGTGCCCCAGTGCGGGCGTTTGGCTCGAGGCCTTTGCAGATGGCCTCTACTATTGTTCCCGCTGTGATTGTACCTGCTACGCGGCTCTGTCGGCGCGTGCTAAGCGCTTCCCCGGCGACGTGGATCTCCAGACCATTCCACGCGCGAAAACTACACTGTTTCGGAAGGCACGCATCGCGTTCACAAGGTGGCAAATATGGGGCACTTACTCGTCTCGGTGGCGCGGCTTCAATTCGGTCAGCCTGCGCTGGTTCGCGGCGGACTACGGCTCACAGCTCAATGATCTCAGGGTGCGCGCGAGCGCACTGTTGACTCCGCGGGCTGCGGCCACCCGCAACATCCCACGCCCCAGGCGTGCCAAGTCATGCGCCGACCATCATTTTGTTCAGTGTTGTGTGTTTTCTTGTCCAACGCCTGTGCTTGTCTTCTCTGCCTCACTTCCTGGGCCCGCTCCTCGGTGACTTTGAATGTGGCTCGGCCTGCAGCCGCAGGCAGGTGGTCGACCTGACTGTCTGCAGCCTCTCCGTATCCCACGTCGAGCGTTGCCGACTTTGCATATGCTGGTAAGGGCGGCTCCTGTGGCACTGTACTATGCTTATCCTGCACGCTGCGCGTTGCGCCGTTTGGATCCACGGCCTGCCACCATCGCTCGGCCAGAGGGCCGTGTTCTGTCGTGCGGGCCTTCCACCAGTGGGTGGTAGCCTCGCATGCGACGTCTGCGGAGGCGCGCGCGCGCGCTAGTCGATCCGGCGGCTGGCTATGTGGGAGCCCGCGGGACAACTTAGCGCGGGATTGCGTCTTAAAAAAGCGTCGTCCCAAGGCCCTGGCTCGAGCGATTGTGGCGTCGTTTCTCGTGTCTGCGGGGTCGCAAGCCCCCGCGTGGCAGCATCATCAGTCGATGGCGGGACATGTCATGTTTCGTTTCTCTTCTGCGCGCCATCGCTGGCCGAAGTTCGCTGCGCTGGAGGGCCGAGCGTTCGGTTGCGGCACGACCAACGTGGAGCTTCGCGTCGCAGGATGACTACTACGACAGGAGCGAGCCAGTGCGCAACATATGGAGCCATCACCGCGCCCACCGTGCTATGCTCGCCAGAGGTGTGGCCTGAGGTCGACCTTCATGTAGGCCAGGACGTTGCGGCGCACTCCAGCTATGTGGTCACCTCAGACGGCGACGCGACTTACTCGCCTTCAACTCGCATCTGGGATCGTACCGGCTACATCATCACGCCTTCCCCACGGCAAGAGCCCGCGCGGATTGCTTCACGGTGGGCTGGGACAACTGGCGAGCAGCCAAGCAGTGCGGCGGTCCTTGCAGGCAAAGGTGCCAGCAAGGGAGCGGACCCACCGAGTGGGTAGCCCAATGCCCGACCCTCGGGCCAGACGGGTGCGCTTCTTGGACCGCACGACCTACCGCTACATCGAAGAAGAAGTTGATGGTGCACAACGTCCTGGGCCTCGACACTGCCCACCGCGCGATCAACGACCAGAAGAAGAGGCTCAGTCTGTTCAGGAGAATGAGACGTCCAAGTGCACCGATAGTCCGCCAGCCACTGCATTGGGCAGGTCCAGCAGATGGGGCATCGGCAGGGCCACCTCGACAACCACGACACCATCCTCTGCGCCCAGGAGACGGCCGCCCCGCGAGAGTGCACCCGCACCAGCCCACGAAGGGGAGGTGCGTCGCTGGGCGCGGAGCTGGATCCGCAGCGCGAGGGACGGAGCCCAACCAGATGACGAGGCTGAGTGGGAAGACTGGTGCGAGGCCAACCTCGCACTGGAGTTCCAGCATCTGCGTTTTCAATGGGCGCCAGCAGCTCTCGGGGTCAAACTGCTGAACAACTTGCGCGTGAGATTTGTGACCGCGCGTGGCGCAAGGGCGCCAACCACAGGCATGCTTTCCTACGATGGCTCGACGCGCTCTCGCCTGCAGCACGGGGCGCTGCGCGCGGTATGCACCAGTATGATCAGGACCGACTACGGATTTGGACCGCCAATCCAAATCGGGCAGGACCATCGCCACCCACAGAGAAGCCTCGACTTCCACGCTGGCAGCCGCGTCCGCGCTCGCACTCGCGGCGCTTATGACGCCGCCGTGGAGGGGAACGTGGCCGAGAGCAGCTTGCTGCAGGCCCCAGCGGCCCCCCGGGCGGCGCCCGCTGCCAGCGTGGCCCTGGTGCTCGAGAGCAAGGCCAAGACGAAGCTGAGCATGGGCCGCGCGGCGGAGTCCTACAACTCCGAGGGCAAGTTCGCCAAGGCGGCAGCCGCGGGGGCGGGCGAGGCGCACAGGGGGCACCCGCAGGGCAGGCGCCCCGGCGCCCTGCTCCGAACGAACCTGTACCACCTACAGTTGGCACTTCGAGGGCGCGGAACCGCCGCGAAGGAGGACATGGCCGAGAACGACCAACAGCAGGTCCAGATGGCCTCGAAGGCGGCGGCCACTGCTGGCGAGATGGCCCCCGAATGCACCCGTGCCGAGCGGAACGCTGCTTCGTGGCAGAGTGTCAGGACAACGCGAAAGAGGGCCAGGTTCGCTAAATCGGAGCGACTGACCGTCACCGCGTGCTGATCGTATCCAACCCACAACCCTGTGGGGCGTTGAAGTGGCAGGAGCTTGCGGGACTTATGATCGCGCCGCGCCGTCAGCTCCTCGCGCCGCGCCGTGAGCTCAAGGAAGTAAGAGTCGCATATCGGGATGCTGGGTTTACTTCAGGTGGGCCCACCAAGCTGCATGCGCCAGTGCTCACTTCTTCAGTGAAGCCGGTTGCACGCGCCTTATTATGTTTGTTTGGTTTTCCTTATTTTATTTTTGTTGTTGTTATTGTTGTTTTGTTATGTTTTGTTTTGTTTGCTTTCTGCGTTTGTGCCTCTTCGCCCCCTTCTCGGCCCGCTGCGTTGGTGACTTTGAGTTTGGCTCGGCCAGCAGCCCTGCCCTTGTATTACCTGGGGCGTTTCCGACGTCGCAGTGCTGGCAAGGGCGGTTCCCGCCATGCTGCACTATGCTTATCCTGCACATGTGCTTTGCGCCGTTTGAGAATCACTGCTCGCCGCCAGCCCGAGGCCAGAGGGTCACGTGCTGATGTGCGGGTTTCCCACCAGTGGGTGGTAGGCTTCGTATGTTGCGTTCGTGAACGCGCGCGCGCGGGCCGACCTTGCGGCTGGCTCAGCGAATGCTCGCGAGACCTCAGCGCTGGGCTTTCGTCTTCAAAAAAAAAAGCCTTCTCGGACCGAGGAGGCGCTGGGGACTTGTTGAAGGAAACTAAATACATTATACATGAAGAGCGGGCTCGCGAAAGACAACTGGCTCGCCGTCGGAAGAAATTCGTCGCTTAGCGGATTCCCCCCGGAACGGCCGTTTCGCTCGAGACGTTCTCGAACGCGTGGGATGGTAGACGGCCTGCTTCAAGACGTCTTCTGTTCAACATGAGGCCCTCCCTCGAGACACCGTCGAAACGCACGAGGACGAGGAGGATGCGGATGGGGGGGGGGGGGGGGAGGAAGGGAAGGAAGATGAACCGGATGAGGAGGAAGAGGAGGAGGAGGAGCAGGAGGAGTTGGAGGAGGAGCGCAACACGCCCCCAGTGCATGAATGCCCACATAGCGCATACACCACGTAAACAATACACCACTTACACCAAAAACAAAACGCACGCCCACCCTGCGCCCCTCTCGCCCGCCCGCCAAGCACACGCACCGCGCGCGCGCCGTACGCCCCCCCCCCGCCCGCCCACCGACGCACACACGCCCCGCACGCACACCGCGCGCCCCCTTCCCCCCGCCACCCTGGCACACGTCCTGTACACTGTACACGCCCGCGCACGCAGCGCGCACGCGCACACAGCCGCATGCACAGGCACAAACAGGCACTCACACGCAGATGCATGCACATGCACACACGCACACACGAGCATAGGCCACAAGCAACAACTGACCAAAGCAACCGCAGGCAACCACTAAACACGAGCTACCAGCGGCGACAACCTGGGCATGTAGGGGGTCCAGCGACTGCATCCATGTGCACGCATGCGCGTTGGTTGCAAGTCCACGCGCGCGTGCGCACGCAAGCTCAAAGAAGCGGTGTTTCACGTTCTTGCCCGCTCAATGTGGCCGTATCGCTCGAGCCATCCTCGAACCGCTTCAGTTCGAAGGGCTTGTTCTGAGAAGTCGAGGCTCGAACATCGCGATTTCGCTCGAGTTATCCTCAGACCATCCGACTGTCGAGTAAACCCTACTTGCTGCTTCGTCTTGGAACGCTCCTGGCGGGCTTTAAAATGGCGCAAGACAACTCCAACCGGTGCCCCAAAGAACCGCAAAACGCCCAAACACACCCCAAGTAGTCCTTCATCATATTGACCAGCATTCCAAGCTAGATCGTGATCACGAAGAGGACGATGATCCGCAGCATCATCATCATCAGCAACATAATCACCGTCACCACCACCATCATCACCAGCATTCGCAACATCAACATCACCGTGGGCATCAACATCATCATCGGTCTCACCATCATGGACATTGCCAATGTCATCGCCATCGCCATCACCATCGTCCGTGTCATTGCCACCATTGGCCGCCACACGACTAAATACACGACGCATGCCACACGCAGGACGCATGACACGCCCCTGGCACCTAAATATGGCCATAAAGACGTACACCACGTACAGACCATCCTCACGCCGTGCACCCCCCCGCCCATCCCCACCAGAACACATCCTGCACGTCCACCGTGCACCCCCCCGCCCGTCGCCCCCAGAAGACACCCCGCACGCCCGCCGTGCATCCCCCCGCCCTTCCCCCCCATAGCACGTCCAGCACGCGCGCCGTACACCCCGCGCCCAGCGCGCCCAGCGCACACCCTGCAAGCACAGCCGCGTACACGCACACAGCCGCACACAAGCACACGCAAACACACGCGCACACACAAGCGCACGCACAGACACACACGCACACGCGCACAGGCCACGCGCAACACCTGACCACAGCAAGCGCAGGCAACCACCGAACAGAAGCTGCCAATGGCAAGCATCTGGGCATGCAGGGTACCCCAACGATTGGACCCCCTGCGCATACATGCGTGTTGGGTTCAACTTCGCGCACGCGTGCGGACGCATGCTCAGAGAAGCGGTGCTTCCCGCTATTGTCTGGAAATGCCCCCCCCCTCAAGCTGGCCGTTTCGCCCGAGACATCCTCGAACAACGGAGATGCTGAAACCGAATGTTTGCTGAGACGCCCTCCGTTAAAAATGAGGCGATCGCTGGAGACATCCTCGAACAAACGAGGACGAGGGGGAGGGGGGGGGGAGGGGGGGGGGAGCATTGCATTGCATTGCACGCGGCTGTTGGACGAATGAACCAATTGGAACTCCACTATCTGAGCACTGTGCTTCTAATCAGCTGGAGCGGTGAGAAGACGCGCCAAGACGAAGGGCCGACGCGCGACGAAAGGGCCGAGGCGACCGAAGGGCCAGGCCCAGCGACGAAAGGCGAGGAGAGAGGCGAAGGAGGGAGCGGGCCCTTCCCACTAAAAAAGCAACAACGTTACTAGTCCGGCGTCCACACCCTAAAGTGATTCTGGAATGCCAGGTGCACACGGCTGCGCAGCCCAAGCTCTGCCGCCTGAGCACAGTGCGTGCGCGCGCACCAAAGGCCTGAACTGTTGCAATGCAGCGGCAGCAGCGGTGGCAGCGCGGTGCCTCCCAGAGTCAGAATTGTCCAACAGACTGTCGGCTCGCCTCGCGCGCGTTCACACGACGCGGAACTGCCAAACAAAATTGCCCAACAGACTGTCGGCTCGCAAAGGAGGAGGAGGAGGAGGAGGAGGAGGAGGAGGAGGAGGAGGAGGAGGAGGAAGAGGAGGAGGGGGAAGGGGGAGGAACAAGTCGGGTGTCGCCCCCGTCGGAGAGCGAAACAACCTCGTCATCCCCCCTGAGCGTCGCACCAATGAAGTTTTCCTCAGTCATGATTTGAGTACGCTGATCCAGGCCGAGATCTCCTCCTCGAGGCATCCGCTCGGCGCCATCCCCAGGGTCGCGAATGCCCCCGTTGCCTTGGAGCTGTCTAGATCAGGCGCTCTTCTGGGGGGGCGTCCAGGGCGAGCACAATCTCGATCACGTCGGCGCCCTTGCACGACTCCAGGCGGCACGGGCGCGCGTCGTCGGGCGGCGCGTCCGCGAACGTCATCTTCAGGGCCTCCAGCGCCTTGCGATTCACGGCCCCCGCCTCCGTCGTGCTCAAATTCTCCAACGTCGCTGCAAATGCTGCTGGGGTCGGTGGGCAGAACGTGCGCAGCTGGCTCATCATGTCCTCCGCCTCCTCGTCCGCCTTCTGCTCTCGCTCTTTGTCCTTCCCATTTCGCGTCCTTGGCTTCCTTCTTCAGCGCTGCCACTGCCGAGAAATCCTTCGACTCGGTCTGCGTGGCCACCGCCGCGGAGTCCGCCCCGTCGATCATGATGGTTCTCGCCGCGACGCCCCGCATTGCTCTGGACTTCTGTGCGAGCTGCGCCACCTGCATCGAGAGCAAGAGGAGGAGCTCTTTCAGCCCCGCGCCCTCCACTCCCAACTTCCTATCCTTTTGGGCGGCTCGACGTCGGCCTCCCCATGCGGAGGCGCGGTTCCGCCGCCGCCCCCTCTGAGCCTGCTGCGCCAGCTTGGGCTCGTGCTCCCCCCATCGCACTTCAACTGCTTGCGGTCCGAGCCCTTGTCCGCGTCGTCGAACTGTGGGCCTTTCCCACCAGTCTGCGACCGTGTCGAGGAGCCCTGGAGCCGGGCGGGGCGCCAGCTGCCTGTCTTCTCGACCTCCATGCGCTTGTGCTGGCGCGAAGAGGCTGGCGGCCGTGCGGAACTCGCCCCCGCGCAATCTGCTCGCTGGCGCTGGTGTCGAGGTGGTGTGGCGGCGCGGTCTCGATATGGATGGTGCTGGCACTGGTCTCGGTGGTCTCGTCGGCGGCAGGCGCGAGCACAAATGGATGCGGAGGGAGTCGTGCGTGGTGGACGTGGTGTGGCGCAGCGCGCGCTCGTGCGTGTTCAGTCGCTTGAATGTGCATGGGTGCGCTGTGGTGTTCATGGTACATCGTCCTGCGTGCCGTGATCTTGCCGAGTGCCTGACCGCCGCCCCCCCTCCCTGCTCTGGAATACCGCGTTGCAGTTGATGCATGCGTTGCTCGGCGTGAGCATGTTGAATATGCTCTGGCCCCCATGTCCTGGCTGTCTAGACTGGCACGCATGCGCGACAAGTGCTGCGCGCGACCGGAAGGCCCGGCCACGAGACAGCTCATCAGAAGGGGGGCAAATGCAATAGGTGAAGACATCGGCATCTGTTTTTCCCCGCGTCTGACCATCGCCCTGGGGCGCCGGCTCAGTCTCCGCCAGAAAAGGCGGCGGGGCCCACTGCGCTGCAGAAAAGGCACTGCGCAGGCACCGCGGATCGAAGGATGCGAAGGTGGTTGACCTCATCGTCCCGCAGAGGGTCCAGCATCGCGCCGCTCCCCCGCGCATCCACGAAGGACTCCGCCTCAGGGCAGCAGCGCATGACCTCCAGATCTCGGCGTAGCTGGCGTGCCCAGGGATGGGTGGCCGCCTCGTCGTTCAGGGCGCCGTCGCCTCGCAGGGTTGGCGGGCAGCGATATTCGCAAGTAGCCTCCCACTGCGTGCCACCAGAGAATATTGAGACCAGATGAGCGCGGTTGTGAAGTGCACGTGCCACCGCTTGCCGCGATCGTAGTCTCCGGACCGTCGCCTCAAACGCAAGAGTGGCCAGCTTCCAATATCTGTATACCTCGCGCGTTGTCATTGTTTTAACATGCATCTCCCCAGCAGCCGCAGCGCCCCCCCATCATCGAGCGCAACTTCCGAGCCAGGGTTCCGCGCAACTGTTTGATCCCACTGTCCGTCCTGCAAAGTGCCGCCGCGCCCGACAGCGCTGCTTCACTCGCCAACGACAGAAACATGAGCCGCTTCACCCGAAAGGGCGCTGAAGAGCACCAGGAGCCCTGCACCATCATCCAGCCTTTGCTGACAGCGGCGAGGCGGGCCTGGAGCTCATTCGCGTTGCTGTTCACCACGATGAACCAGGCGCTCAGGTGCTTGAGCTCGCATCCACTACGGCAACCGCTCCCTGGGGGGCCGCGAATCACCCGTCGCACCAGCTGGCGAGAAGAGCAAGTCGGGAAACGGGACAGCGTCCTGCTTGGCGCGATTCTTTCCGTAACCGCGAACTACCAGTGCCTGGTCGAGGCCGACGTCGCTCCGCTGCGAGGCTGCCGCGACGTCAGTTGAGGTGTGGGCGTGCTCGAGCAGCTGCGCCTTGAAGACGTCGTCCATGGAGGCGCACAGGAAGGCGTCGATCACTGGGTAAGGCTGTAGCCGAATCAGCATGGCAACGTTGGTTGCCCGTCGGTCCACCCCCGCCCGCGTCAGCATTGCAACGTGGTAATTCTGCATGAATATCTCAGGCTCTGACGCGTCGCCCACGACGAGGAGGAGGAGGAGGAGGAGGAGGAGGAGGGGGGGAAAGGAGGAGGAGGGGGAGGGGGGGCAGGGGGGGGCAGGAGGACGCGGAGGAGAAGGAGGGGAGGAAGAGAGGAGAGGACTCAGAGGAGGATTTGGAGGGGCGGGGGGGGGGGGGGGGGGGGGGGCGGGGGGGGGGGGGGCAGGGAGGGGCACAACGCGCTTCCAGCGCATAAATGCATATATATATATATAGATATATATATGTAGAGAGAGAGAGAGAGAGAGAGAGAGAGAGAGAGAGAGAGAGAGAGAGAAGAGAGAGAGAGATATAGAGAGAAGAGAGAGAGAGAGAGAGAGAGAGAGAGAGAGAGAGAGAGAGGCGTAAACAATACGCCGCACACACTAAACACAAAACGTACGCACACCCTGCGCCCCTCCCGCCGTCCGCCAGGCACGCGCCACGCACGCGCGCGCGCCCCCCCCCCCACGCGCCCCCCTGGCGCGCGCCCTGTGCACGCCCGCGCACACGCGCGCAGCCGCATACGCAGGCGCACACAGGCCCACACGGGCAACCACGCACACACACACACACACGCGCACGCACGCACACACATGCACATGCACATAAGCACGCACAATCATAGACCACGCGCAACACCTGACCATAGCAACCGCTTGCAATCACTGAACACGAGCTACCAACGGCGGCCATATGGGGATCTAGGGGAATCCAGCGACTGCATCCATGTGCACGCGTGCGCGTTGGTTGCAAATCCATGCGAGCATGCGCACGCAAGCTCAGAGAAGCGGCGCTTCCCGATCTTGTCCGGAAATGTTCCGGCGGATTCCAAATGGTTTCTGGACGCTCTGGGTGAATCCCGAGGGGCGCTTGAAGAGGAGTCCTGAAGAATCCTGCCGGGCTCCAGCAACATTCCCGACGATTCCGAAGGGCCCCAGAAGACCCCCAAGGCGCCCTGGAGGTCAGGCCGCCCCAGGCTCAGGCTGCCCCAGTTTAACTCAGCAGCTTCGGGCTGTCTTGAGTTAGAACGTCTTGGACTCTCTGGGGCCGTCCTGGGCCTGGCTGCCCGGGGCCCAATGTGTTCCTGTTGGTTTGTCTTACCGCGCGAAATCACGCAGCGAGGGGGCGCGCTGCCTGTAGCGCGCGCTACGCAGCAACCAATGCACCGCCCTGGCCGCAGAGCCACCCCCCCGCATCCTCCTCCTTGAATAATTCGGGGGTCCTGTAGATTTCTGCGCAATCCTGATTTTTCCTGAAAGTTCCCGGGAGCTCCGGAATGATTGGGGGCCCCGGCCGCCTCCAGGAGGACTCCTGAAGAACCCTGCCTGATTCATTCAGGATCCCTGAAAATACCTAAGGCTGTCGTAGGACTCTTCGGGTTTCGCTTGGCCCCTGGAGGTGCCCTAAGGATTCCTTCAGATTCTTAGGCCTGCCCATAAGGAGCTCGATGAGGTTGGCTTCCTCTGGCCTTCTTGGGAAACCTCCGTCTCGTTTCCTGGACGAACCATCGCGGTTGCTTTCGCGTCAGAGCTCGCATGATTGAGTTCTCTCGACGGCGCCGAGGGCCGCCCGGCCCAGAGAATGTTGCCCCACCCCCCGCACACACGCGCCGACTGCGACGTGTCGCGCCCGCGTTCCGATAATATTCGGGGCTGACGGGGTCGGGAAAACGAAGGCGTTTGCAGCGGCCGGGGCGGGCGATTCCGCGACGGACGAGGAGCCCTGAAGACTCGCGCTCTTTTTTGGCGCGCGTCGCTGAAGCGCTCGCTGAGTTAGCTGATTGCGCGAGCGCCAGTATATCGCCAACCTTCGAGCGCCGAGCCTCAAAGGCGACATGACTGTGAATTGCGGCAATTTGACATTGCGCATTGCGACGTATATCTACATCTACGTACAAATATAGATACACATTGCACGCGCGCGCAGGGCAAGCGCCAACAATGATAGGCCAACTGGGCAGGGAAACCTGAGAGCGAACGCCATGTGTTTCACGCGCGCGCCGAAGACCCATTCGCCCGAAAATTTATAATGACGCAGCGCATGCCTCACATTGCGCGCGCGCCCCCGCGCGCGCAATGTGCAAAACCGCGGGGGATGTCCAACGTAACTCTGCAAGCTGAATGGTGGAAACCCAACGTATCACCCGTAGCCTGCGCCCCCATTCACGGGATAACGCGTTGAGACGCAATGCGGCTCCCGCGCGGTTCGCGCGCGACTGCGCGCATGCCCTGGCGCGAACAGCAAAAATCAACACGCAATGCCAATCTTAACTGCGCGAATTGAACGGGGGCAATCAATTCTGCCACTCGCAAGTTGAGGTGGAACTACGCATTGAGCCACAGTGCGCGTTCAGCCAATGCTCGCGCGCGCGCGCCCGTCCACAATTCAAGAATGAAGTAGGCATGGCCTCTGCAACTGCGAAGACTGAACGGTGAACGCCACTTGTGTCACTGGTACTTTGGGGGCATCAGCGTAAAATGGCGCAGAGCGCCACGATGCGCCGTGCGCGTTGCTGCCCGCGCGGGCGACTAGAATCGACAAGGGATGTCAGCCTTGACGCGCGCGCTTCATGGTGACAGCTACGCGCTCCGCTCGTGGCCTGAGGGCCTCAACGTGAGTGGCGAAGTGCGACGTCGCGCGCTTTCCGCGTTGCCCGCGCGCTCGCGACGTGGAAGCCCGCGTCGCGGCGCCGCGCGCGATGCCGCGTGGAGCCCCTCCAAGTACGAGCGACGCAGTTGGTTCCTATCATTCAGTTGCCCAAGCGCAGGTGACCATTAACTTTTTCCACGCACCCCGCGCGCGCAATTGGGGAAACGCGCGGCGCCCAAATGCGTCGCACCATGCCGAAAACTAAAACAAACAACATCACATTGACATCTGCTATTGCCGACTGCAGTTCGAGCGGCCCAGTCGAAAGCGCGCGCGGGCCAGCAGTGCGACGCGCCCGATGCTATACATACACACACATACATATATATATATATATATATATATATATATATATATATATATATACTAGAACCATCGCGCGCTTCGCGCGCGCTCAAGTTCTAGCCCAGGCCGGGGGGGCGCTGGAAAATCTTGGACAGCGCTATCATGCACAGGCGCATGACATAGTCGTGCCTCCTGAGGGCCTCTTGGCGACCTCCTGGGTCTTCGTGGGGGCATCTGACAATGAGCTGTTGGAAACACCTCTTGGATGTTTCTTGGGGGGGGGGGGGGGGGGGGGGGGCGTTTTGGGGCCTCTTAAGGCCCCTTGGGAGCAACGTCGGGATCCTCCGGGCAAAGGGAAAGTGATGTTCTGCAATCTGAAACCGTCATTGGCCGTCTTGGCTGCGTTGGGGCCCGACTTGAGGGCGCCTGGGGCCACGCTGAGGCAATCTGGAAACGTCCTGGGGGCCTCCTGCTGATAATTTTGATGCGTGGAGGGCGCCGTCGGGCAATCTTGGGGCCCCTTGTGCGTCTCCTCGGGGCCTTTTGAGGCCACTTGGGAGGCTCATGGACCATTTCGGGACTCTTGGGGCCTTCTCTCGGCCTCTTAGGGCGGAAGACTCTGCTGTTGGGTTCGCGTGTCCATTATTGGGCCTCTCTTGGGACTATCTCGGGGCCCTCTCGGGCCGTCTTGGGCGCCTCAAGTACCGTCTCGGGGCCTCGTGGGCCGTCTTGGGGCCCTCATCGAGGTCTCTTCGGCTATCGTGGAGCGGCCTTGGGAACCTCTTGGGCCGTTTTGGAGCGTCGGGATGCCGAAAGGCTGAAGCGCTAAGATGCACCAGCGATCGAAAGGAAATCCGTGATGTTGGCTTCTTGGGGCAATTTTGGGCGCGCGGGCCATCCGGAGGGCATCCTGGGCGCGTGAGAGCGATAACTCCGCGATAGTAGGCCTCCTGGACGCCTCTCGCATCGTAGACCTCCTGGAGGCCTCTCGCAGCCTTTTTCATATGTGTTGGGGCTGTGTTGGGCGGTCTGGAAGCGTCCCTGGCGCCCCGACACCCCCACGGCGCGTCGGGTCCCCCCCGCCTCGGTCCATTGGGCCGTCCTGGGCTTCTCGTGGCCCGTCTTGGAGCTCTTTTGGGGGCCTCTTAGGCCGTCTCGGGAACCCCTTGGGCCGTCTTGGACGCGATGAGAGCCCAACAGGCGAACATACAAAAAATACACGATTCCCCACAGGAGTGGGACGACTTCTTGCTTTTTGGAGCTATCTTGGGGTGCCTCTTGGAGCGTCTTGGGGTGTTTTGGGGGGCCTTCCGGGCGCTTCTTTGGGGCTTCTCGGCGCCTCCTGGAGCCACTTGGGGTCGAAAGCTTGGAATTCGATGATGGCTTTCCTCCTCTGGGGCTCTTTCGGGCCCGTCTTGGGGACTCTCTTGGGCCGTTTTGGGCCCTTCGTGGGCCGTCCTGGAGCTTTCTGGGGCTGTATTGGGGCCCTCTGGGGCGCATCATGAACCGTATTGGGGCGGTCCTGGGAGCTTCTGAGGTCGTCAAGCACGGACCGACAGCGAAAACAAACAATATGTTACAAATTTACGTTTTACGACCGGAATGAGGCTATTTTGGCCCTTTGGGGCTTTCTTTGGGGCCTTATTGGGGGTCGCTTGGGGTTTCTTGGGGGCTTCTGAAGCCGCTTTGGAGGCTCGCCCGCGCTCCAAGACTGCCCCTTACGGCCCCGGAGGCCCCAAAGAGTGCCCCAAAGCGGACCCCAAAGTGCACAAGAGGCACCACACACTGCCCAAAGGGGCCAAAGTTGGGAACCCGAATATACATTTCGAGCCCTCGGCCCCAAAGAGCACCCAGGAGGCCCCTAAGAGGCCCCAGAGAGGCTCCGAAGAAACCCAAAACTGCCCCAAGAAGCCCCCGAGAACGCTCCGAAAAAAAAACACAGGGAACAACCGTAAGAACTCGGACACGCAGCACAGGCATGGTGGCGGGATGGGCAGACGACAATCACCAACGACTGCCAGGAACTCGCAGAAAATCCAACGAATTGTCTGGAATTCGCCCGGGATCTGTCTGGTATCCTTCAGGATCCTCCTGGATTCGTGTTCGAATCCTCCAGAGATTCTCAAAAACCATTAAAGAGCCCCGCAAACCCTTCAAGAATCCGTCAGGATTCAGTTAGGAATAAATTTGTGATATTCGAAAATCCTCCCTGCATCCTCAAAGATATTCCAGGAGTCCTCGAAAAATAATATTGGAGCTCCGTTTGGATCGCCTTTTGATATTGGTGGGATCCGCCCTCGATCTCTGAAGCTGTTGCAAACTCCGGAAAAGAAAACAATTATCCTGGCGAAGGACCCAACCATATGCAGTTGTGAATACCGCAATTGTGAATACCATCTTCGCCCGCGCTCCCTGTGGCCACGGCTTCCCGCCGGAGCCCGACATGCTCAGGGACACGTTCGTGGCCGTCTTCGCGGGCGCCGACGACGACAAGGACGGCGTCCCTCTGGTGGCGTTGCACGTCGACAAGGCGGAGTACGACGCCCAGGCGCGGTTGTTGAAGCAGCACAACTATGGGGCCACGATCCTCGTGAGGGGTGTGCCGAAATGGCCCGGGGCCGCCATGCGAACCCTGCCACTGGCGCCTTCGGTGGAGCTCCAGTGGGGCCACGGTCCTCGTGAGGGGTGTGCCGAAATGGCCCGAGGCCGCCATGCGAACCCTGCCACTGGCGCCTTCGGTGGAGCTCCCTATGGGGCCACGATCCTCGTGAGGGGTGTGCCGAAATGGCCCGAGGCCGCCATGCGAACCCTGCCACGGGGGGCCTTCGGTGGAGCTCCCTATGGGGCTACGATCCTCGTGAGGGGTGTGCCGAAATGGCCCGAGGCCGCCATGCGAACCCTGCCACTGGGGGCAGTCTCCCTACGATGTGAGCTGGCCCGATGCGAACCCTGGGGCCTTCGGTGGAGCTCCCTATGGGGCCACGATCCTCGTGAGGGGTGTGCCGAAATGGCCCGAGGCCGCCATGCGAACCCTGCCACTGGCGCCTTCGGTGGAGCTCCCTATGGGTCCACGATCGTCGTGAGGGGTGTGCCGAAATGGCCCGAGGCCGCCATGCGAACCCTGCCACTGGCGCCTTCGGTGGAGCTCCCTATGGGGCCACGATCCTCGTGAGGGGTGTGCCGAAATGGCCCGAGGCCGCCATGCGAACCCTGCCACTGGCGCCTTCGGTGGAGCTCCCTTATGGGTCTACGATCGTCGTGAGGGGTGTGCCGAAATGGCCCGAGGCCGCCATGCGAACCCTGCCACTGGCGCCTTCGGTGGAGCTCCCTATGGGGCCACGATCCTCGTGAGGGGTGTGCCGAAATGGCCCGAGGCCGCCATGCGAACCCTGCCACTGGCGCCTTCGGTGGAGCTCCCTATAGGGCCACGATCCTAGTGAGGGGTGTGCCGATATGGCCCGAGGCCGCCACGCGAACCCTGCCACTGGGGCCTTCGGTGGAGCTCCCTATGGGGCTGCGAAACGCTGTGCTGGGTGGGTGAAACGAAAGGAGGAGGGGGAGGAGGAGAGGAAGAGAGGAGACGCGGGCCACCGTCTCTTCAAAACGAGGACCCAACACCACAGGATGGTTGGGAAATAACGGCGACTCTCAGACAAAAGACACACTTTGAACAATCTACACATCCGCCATAGGTGAAACTCATGCATTTCACTGTCAAGACGAATGTGCGCGGCGACGAGGCGAGAACCACATGTTTAAAGGAGCCTCCCTCCATCTGTGAAGCTCTTGCTTGATTGTTGTGGCGCAGCGATCGGGCGAGAAGTACATGTTGGAGAACCACTCGCTCTCCAGCCGCAGCGCTGCTGCAGGCTTCTACAAACGAACATGCGCGGCGCTGAAGGAACAATGGCAAAGGTTGAAAAAGAGAGCCGCCCTCCACCCATGGACCTGCTGCAGCCTTCTAAGACCAAACTGCGCGGCAGTAGGACGAGAACCTCAGTCTGAAGTGGAGCCGAGCCCTTTGCGTGAAGCAGCTGTCAACTGTTAGGACGAGTGGGCGCGGCACTAACAAAAACCAAACTGCGCAGCAGTATGACAAGAATTTCAGTCCGAAACAGAGCCGACGCCTTTGCGTGAAGCAACTGCTAACTGTTAGTACGAGTGGGCGCGGCACTCAAAAAAGGGCCACATTCTGCAAAGGATCTGCCCTCCAGCCGTGAAACACCACCTTTTGAAATTCTGGGCGGGCGGAAATCATGCAATTTTGCCGAAAGGGGGGCCGATATTGCTTGACAAGGTCAGGCTCCTCGACCTGATGGGAGCTAAAGAACGGCCCGGATAATCGGAGCCCTTCCAAAGCCAGAAGCGGTCCTTATTCGTCGTGGACCTCGAGAAGCTCCGCGATTCTCTACGCCGCAAGATGTGCAAACGCCACCGTGCAGACCCCAGCCCCCTGAGTCGGGTGTTGCCGGGACCCCCAGGGCCAGGGCCACAACTGGCACCCCCCTGATTGTGGGCCCGCACCAGAGCCACTCTAGCGAAGGGCTCGCTGGGGAGGAGAAGTCCGACACCGCCATCCCTCGGCTATACGCAGGAGTGACCCTCCTGACGACCCCCTATGGGTATGTGTGCTGTTCGATCGCCAAATCCACACCCCATGGGTACGGGTGTGTATGTATGTGTGTATGTGGGTATGTGTATATGTGTGTTGTGTGTTGTGTGTGTTGTGTGTTGTGTGTGCTGTGTGTTGTGTCTTGTGTGTTGTGTGTGTTGTGTGTGTTGTGTGTGTGTGTTGTGTGTGTGTGTTGTGTGTGTGTTGTGTGTGTGTTGTGTGTGTTGTGTGTTGTGTGAGTGTGTGTGTGTGTTGTGTGTGTTGTGTGTTGCGTGTGCTGTGTGTGTGTGTGTGTGTGTTCGCTCGTCACCTTGCGCATCAACCCCTCGCCGATCCGAGGCCTACTCTCCCAGCCCAGGACGTCGGCCTTGGGGTCGCGCCTCCCGCCGGCCACGCGCAAGAGTGACCCTGGGCAAAAAAGGACCTCTGGTGCGCGGCCCGGTGGGGCCACGCCCGAGCGCGGAAGGCGCCGCGATCGCATCGCAAGGGGGCCCCAGTGCGCCAGCACCGAAGGTCACACCCGGTCAAAGGTCACTCTGACGTGTAGCCGACCCCCCCCCGTAGCTCTCCGAGGGTGTGTTCGGACCGGACTTTGAGACGAATCCAGCCGTGGCGGCAAAGGAAGGGTAGGGTTAGGTCGGGCCTGTCCCCGTACAGGCGGAGGATACTTGACAAAAATAAAATGTAGATTCCAAAAAGACTCCCAACTGGCAAGAAATAACCTCATGCCCGTGAGAATAAACACTAGGGGATAATAAAGTTCGGGGTTCAGGGAGAGATAATAAAAGTAGCCCAGCAGACCTCAGCATAATCTCGAAGTAAGAGATGATCAAGAGGAGACCAAGCCGAGCACGTTTTGAGACATCCTTGGCGTTTAGTTTTCATAGAAATATCCTCAACAATGGCTTATCTCTCATGAAAATTGTTTTTTTGTAAGTGCTCGTGTAGGGTAGCTCATGTGCCTCAATTTCCATGGATAATCAACCCCAGAAATAAAACAGTTCAGGCGAGCGTGGGGACAGAGAGAAATATAAAAGAAGAAGAATACAGTAGAAGAATAATAAGAAAGGAGAAGAAGAGGAGAATAAGAAGAGGACGAAGAAAGGAAACATCCAAAGTTCCAAATATCTCAATTTTAATTTACAAACGCTTGATGAAAATTGATGTTTTAAAGTGCTCGTGTAGGGTAGCTCATGTGCTTCATTTTCCATGGATAATCAACCCCAGGGATAAAAAAGTTCAGGCGAGCGTGAGGACAGATATAAATATAAAAGAAGAAGAGGAAAGTAGAATAATAATAAGAACATTGCTCGTTTCGTTTGAGTCTGCCTCCCAAAATTATTGGTTTCGCTTGACACATCCTGAAAAAGTGTGATCGCTTCGCTTGATGTTGCTATATCAACATCGCTTGATGTTGCTATCTCAACATAGCGTTTCGAGGTGATAATGAAGTTCGGCCTCAGCGCTCGCCGCCCAATTTGAATTTTGTATAGGGCGACGATAATCAACTCTAAACACTGAAGGGGGGGGTCCCTTCATTATCATCGGCATGCGGTTAGTCAAACAATCGTCCCAAACTGTTTTCTGACCATTCTTACAATACTCCTCATGTACAGGGACAGGCCCCCGGCTGAAAGGGTAGCGGCATCGGCCCCCCCTGCCTCCTCCTTCAGATCTGACGATGCCCACGAACTGCAACATCGGATAACATCACCACCAGAGGCCCAGACCTCATCGTGCTGCGTCATGCTTCGAGCCCGATAGACATATGAGAAGGAGGAGGAGGAGGAGCCGGATCCAGCGCCCGAGACTGGGCGAAGACACTCGTTGTGAACAAACTGCAACGCCGTCCCCAGACCACCCCAGACCCTCCAAGATAGCCTGGAAGAGACCCCCCCCCCCGAAATGAGAACCCCCCTCCCTTTATTACGAAATCTGGAGTATCCTTAATGTTCCACCCTCGATGCCACCCCCGGCCGCTTCTGGGCCGGGGGCATCGGGCGCACGGGCGCCGAGGGCGGGCGCGCGCGGCCGCCGCAGCCGGGGCGGCCAAGAGCGCCTCGCAGGGGCCCCTCCGCTCCTGCCCTGCCGCTGCGAGGACAACTTGTCACTGTGCGCGACACCGTGGAGGCCCGACCACAAAGACACCTCCCGCCAGAAACCCGACCCTGCGATCCCAGGAAGTGCAATCCATAGAATTCTTGGTGTGGCAACGTCACGCCCTCCGTCGCAACAAAAACCATCCAGGCACCCCGGAGGCAGGCAGGGTGTTTTTGTTGGCATGGGTCTGCATAGTAACGCCCGTGACTGGTCCCGCTCCACCCCTGGTCACGTCACGCTTCGCGCCAGCGCCGTGTCGGAATGAGCCGTTCCCCAACGGCGCCAGCGCGCTGCGCGGATCCGACTCCCTCACCCCCGTGTTCCCCCCCGCCCCCCGGGTCACGTTTGTTCTCGCCGAGGGGTGGAAAGACGGTCTCAAACCAAAAACGGCAACATCGCGGAAAATCATGGCAGGAGCCTTCTAAGCCTTGGGCGTCGCCTGATACATGGGGGCAGCGAGGGCCGAACGAAATCCGCTCTGCGTTGTTGGCGCCATGAGAAGGGGGGGAGGGTAAGGCTAGGTCGGGCATGTCCCCCTACAGGGGGATTTTGGAAGACAAATTTCGAATACCCCATACATGTTTAAACATACGAAACACATGTTCCAAACATCCAAACATGGTCCCCGGACTATTTCTTTTAAGCTATTCTTGAACACTCCTCCTGTAGAGGGACACGCCCGACTTGAGGAACAGGGGCAGAAGGCGCGTTGGGGCCCAGAGGGTAAAACACGCACTCCCGAAGATCGGGAGCGGCCAAGACGGGGGTGTCCAAGAGGGGGGGAATGCAAATCATGACCGACGGCATGTGCGCGGCCCAACGAGGGGCCAGGGACGTAATGACATAAGAAGAGGCGCCATGAAATCCGGAGAGATATCATGGCCCCCGCCACGATATCCCCCCCCCCCTGGTCATCACCCCCCTCTCTGCCGCCCCCAAGAAGACGGGCACCGGCCGGGGACGCGTTGGCCCTCAGCAGGTGCCGCACGAAACCGGGCAGGACGCGGCCGTGCCGCCGTGGCGGCAATGCCCCAGCTGCGCGAGCTTCTCGCAGCTGCTCATCAGGTCCTCGGAGCGGCGCGGTTTCTGCCGGAGTCTGCTGAGGAGAAGGAGGAGGAGGAAGAGGAGGACGAGGAGGAGGAGGAGGAGGGGGATGGGGAGGAGCAGGAGGCGGAGGAGGAGGAAGAGGGGGAAGCCAGTCACTGTCTCCACTCGCGTCCGCGCCGAGCGGGGCGCCTGCACGCGAGAGCCCCCCGCAGGGATCCCCTCTGAGCGGCTCGGGCCTCATCCCTCGACGTCTGCGCAGCGGCGGCAGCAAACGCGGCAGCCGCCTTCTCCTCGGGGCCCTCGAGCGGCGCGGTGCCCAGGCGGAGGAGGCAGGAGGCAGGGGGCAATTGCGGCAAGCGGCAGGAGGAGGGAAAAAGGAGGGACGAAGGAGAGATAACGAGGATACGACTACCCCGCTGCTGGCGATGCCGGCGCTCCAGTGGGCGCGATGGCAAGCACCAGTGAGAACGACAGACAACCTGCCTACTGCGAGGAGCACGATACGCGAGGTGGCCCACCAGGAGTGGCGGACGGCACACCGGGCAGCAGCGGCGGCAGGCAGCGCGGGGCGCACCTGCTTGAAGGTGTCGAGGTGTCGAGCGGAGGGCGCCGAGGCCTGGCAGCAGCGTGTGGGGCCACCTGGCCCAAGCCGGCTCCTTTGCACTCTGCTCTTGACGAGCACTGCGAGCCTGGAGCTCCTTTGCACTCTGCTCTTGTGGGGGGGAAGAGGAGAGGGAAGACGGAGGGAAGGGAGGAGGAGATGGGGACCGGTGAAGGAGTGCGGGGGATGAGGTGGAGGAGGAGGAGGAGGAGGAGGAGGAGGAGGAGGAGGGAAAGGAAGAGGAGGAGGAGGAGGAGAAGCAGGAAAAGGCCACTCCACAGCAGACATCCAGGGACGTGGCTTGGAGACTTGGAGGCTACCTCGAGGGGGAGCCCCTCGCTCGCTCGCCGCACCGGGCGCGTCACAGAACTCACGAAGCTTCGGAGCTACAGGCCTCGACAATGTCGACCTCTGCAGCTTGCAGGTCCCTGCGCTCAGTGGTAAAACTCACAGCCGCCGACGGGTCAGCGACGCCATGCAGACGGGCGACCTCATGGTCGATGAGAGGAGGAAGGAGGGGGCGGAGCTACGGCTGAGCCGCCGTGGATCCGTCTTCTACCCCGCAGGGCGACGGCCGCTGTGCCACACATGCGCCGCCACCCCCACAGGGCGTCAGGGACATCATGGGGAAGACGGGGAGGAGGGGATGAAGGGAAGGTGGGAGAGAGGAGGAGCAGGAGGGGTGAAAAGAAGGAGGGAGGATGGGGGGGTAGGCAGGCTTAGCGAGGAAGAGAAAGTAAGAGAGAGGAGAAGCAGGGAATGGGAAAAGGGGAAGTGACGATGAGGAGGGGGTAGAAAGGGAAGCAAGAGCAAAGAGAAGGTAGGAGAGAGAGAGGATGAGCAGAAAGGGGGAAAGCGAGGAGGGAGCATGGGAAGAGGGTGGGAAGAGGGAGCATGGGGAAGAGGAGGGATGATGGGGAGAGGGTAGGAGGGAGGCACGAACGAAGAAAAGGAAGTAGGAGAGAGGAGAATCTGTAAGCTGGGAAAGGAGGAGTGAGGTTGGGGAGGGGGTAGGAGGGATGCAGGATCGAGGAGGTAGGAGAGAGGAGGGGAAGGGAGGGGGAACAAGAGGATGACGAGGGGAGGAGGTAGGAGGGAGGTAAGAGCGGGGGACAGAGGTACGAGAGGAGGAACAGAAAGGGGGAACAAGGAGAGAGGATGGGGAAGGGGTTAGAGGGAGGCAACATCGAGGAAGAGGAGGAAGGAGAGAGGAGGAACAGGAAAGGGGAACAGGAGGAGGCAGGATGGGCAGGAGGGAGGAGGGAGGCAATGGCAAGGAAGAGAAGGACGGAGAGCGGACGAGCAGGAACTGGGGTGACGGAGGGAGGACGTGGAGGGGGGTTAGGAGGGAGGCAAGAGCGAAGAGGAGGTAATAGAGGAGGAGCAGGAAGGGGGAAAGGATGAGTGAAGACGGGGAGGTGGCAGGAGGGAGGCAAGAGCGAGGAAGTGGAGGAAGGAGAGAGGAGGAGACGGGAGGGGGGAACGGAAACGAGAAGATAGGGGAAAGGGTTAGGCGGGATGTAAGAACGAGGAAGAGGTAGAAACGAGGACCAGGGCGGGGGATGGGGAGGGGGAAGAAGGAGGTATAGTGGGGAGGGGGTAGGCGGGACGCAAGAGGGAGGAATAAAGGGTAGGAGAGACCAGGAACATGAAGGGCAACGTAAGCAAGAGCGAAGACGAGGAGATAGGAGAGATGGGGAGCAGACACGAGAAACGCACGAGTGAGGATGGGGAGGGGGTAGGAGAGAGGCATGCTAGAGGAAGAGGTAGGAGAGCGGAGACGGGAGGGGAACAGGAGGAGGGAGGATGGGCAGGAGGTAGGAGGGAGGCAAGAGCGAAACAACAGAGGTAGGAGAGAGCAGGAGCAGGAAGAGGAGGGATGATGGGGAGGGGGTAGAAGGGAGGCACGAGCGTGGAAGAGGAGGTAGGAGAGAGGAGCAGGAGTGGGGAAAAGTACGAAGTAGCAGGGAGAGGACGCGGCCAGGCCTGGAAGAGCGAGGGGGATAACGAGGCAGGACGACGAGGGAGGCCAGGCAGGGCAGCCCGCAGCGGAGGACAACGAGGAGGATGAGGGAAGAGGGGCGGGGCAGGGGGCGGAGGGCGGGAGAACGAGGGAGGGGGGACGAGGACAGGGAAGAATTCCAGAGTAAATTAACGTGCAGCCCTAGCCGCATGCTCGGCACGGGGCAACCCTTGAGGCCAGACTTGTGCCGAACCGTCTGAGACATTCCCGACGTGTCGCTTGACGCTGAGACAAACAAGCAGCTTTCAAGTCCTCAGATCAGAAATGACTGCAAAATAACTCCCACCTACTGCAAAACCAAACCCAGAGGCTTACGTGGTAACCCATCTTTGATTGGTTGGCCTCCATCCCCCCGCAAAAATGCAAATATTGCCCCGAAGTAGGGAGCAAGCCGTGAGGAACACCGCGCAGGACTCGAAACAAGAGGTCAGACGCCAATCGGTGGCGGTGACGTCGAGGAGGAGGAGGAGAAGGAGGAGGAGGAGGAGGAGGAAGGAAGGAGGAGGAGGAGGAGGAGGAGGAGGAGGAGGAGGAGGGGGGGAGGAGAAGGGGGTAGGAGGGGGGGGAGAGGAGGAGGAGGAGAGGAGAGGAGGAGGAGGAGGAGGAGGAGGGGAGGAGGAGAAGGTGACGTCCAGGATGAGGAGGAGGAGCAGGGGAGTGGGAGGAGGAGGAGTAGGAGGAGGGGGGGAGGAGGAGGAGGAGGAGGAGGAGAGAGGGAGGAGGAGGGAGGAGGAGAGGAGGAGGGGCAGGAGGAGGAGGGGGGGAGGAGGAGGAGCCCCAGGAGGAGGGGGGGGGGGAGAGGGCCCCCATCCCGAGCCGCTGCCCTCGCCCTGGTGACCAGACACCTCTCCTCTGCGCCTCTGCGCGGCCCCCGAGGCACGTGTGCGCCCCGCTGGCCTCCCGTGGAGGGAGGAAGGGCGAAGGGAAAACGTGGCCCAAAAACCCTGTCCTCGTGGCCTCCTCCCCCTTTGGGCGAAGGAGGAGAGGAAGGGCGAAGGGAGCCTGTCCTCGTGTCCTTTCCTCCTTTGGGTGACCCAACAGGGGGTCCAGCTGAAAGGGAGTGGTGCAATAGATTTCGGACAATTGTATTGCAAACGTATTGCGCCGGAGAATTGTATTGCATTGTATTGCAAGTAATGCATTGCACGCGAAAATCCAGCAATACATCTGCGCCCCGGAATGCATTCCACGCCCCAAACGTATTGCAACCCCACGAATCTATTGCACCACATCTAGTGCACCATCCCCTTGTCGCTTGACCTCCTTTTGGGTCAACCCGATTCCCCCCTGATCGGTTTCCTCCTCCCTCCTCACCCCCATACAGTAGGGGCCCGACCACAGGAAACCATGCACAGGAAACCCAACTCTGAGACCCCAGGACGTCCATCGATTTTTGGTGTAGGAACGTCGCGCCTTCCATCGAAACCCAAGAAACCCAGGGCACCCTGAAGGCAAGCAGGGTGTTTTTTGGCATGGGTCTCCGCTGTATCCCCCCCTCCTCCTCTCAGATCCGGGCGTGGCGGTCTGGTCACAACGGGCGTTCTCGCCCCGTTTCGGGCCCCAGGATCCTCACAGATCGGCCTGGCTCGAAACACGGCGCAGGAGGAGGAGGAGGAGGAGGAGGAGGAGGAGGAGGAGGAGGAGGAGGAGGAGGAGGAGGAGGAGGAGGAGGAGGAGGAGGAGGAGAAGGGGGAGTAGGAGGTGATGATGCATTGCGAGGTTGTTTCTTACAATGCCAGGTCAGATAAGCCCCTCTCGCCTCTCCGCCTCCGCCATCTCCGCCGACGACGGCCTCGACAACGACGACGACGACGACGACGATGATGACGCCCTCGACGACGACGGCGACGGTGGCGAAGACGGCGGCGACCTCGGCCTCGACGACAACCTGGGGGGCCAGCATCCTCGCAAGCCGCGCCGAGCTGGCAGCCCCCGCACGTCAGCTCGCACGACGCCAGGGAGGCCGGGCTCGTGCAGGCGCCCAGCGCCTGCACTAGTTGCAGGCTGCCCCCATCGTACTTGAGGACCACATCCCAGAAATACTTTTCGAGCACCCAGACAAGGATCGAAACGGTGTCGAGCGAATATCGCCTCCCAAGGCCCGACACGTGAAAACCCTCCAGCCTCGGAATGTGCTTGGTGCTGGATTTTTTCTGGTGATCCAGGCTAACGAAGGTTGGAACACCCCAACGCCAGTTCGGCGGCGAGCCCGGGCGGGACAGTTTCTTCGCCTCCCCCTTCTCCTCCTCCTCCTCCTCCTCCTCCTTCTCCTCCTCCTCCTCCTCCTGTGAGAAGGGGCGGGTCTTCCCAGAAGTCTCGGGAGTCTCGGCAGCCCCTCGGCCTTCCGAGCCGTTTCCTGAGGCCTCTCGGAGCAGTCTCGCAGAGCAGAACAGCCTCTGAGCGGCCCCGCCGCCTCCTGAGAGGGACCTCTCCCCTCCTCGCTCCCCCCCGCCCCTTCCCTCCTCCTCTTCCTCCTCCTCCTCCTCCTCCTCCTCCTCCTCCTCCTCCTCCTCCTCCCCCTCGCTCGCCACCGGCAGGAGGCGCGAGAGCTTCTGAGAGAAGTGCCGCCGCCTCCTGAGGGGGCCTTCTCCTGCCGGCTCCCGCCCCTCGCTCGCCGCCGACTTTCGTCTTGGGTCGGGCATGTCCCCCTACGGGCGGATGTCTGACGAACAAAGAACTGGCCATCGCTCGGACGTCCATTTCCTGTGTTTTTTTTCCGGTGTCGTGCGTGTTTTTTTTTGTTCGAGAAATGATCAAGTATGCTCCTCGATGGTCCTCGCCGAAAGAAAAATGCACACGTCCGAGCGATGCCAAGAGAGTCCCCTCGCCCGCAGACGCGCCGTCCGCCCGCGCCGAGGCAAGGGCCCCTCCCCTCCTTTCCCGTGCGCGGGGGGCCTGGTACGCCCTGCAGGTCGAGGCTTCCAGCAGGTCCTCCCGGGAATGACCGGGGGCGGAGGAGGAGGAGGAGGAGGAGGAAGAGGAGGAGGGGGGACAGGCTCAAGGAGAAGGGAACCGTCAATCTGGCATCGGCGACACATCGCCGATGGCTCGGCGATGTGTCCCCCCCGATGGCAAGCCCGCACGCTGCTGGGCGGGTTGCGGCTATCATATCCCTGTCAGCGATCCTTGGAGACGAGCCCTCTGCCTTAGTGAGCGTTTTTCTTGTTCTGGCTCCAGACCTCTGCTTCATTCCACGGTTTGCAACAGTGCGTCCTTTGGAGGAGACTGCACCTGCTCGAAACAGGCGCCAGCAACAGCCGAGATCTACTCCAAGGCGGGGGGGGGGGGGGGGGCGAGGGTCCGCGCCGAACAAAAAACAATAAGAAGAAAACGATCACCTATGAGAACTTGCATGGCCATTTTTTTGTTCGAGGCGCACTCTTCCTCTCGACCGCCGCGACAAACTCGGTGGCAAGACCAGGCATGTGCTGTTTGTGGGCTACCACTTCAGCCGTAGACGGCGATGGTCTCAGAACTACTGTGTCCTCGACGCTGAAGCCTATGCCAACACCGGGGACAGTACACATCGTCCTATCGTCAGGGTGCCCCCCTGAGCCTTTGGCGGTGCGCACAAATGGGTGGAGGGCGGGGGGAGGGCTTCCTAGGAGGAGGCTGCTTCTTAGAAGGCGCCAAACTTGCATCTGTAGAGAAGGCCCGCGCCTTCTGAGAAGCAGGGGTGCTTCCAAGAAGACCTCCCCCTCCCCCCACCACCATCTGCGCGTGCCGGGCCGGGCGAAACGGGGAGATAGCAAAGGGGGGGCTTGGGAATCAGCTCACGTAGCTGATTTTCCCGGCGCCTCCCGGCGCCGAGAGGCGCCTATGCATCGAGGAATGGGCCCGGCGGCGGGGCCGAAACCAGCTGCATACAGCAGATTCCGTAATCCCCCCTTTCCCTATCCCCCCTTTCGTCCGGCCCGAATGGTTCAACGGGCCCTGAGACACACAAAATGATGGGCACAAATCCCAGGATTCCCCACATTCTCGTATCTTTTCTGGGTGCTCCTCTTACCCCCCCACTTCCCATGCCTTCCCATATGTTCCTGGGAGCCGACGATCAATCGTGTCTGTGTGTTCTTCGTTCGGCCCGCGCGTGGCTGGGTCCTATCCTCAGGATGGCCCCCTGAGCCTGCCTAAAACAGGGCTAGGATCGGGATAAATCGCTCCAGAGCGTTCCGGAGCGCTCTCAGAGCGTTCCGGAACGCTCTGGAGCGGCCGCGGCGCCCAATACATCCTCCAAACCCGCCGATTCTCAGAGATTTCGAGTTATCCCGATCCGATTTTGTCCCGATCTTCGCGTCGTTTTATCCTATCCTCAGGGTGGCCCCCTGAGCCTGCCCCCCGGGGCCGGCCCAGGCCACCCGGGGGCCGCGGAGCGGGGCCGGACGTCCCGGCCCCGGAGCGTGCGGCGGGTGCTGCAGGCCTCCCAGGGTCTGGCCCCCCCCCCTCGCCACCCAGGCCCACCGCACGCCCGCCACCCACCACGCACCCCTCCGCGGGGCGGAGGAGGAGGAGGAGGAGGAGGAGGAGGAGGAGGAGGAGGAGGAGGAGGAGGAGGAGGAGGACAGGAAGGAGGGAGGAGGAGGTGGAGGAGGAGGTGGAGGAGGTGGAGGAGGAGGAGAGGGGGAGGAGGAGGAGGAGGAGGAGGAGGAGGAGGAGGAGAGGAGGAGGAGGAGGAGGAGGAGGAGGAGCAGGAGCAGGAGCAGGAGGGGGGGGAGGGGTGCGCAGGAGAGGAGGGGGAGGTGGGGAGAACGAAGGTGGCGAGCAGGGGGGAAAAAGGGACCGACGACGACGACGAAGACGACGAGGACGTCGACGACCACGGCGGCGGCGGCGACGACGACGATGGAAACAAAGGAGAACGGAGAAGGAACATAATTGCTGCATTCCTCTGTCTATCTGCCTCTCTCTCTCTCGCTCTCTGTCTCTCTCTCTCTCTCTTTCTCTCTGTCCTCGTCCTCGTTGTCCTCCTCCACCTCATCCTCGTCCTCGTCCTTGCCCTTACCGTATTCCTTTTCCTGTTGCTCCTCTTCCGTGTCGTCGTGGTCGTGGTCGTGGTCAACGTCGTCTTTGTCGTCCTCTTCCTCCTCCCCCTCCTTCTCCTCCTCCTTCCCTCGCCCCCTCGCGGGCTCAGAGATGGCCCGAACAGGCCCTCCAATGCTGGCCCCCTTGCTCTCGAAGATCTCTCTGTTCGCCCTGGTTCCCCGCGCTATTTCACAATATGTGTCTCTTCGTCCCCCTTTTGCCATCAACTCTCACGGGCAGAGGTTCTGATTGGGCTGGTGGGGATACGCGAAACGTGAAGATGGTCTTCATGAATTCCTTCGTGACCTTTTTTTGGGTACCAACTGACTAATGGGATCCGGGTCTCTCTCGTGCCATGTGGTTTACAGATGTCTCGATCTCCGTCCACAACTGTCTTATCTGAGAACCCTGCCCCAGGAGCTTCTCGTATTCACTCTGGTGTCCCAGCCCTTCACCATGTCGAGTGTGTGATGGGATCGCGCCACGCTTTCTAGGTGGCGCTGGGTATGTAACCAACATGGTGGTGCAGTTTCCAGATGTGCTTTCAACCACTGCTCCAACTTGGCTTTGCGTTCCTCGTAGTGTGAGCCATTCTCGATACCAACTGCTTGACAGACTCCCCAGACTGCATTTCGACCTCCGCCATCCACATGAATCTGCCACCGTGACTTCAGCACGTAAGGGAGTGCCCCAAGGCTCATGCAGACTAGAAACGCAAACAGTTTGTTAACTTGGAGTGGGGAGTCCGCACCACGACCTTCCCGCAGTTCCTGGGCCCCTCCAGTGTTGCTCGCGTGGGCCTCGGGGAAGGTGACCCCACTGCTGAAGACCCTGAGAAGTCTGGGACTTCCAGAGGAAAGCGCGCGTCCAACCAAGGCCCCGAGACGGCTGCAGAGGGCGCCCAGGAAGCGCCACACGGGGCCACTCGGGAGCTCCAGGAAGAGGCAGCCGAGAGCTCCCCCCGGGAGGCCCCGAAGCGCACCCGAGGCCACCCCCGAGAGGCTCCCGAGAGGCCTCGTCGGCGGTGGACAAGCCTCCCTCTCGTACAGTCGGCCTTCATTGGACAGGACACGCGAGAGGACACGAGACCCTTGCGAGGGCCACATCGCCACAGGAGTGTAAGAAGGCACGTGTCGCGAGGCACAGGACAAAAGGGCACCCTTGAGCTGGCAGGGTCGACCTACTAATCCGGGCCGACTGTAAACCACCCTTTCGTGAACACGGCCTAGGACCGAAACCGACGGACCTGGACCCGCACGCCCTCTCGCGAACCGAACACGGCCAATTCGCTAATCGACGTGTCAGGGTAGGAGGTCCATCAACCTCCGACCTCTCAAAGACTTCTACAGGCATCATCAGGGCGCTCACCAACAAAATGTCGGCCGAGGGCCACTGGATACCCATCGGATGGAAGAGGTGGGTTGAAGTAGGAATGCGATGAACGTAGACTGGGTGTCCGCCCCTCCCCCGAACATCAAGTAAGAGGGAGAATCACTCGACGCTTGAAATCTAAAGCAGAGTTTGATTTGAGAGTTCAACAACACCGACTTTCAACGAAGTATGGGTAATGTAATATGTCTGTAAGGCATTGGCACAAAGGATTTGCACACGTACCGCGGCAACGACCACCACGGCTCCTGATCGTATGACCTCCAGTGGAGGCAAAGGAGATAGAAGTAGAATGCACACGAAGAGGATGGGGACCATGGAGGGCCGGAGGGGGAGGAGATGGACAGAGAGGAGGGAGGAGGAGCAGGACGAGGCCGAGGGGTGGAGGAGGAGGAGGAAGGGGCAGACGACGAGGCTGTATTAAAGGGGCCCAGGGGCACACAAATATACACACAAACAACAAGATACCCCATATTTCCACATTCAGTGCTTGCACTGAAGGGGTCCTAGCGGATATTGAAAGAGAAGGCGAATATTTCACGCCGATTTTGGTGGCAAGCCGGGTTCCCGGGTTCCCGGGTCTGGGTTCCCGGGTTCCCGGTTCCCCGGCCGACTTCGGTGAGCGGAGAGATTCCCAGGTTCCCGGGTTCCTGGTCGATCTTCTTATCGATCGGTCTCAGCATCGATCTTATGTCCCACCTCTCTATCGATCTCACCGTCGATCTCACAATCGATCTCACAATCGATCTCGCAAGCGATCTCACTAGAGATCGCACGAGCGATCTCGCGATCGATCTCCCTATCGATCTCATTGAATCGACTTCACTCTCGGTCTCATGATCGACCTTGCCATCTTCAAATATCGATTACACTATCGATCTCATGATCGATCTCACAATCGACCTCAAGATCCATACGACTAATTTCAAATCATCCACTGATGGGGGTCTCTCAAGTGTAATTTCCTTTTTTGGGGGGGATTTTCGTCTTCCCCCCCCCCACTTCCCATATTTTCGCATACTTTCCTGGGAATCGGCGATGAATTGCGTCTGTGTGAAAAGCAGGAGAGGAGTGCCCGAAGGGAAAGGAAGGGACGGAACATCAGCAACAACGCCGTGGCGTACCGGTCCCCGCACGCCCGGCGGCCGACCCGGGTGGCGCCGCGCTCCGCCGCCGCGCTGGATGCATTGGCACTGGCCTCCAGGGATCGCCCTCTCGCGCGTGCCCTCGTCGTCGGCGTCGTCGTCCTCCTCTTCCTGCTGCTCCCCCCCTTGCTCCCACTTTCTCCGTCTCTCTATACCGCACCTTCCTCCTCCTCCCTCTTCCTCCTCCATGCCTTTCATCCTGCTCCTCTTTATCGTGGTCCCTCTTCTTCCTCCTTCTCCTCTTCCTCCTTCATCCTTCCCCCTTCTCCTCCTCAATCCTCCGTCTCGACCCTCCTCAATCCTCCGTCTGGTCCTCATCCTTCCTCCTCTCCCCCTCCTCCACCTCCCCGACCCCCTTCTCTTGAGGGCTGAGGAGGAGGAGGCGGAGGGAGCGGGAGGAAGCAGGGAGGAGAGGGAGGAGCAGAGCGGAGCCAGAGGAGGACGAGCAGGAGCAGGAGCAGAGGGGAGGAAGCACCAGCGCACAACGCAGGAGGGTCTGTGCCCGACTGGGCGTGCGGAGAACAGCACGGCTCCCGGGAGGCCTCAAACAGAATGCCAGGAGAGCCCAACGAAGCCCAGGAGCAGAGCCGCGATCCGCCAATCGCCTCCGACGAAATCCCGAGAAACTGAAACCCCAAGATTCAACAGAACTCGCGCGCGTTGCGCAAACTCCGTTTTTCACTCCTGCTGCCGCCCCAAGGGGTCGGCACTGCAGCGTCAGCCAATGAATCAGATAGGGGAGGAGATGATAAGTGTGACCCGCGGCGCTGCGGGTTGAGAACGAGAAGCCAGCACCACGGGACGGTTGAAAGCAAATTCCAGCTTGTGTCCCCACATGGTGTTCGGCGGTGGACATACCTCCCTAAAAAAAACCTTTAATGAAAACGGCCTAAGACCGAAACCTACGGACCTGGACCCACAATAATAACAGTCGTGACGACCTCTCGCGAACCGAATACGGCCATTTCACTAATCGACGTGTCAGGGTAGGAGGTCTATCAACATCCGAATTTTGGAGGGCAGAATGTCTGGACCTAATTCTGGATAGTGCACGGGGCATGCGATCGCTGAAACACCGTTTCAATAGAAATGTATGTGACCACGCTCTCGTGTGACGCATCGGCGCCGTCGTGACGGAAGAGACCCGTGGGCTTGAGCGTTGGACCTGGGTTCGCCCCGCGCGAGATTGGGTACCAGCAGAGCCATGCACCCGCACATTCTCATGTCGAGGGATGGTCCGTGCGTGGGACACGTAGCCTCGAAGTCCCACGACCTCGCCACTCATGCGTGCAATCATGTGTTCACGTGATTCCTGTAATGCCCTGGCGATCATGACACACAGCGCCATTTAGCCACGCGCAGAGGGGGGTGGGGGGAGGGCTTCTTAGAAGCACCCCTGCTTCTTAGAAGGCGCGGGCCTTATCTATAGATGCAAGGCTGGCGCCGTCTAGAAGCAACCTCCCTCTAAGAAGCCTTCCCCCCTCCCTCCACCCCTTTGTGCGCACCGCCGAGCCATGCACCCGCACACGCGCCACTGCGGCGCATGTGTGCCATCTGACGCGCATGCTGTACCTCTCGAGCGGCTTAACGGGCAGGGGGGAAAACAACAGAGTCGGGAAAACGAAAGACTCGGGTACAAGGGACTCGGATTGGCCTGATGGGAACCATCATACACATGATCAGACCCAATCTGAATTTTGACGCGGCCCCCCGCTGCAAACATCCCACGAAAACTCGACCGTACAAATCCAGGACGCGCTCGCTAAAAAACCTCGGCGAACCCGAGTTCCGGCTTACTCGAGTCTTACGTTTCCCGACAGAGGCATCAGAAGGGCCACAAAAGGCTGCCAAGACGCAACATGTAGCCTAGATGCCCTCAATTGATGTCAACACACGTCGAAAGCCCAAAATCCGCGACTCCAAAGGGTGTGGTTTGCAAAGGGTCTGGTTTGCACCCCGCACCCTGGGGAACATCCTGGGGGGCACCCTGAGGGAGGCGCGGGGACCTCGACAGAGTTCCCCCGCGCCCCGACGAGGCCCGACGAGGACAGCGTCGTGCCCCCCAGGCCCCACGGGTGCCGATCTCAAACCACACCCTGGCGTGACCATACCCTTTGTAGTCGCCACAACAACCCAAAATACGTAGCACCCCGCAAGTGCGGATAAGAGTGAGGGCGCAGGCGCGGGCGACGCGGGCGTCGAGCCGGCGGACCTCGTGGCCCTCACCTTCCCTGTCGATGGCGCCCCCCTCAGGAGGGTCATTGAGCGCCCCGAGGCCCCTTTAATTGTGGGCGCCTTGACGCAACTTCCCCTGAACCCAGGCTTTGGGCACGGATGCCGAATTGCAGCAGGCAACTGGATTGTCTATGAACGTGTTCAGACACAGCCCCGCCGCAAACGCCGATGTGCTGTTGTAGAGTCAACGTGGGCCGGATCGGGGAAATGGCACGAGGGCGCTTTCCCAAACCAATGCAAGCAAGCCCGCCGCGGGCGCCGATTTGCGAGCTCGGACAAAGTCAAAAGGGGTCCCGCTGGTGGGCCACCCGGAACGAATGCAAAAACAGCCCGCCGGAGGCGCCGAAGTTTTGGCTTGTTCAGTGAACGTAGATTGGGTCGCGGGCTCTCCACCTCCACCTGGAAGGAATTCAAAAACAGCCCGCCGCAGGCGCCGAAAATTGTGATCTGTACACTGAACGCGGTTTGGGTCGCAGGTTCTCCACCTGGAACGAATGCAAAAGAAACCCGCCGCATGCGCCGAAGTTTTGGCTTGTTCAGTGAACGTAGATTGGGTCGCGGGCTCTCCACCTCCACCTGGAAGAAGTTCAAAAACAGCCCGCCGCAGGCGCCGACCATTTTGCGTGGGTCGCGTGTGGGTCGCGTGTGGGTCGCGTGTGGGTGGCGGTGGGTCGCGGCTGGGTCGCGGTTGCGGTTTGGGTCGCGGGTGGGTCTTAGGTTCTCAACCTGGAACGAACGCAAAAGAAACTCGCCGCAGGCGCCGAAGTTTTGGTTTGTTCAGTGAACGTAGTTTGGGTCGCGGGTGGGTCGCGGGCTCTCCACCTCCACCTGGAAGAAATTCAAAAACAGCCCGCCGCAGGCGCCGAACATTTTGCGTGGGTCGCGTGTGGGTCGCGTGTGGGTCGCGGGTGGGTGGCGGTGGGTCGCGGCTGGGTCGCGGTTGCGGGTGGGTCGCGGGTGGGTCGCAGGTTCTCCACCTGGAACGAATGCAACAGAAACCCGCCGGGGGCGTCGAACATTTTGGGTGGGTCGCGAGGTGCGTCGCGGGTGGGTCGCGGGTGGGTTGCTGTGGGTCGCGGGTGGGTCGCGGGTGGGTCGCGGGTGGGTCGCGGGGTGGGTGTGGGTCGCGGGTGGTCGCGGGTGGGTCGCTGGGTCGCGGTTGGGTCGCCGGGGGGGTCTCGGGGTGGGTCGCGGGTGGGTCGCGGGTGGGTCGCGGGTGGGTCGCGGGTGGGTCGCGGGTGGGTCGCGGGGTGGGTCGCGGGTGGGTCGCGGGTGGGGTCGCGGATGGGTCGCGGGTGGGTCGCGGGGTGGGTCGCGGGTGGGTCGCGGGGCGGGTCGCGGGTGGGACGACGACAACAACAAACTACAAACAACAAACAACAAACAACAACAGCAACAAGAGTTCGCATCGCAGAATTCAACTTCAGCCACGCACCCAGGGACAGTGAATGACCGTTCGGTGCAGCCCCCTCACTCTGATTGATTAAACTGTCTGGGTATGCTGAGCATCTCCGCTCAAGAAGACTCCAAGGAGGGCCTCGGAGGAACCGACTGGCGCCAAAGATATAGCCCAACGAGGGCCCCGGCCAGACCCCGGAAAAACCAGGACATCCCCAAGATGGCACAAGAAGGCTCAGGTGGGTCCGAATAGGGCCTCAACTAGATGCCTCCTATCGGGGAGACGTGAAACTCGGGTACGAGGGACTCGGGTTGGCCTGACGGGGCCATCATAAAAATGACGAGACCCAGTCTGAAATTTGACGCGGGCTCCCGCTGCAGACATCCCACGGAAACTGGATCGTCAAAATCCAGGACGCGCTCGTTAAAAAACGTCGCCAAAGATGAGATCCAGCGCACTCGAATCTTACGTTTCCCCGATCCTAAAAGGGGCCCAAGCAGATGGGGTCGGAGGATCGCGCCGAATCGCCGATGCATACCGATACATCGACGATGCATCGACGATGCATCGGCGATGTCGGCGATGCGTCAGCGACGTCGGCGTGGAGAAAATCGGGCTCCATATCGAGCCGCATCGCCGATGCATCGGCGATGCGGACCGATCTTCCGACCCCATGTATTCTGGCCGCATCTACTGCGCATTTTCTTAGGGTGGAGGGCTCAGGGTGAAATCCAGATGCGCTCTTGCACTTCGAAAATCAATCCGTCTTCAGATTTACATTTTGTAGATTCGAACCTCGAACACTAATCGAAACGGCATTTCAGAGTTCACCCTTTGCCCTACACCCAAAGAAAATGCTCGGATCTAGGAGGCCTAGATCAACAAAACGATCTAAGGCACGAAGACTGGTATACAACAACAAGACACCTTTTCCGCCGCCGGGGACGTCTGCCCAAGCGGCTGGAAAATGCAACGGCACCACGCAGGAGAATCAACTGCCCAGCCGCCCGGGGGCAGGCGCCCCCGACGGCGGAAAAATGTATCTCATTAATGTGAAAGGGCCGAACGGCCATTCATTGTCCTTGGGTGCGTGGCAGAAGTGGGGATCCGCGGTGAGGATTATGCTTGTTGCGTTATGTAGCTGTACATGTTGTTGGTGTTGTTGGTGTTATTGTTGCTGCTGCTGCTGCTGCTGCTGTTTTTGTTGTTGTTGTTGTTGTTCTTGTTGTTGTTGTTGTTGTTGTTGTGATTGTTGTTTGTCGTCGTCCCACCCGCGACCCACCTTGCGACCCACCCCGCGACCCACCCCGCGACCCACCCGCGACCCACCCCGCGACCCACCCCGCGACCCACCCCGCGACCCACCCCGCGACCCACCCCGCGACCCACCCCGCGACCCACCCCGCGACCCACCCGCGACCCACCCGCGACCCACCCGCGACTCACCCGCGACCCACCCGCGACCCACCCCGCGACCCACCCGCGACCCACATGCGACCCATATGCGACCCACCCGCGACCTACCTACATTAGTTTCACGAAGGAATCGGCGCCTGCGGCGGGCTCGTTGTATAACTTGTAAAACATTGGCGCCTGCAGCGGGCTCCTCCAGAGTCTCGCAAACTGCCGACGTCCCCACCGCCCCCTCACTCTTATCCGCATCTGCGGGGTGCTACGTTTTTTTATTTGTTAAATAAAAAATGATCCGCCATCGGGGACGCCTGCCCGCAGGCGGCTGAAAACATTCACGGTGCCACGTGGGGGAATCAACTTTCCAGACGCCCGGGGGCAGGCGTCCCCGACACCGGAAAAGTTTATCTCATACCCGTCTTCGCCTGCACGGTTTCCCCGTGGCCGTAGGCGACCCGAGGAGGAGGAGGAGGAGGAGGAGGATGAGGACGAGGAGGAGGAGGAGGAGGGGGAGGAGGAGGAGGAGGAGGAGGAGGAGGAGGAGGAGAGGAGGAGGAGGAGGAGGAGGAGGAGGAGAGGGGAGGAGGAGGAGGAGGAGGAGGAGGAGGAGGAGGAGGAGGAGGGAGGAGGGGAGGAGGAGGAGGAGAGGAGGAGGAGGAGGAGGAGGAGAGGAGGCAGGAGGAGGAGCAAGAGGCGGACGGGTCGCCTAAGCCCTCCGGAGAAACCCTCCACCTTCGCCAGCCAAATTGCCCAGAAGGGCTCAAGAGACCCCCCCCCAGCGGCCGAGGGAAGCCCGAAGACAGGCCGAGCTTGCGCGCAGAGGGTCCAGCGAAGGCCCCGAGACGCCCAGCAGGGGCCCACGAGGGCCCCGCAGCAGCTCGTGTGCCTCCGAGACGGCCCAACTCCTCCGCCTCCTCTCCTCCTCCTCCTCCTCCTCCTCCTCCTCCTCGTGCTCCTCCTCCTCCTCCTCCTCCTCGTGCTCCTCCCTCTCCCCTTCCTCTCCTCTTCCTCTCCGCAGCCACTTTGGCTCCAGCTTCTGCCAGAAGGCCTGGGGGCGGACAGCCCCCCGCAGGCTCCCTTCGGGCGGGGACCATCGCGCTGCCCTCGGAGACGGCATGGCATCGGCGTCTCCGCCGCGAGCGCGCCTCCAGGTATTCCAAGGGTCGTGGTGAGAAGCGCTCCTGTAAACGCCACAAACAAAGAAGGCGCCAGAGCTTTTGTTGTGAATTCACACGTTCCGGGGCGCTCTGGGGCGTCATCCCAGTCCTGGGACCGTCCGACTGTGTTGGGGCAATCTTCTAGAAGCCTCCCAGATGTGGCCAGAGTAGATGTATGTCGGGCGTGTCCCCCTACAGGGGGATTTTCGACAAAAAATAAAAATAAGAAACACAAACATACCCCAAGAAGGTAAAAAAATACTCAAAAAATAGTCCCCAGACTATTTTTGGATTATCTTTTTAATTGTTTGGGGTATTTTATATTTTTCGTCGACAATCCCCCTGTAGGGGGACAGGCCCGACTTAAGAGTAGATGGGGTCCGAGGGCCGCGCCGCATCGAGGATGCATCGGCGATGCACGGGCGACGTCGGCGATGCAGCCGCGCCGTCGGCGCGAAGAGCATCGGGCTCCACACCGAGCCGCATCGCCGATGCATCGACGACGCGGCGCGCTCCTCCGAACCCCTTTGCGGGGACCCCAGCTTGGAGGCCTCCGTCTCTGGAGCTCCTGCCTGCGGTGAAGTCGGGCGTGCCCCCCTACAGGGGGAATCTCCACACAAGAAAAAACAAATACTCGAAAAGTACCCCCAAATGGTCAACAACATGCTCAACAAAAGCATCCTCAGACTATGCTTTGCCTATGTTTGAACCTTCCTCCTGCAGAGGGACGTGCCCGAGCGGAGGCGGCGACGCCGCGGACCCCGCCGCGGGCATCGAGAGCCTCCGAAGGCCGCCGACGGCCGCCGAAGGAGGCCGACGGCCGCCGCGTCGGGGGCGGTCAGGAGGGGGGTGTCCACTGGCCATCGCTCGGACGTCCATTTCCCGTGCTTTTTTGTCGGTTCCGTGCGTGGTGTTTTCGCCAAGTGGTCGAGGATGCTCCTCGAAGGTCCTCGCCGAGAAAAGAATGCACACGTCCGAGCGATGCCGAGTCCAATGGGGGGCGCAAATCGTGGCCGGCGGCATGTGCGCGGCCCGGGGGGGGGGGCAGGGACGTCTTGAGAGAAGAAGAGGCGCCATGACATCTGGGGAGATAGCATGGCCCCCGCCATGATGTCCTCCCCCCTGATCATAAACAACCCTCTCTTTGCCGCCCCCGACGGAGGGCCGCCGAGGGCCGCCCTGGGCGGCCACCAGGGTCGCCCGAGTCGGCGTGCACGCGGGCTGGACAGCCGCGGGGGCCTTGTGCACCAGCAGCCCGAAGCCCGCGCGGGGCGTTAGCTGCAGGAGGGCGGACTCCTCCGGGCGGGTCGGTCGGACTCAGCACTGCAGCAGTCTGGGCACCGTCTTGCTGAAGGTTGAGGCAACTGCTGGGAGGTCTTCGTCGGATCAGGCAGACATGCGCCCCATTGGGGGGCTGCTACGCCGGATTAGGCCGCGGATAAAGCGGGTTTAAGCCGGATTAAGCGGGATTGCGCCGGATTAAGCATCACTAAGCTGGATTAAATCGGATTTCGGACCAGGGCAAAGTCAGAATCCCAGGAGTTGCATCCGAATGAAGGGTTCTCACCCCGTCTTGGACCAACGGGGGTACACACGTCGGTCGGAAAAGGAAGGCAAAAGCATGAAGCAAGAAGCCGTTGAACATATAGTGGGCTTCTTCCGCACGCAACCTGATGATGAGGGAAAATGCAAAGCTGGTCGACTCTTGAGGTGGGAACGCGGCTGAAGAAGATTGGAATCTGGCAGTCCCGAAATGAC
>CAUYUJ010014600.1:90000-93773 GCA_963575745.1 Prorocentrum cordatum
GAGATTGGCGGGCGCTGGTACGATGCCTTCTGCCGAAAACCTGATTGCAATCGATGAGTATCGTTGGTCCGGTCCCCATCCCCAGCAGCGTGGCCTGGGCGCGACTGGCCGATTCACCCCCCTAGATGGGGATATGATATAGGCCGTTCCCTTCGGGTTTCGACGGGTGTATCCCCAACTGGGGGGGTAATCCCACCAGCCTTTCGGGCGTAGGTGGTCTAGAGCGTTTCCTCTCTTACCCCTCCTACTTCCCTTTCGGGGAAGGGTTGATCACTGTTCCCTACTAACATACACCCGCTCCCCCAAACGACTGGGAGCCAACCAGGGACAATGAGGTACCCACCACCGTTCCCTTTTAAAAACAATATTATCCCGGCAAAGCAACCTAACAGCGATGTGTAGAAGCATATATGGAAGCATTCTCCTTAAGATTCAGATGAGAATCCAGTTGTAGAGTTCTGCTGTTCTCGCAGTCGCAGTCGCATTCGCGATGACAGTCGCAGTGGCAGCGGCAGTCGCAGTCACAGCCTCAGCCTGCCTCAGTATCAGCCTGCCTCAGCCACAGCCTCAGCCTGCCTCAGCCTCAGCCTCAGCCTGCTTCAGCCTCAGCCTCAGTCTGCCTTCAGCCTCAGCCTCTGTGCCTCAGCCTGCCTCAGCATCAGCCTGCATCCGCCTCAGCCTCAGCCTCAGCCTCAGCCTGCCTCAGCATCAGCCTGCCTCAGCCTCAGCCTCAGCCTGCCTCAGCCTCAGCCTCAGCCTCAGCCTGCTTCAGCCTCAGCCTCAGTCTGCCTTCAGCCTCGGCCTCAGCCTCAGCCTCCCTCAGCCTCAGCCTGCATCAGCCTCAGCCTCAGCCTCAGCCTGCCTCAGCATCAGCCTGCCTCAGCCTCAGCCTCAGCCTCAGCCTCAGCCTCAGCCTGCCTGCCTCAGCCTCAGCCTCAGCATCAGCATCACCATTCTCAGCCTGTGCCTCAGCATCAAAATGTGGCCCGGGAATGGAGTTCTGGGAACTCGAAGAGCACGAAGTGGCCTACAGTTGGCTCCGGGCATTCAAAATGTGGCCCGGGAATGGAGTTCTGGGAACTCGAAGACCAGGAAGTGGCCTACAGTTGGCTCGGGCATCCAAAATGTGGCCCGGGAATGGAATTCTGGGAACTCGAAGAGCACGAAGTGTGTGACTGTTGCATCCGGCCCTCCAGAATGTGGCCCGGGAATGGAGTTCTGGGAACTCGAAGAGCACGAAGTGTGTGACTGTTGCATACGGCCCTCCAGAATGTGGCCCGGGAATGGCGTTCTGGGATGTCGAAGAGCACGAAGTGTGTGACTGTTGCATCCGGTTATTCTAAATGTGGCCCGGGAATGGCGTTCTGGGATGTCGAAGAGCACGAAGTGTGTGACTGTTGCATCCGGGTATTCAGATGTGGCCTGGGAATGGAGTTCTGGGAAGTCGAAGAGCACGAAGTGTGTGAGTGTTGGTGAAAAACGAGCCCGGCACCCTGCCGCCCGGCAACTCCCCAACACCTGCCCGGACCCCCCTGTGGAGTGATCTGTGAGCTCTTTTGAGTCAACTAGAAACCTATCAGTCTTCGCTGTTAGGTAACAACACACACGCTGCCTCAAATTCGGAGCATGCGCAGCGAACCCGATGCAGCCTCCCCCCACCATCACTGTCAAAAAACAATACAAAGTACACTTGGCGGCGGCGGCGGCTGCGGCGTCTGCGGCGGGGGCAACGGCTGCGGCGGCTGCGGCGGTGGCGGCGGCGGCGGGGGCGGCGGCGGCGGGGGCGGCGGCGGCGGCGGTGGCGGAAGCGGCGGCGGCGGTAGCGGTGGCGGTAGCGGCTGCGGCGGCAACGGCTGCGGCGGCGGCGATTCGGCAGCGGGGGCGGCGGCGCCGGCGGCGGCGCGGCGGCAGGGCGGCGCGGCGGCGGCGTGCGGCGGCGGCGGACGGCGGAGGCGGGCACGCGGCGGCGGCGGGCGGCGCGGCGGCGGCGGACAGCGGCAGCGGCTGCGGCGGCGACGCGGCAGCGGCGGCGGGCGGCGGCGGCGGCGGATTCGCCCCCAGTAGCTGCCCATCCAAAGACGACTGCTGAATATGCTGCGGCTCGGGCCAGGCTCGGGTGCTACGTATGTGTTGGGAGGGCGGGTGGGAGTGAGCGAGACGGCTGGCGGGCGGGGAGGGAGTCTTATCATTGTTTCCCTATTATAAAACAACCCCAGCCCCCCGGCGACTGGGGCAAACCAGGTCCCATGCCGACCCCACCCCCCCATCCCTTGCAAAAAAACAATACGAAACACACTCTGCCTCCAAATTTGGAACATGCGCAGCCAGCCCGATGCGGCCCCCCACACCATCCCTGTCAAAAAAACAATACAAAGTACACGTGGCGGCGGCGGCGGCGGCTGCGGCGGCTGCGGCGGCGGTGGCGGCGGTGGCAGCGGTGGCGGCGGTTGCGGCGGCGGCGGCGGCGGCGGCGGCGGCGGCGGTTTGGCAGCGGGGGGCTGCGCGGCGGCGGCGGCGGCGGCGGCGGCGGCGGCGGGCGGCGGCGGCGCGGCGGCCGGGCAGCGCGGCGCGGCGGCGGCCGGCGGCAGGGCGGCGGCGGCGGCGCCGGCGGCGGCGGGCGGCGGCGGCGGCGGCGGAGGCGGCGGCGGCGGCGGATTCGCCCCCAGTAGCTGTCCATCCAAACGCGACTGCTGGATATGCTGAGGCTCGGGCCAGGCTCGGGTGCTACGTATGTGTTGGGAGGGCAGGTGGGAGTGAGCGAGACGGCTTGCGGGTGGGGAGGGGGTAACTTGACCCCTCCCCCTACCCCCGACCTGGACGGGGGGGTTCGGTTTTACTACGGTTTTGGCTTCAGTTTGGCCTCCAAAGGGGGGGAAGCTAATTTAGCGCCCCCCTCCTCCTGTGATCGATCTCCTCCAAGATGGCCCCACCAGGCGCCCAGGAGGCCCCAAGAGGCCACGAGATGGCCCCAAGATGGACCCATGTGGCCCCAAAAAGCCCCCTAGAGGCCCCCAGGATGCCCCCAAGAGGCTCCCAAGAGACCCCCACGAGGCCCCAAGAGACCCCCCGGAGGCACCCAAGACGCTCCAAGAGGCATCGGCGAGAATGCCGAAATCATTGATTGTACGAAGGTTTTGGCCTCTTTTAGGCCTCCTGGGGAGGGGGGGGGCACTGCTTCAGATGACTCCACGAGCGCCTGAGAGAGCCCAAAATGACCTCCAAGATTGCTCAAGATGTCCCAAAATGCCTCAAGATGGCTCCCACGATGCTCCAAGAGGCCCCAAGACCGCTTCAAGACGGCTCCAAGTGGCCAAAGAGCTCCCCCAGCCAAAACCTTCGGAAAATCATTGTTTTGGGCTTTCTCGCCTTTTCGCTTCCGATGGCCATCCAAGGCTTCAAGATGACTCCAAGATGGCCCAGGAGGGCTCCAAGAGCGCTCCAAAGGCTCCCAAGAGCGCTTCAAGAGGGCCCCAAGAGGCGCTCAGGAGGCCCCAGGAGGCCCCAACAGGCGCCCCAGAGGCCTCCACGAGGCCCCCAAGAGACCCCCAAGACGCTCTAAGAGGCGTCCGGGACCGCCAAGAGGCCCCCAAGACGCTCCAAGAGGCCTCCACTGGGGGACCATTCCTCTGTGTGCTGCTCACTTCCTTGATCGAGGCACTTCCTCCGGGCATCGTTTCTGGATGGGCCGGTGGGGTTCCGCGAAGCGTCTAGGATTGGGGGGGGTTTCGATGGGGATGGGGATGCGGCTGAATTTCTGTGGACTCACCGCACTT
>CAUYUJ010014600.1:93873-111373 GCA_963575745.1 Prorocentrum cordatum
GAGGAGGAGGAGGAGGAGAAGGAGTAGGAGGAGGAGGGGGAGGAGGACGAGGAGGAGGAGGAGGAGGAGGCGGAGGAGGAGGAGGAGGAGGGGGAGGGGGAGGAGCACAAGCTAGGTGCGCTCGCGTCATATCTGACATCCTACCCCTCCTTCCCATCCCTTACCATGGCGCAGATCCCCTCTCTACTCGCTCAGTCGGATGTCGAGCAGGGCAATGATCCCGAAAGGGTACGCGATGCATTGTAGAGAAAGTCATGGCATGGCGTAGAAGAGCACCGCAAAGCGTAGCATCAACCTAGCATTGAATTGCATGCCGTGGCATGGCACGGGAACTGACGCCAGCGCTGCAGCGGGAGCACGAGTCGAAACAAGCGGAAGCGCGGAAATGAGGCCATCGCTGCAGCGGGAGCACGATTCGGAACGAGCGGAAGCACGGAAATGAGGCCAACGCTGCAGCGAGATCACGGTTCGGAACGAGCGGGGCCCGAAAATGAGGCCGGTGCCTCAGCGAGAGCAGCATTTTGAAACAAATGCAGGCGAAAACCCAACTCCGGGGAAACCTGTGTTAAAAACATTACGCGGGGGGGGGTCGGCCACATTCAAACCGTCATCAGGGGAAGAGGGAGAGTAGAATTCATATTGAGAAATTGTGGAGGAGGAGGAGGAGGAGGAGGAGGAGGAGGAGCAGGAGGAGGAGGAGGGAGGAGGAGGAGTAGGAGGAGGAGGAGGGGGAGGGGGAGGAGGAGGAGGATGGAGGAGGAGGAGGAGGAGAAGGAGGAGAAGGAGGAGGAGGAGGAGGAGGAGGAGGAGGAGGAGGAGGAGGAGGGGGTGGAGGAGGAGGAGGAGCAGGAGGAAGAGGCGGAGGAAGAGGAGGAGGAGGATGAGGCGGAGGCGGAGGAGGCGGAGGAGGGGGCGACAGGGGCGGGCAGCCCAGAGGGCGGAGCACGTGCGCATCCAGGGTCTCCCGTGGCCCACTCCTTCGACGGGACTCCCAGGCGAATGGGGAAGGCTAAGGTCGGGAATGTCCTCCTACAAGTGCATGTTGGACGTTTTTGTTTTGCCTTTTGTTTGTTCTGTATAGAGATATACATATATAGATGATCATACTCAACAGATGCTCAAGTATACACAGAGTAATGCATCAAGCATCGTCCCCTGGCTATTTTCTGATTCTTTTTGAATCGTCCTCCTGTGGGGGGGCACGCCTGACTTCAGGGAAGGCGGATCCCAAGGAAGAAGCCTGCAGGATCATCAGCGTTCGGAGGCCGCCGGAGGGCTCAACGCCGATCCAACAAACATCCGCGCAGACAACAAGCAAAACGATCCGAGAAACTTCGTAATCATACGTATGCAGTTCTTTCTTCCAGGCACGCCTGAAGCGGATACGAGAAGCTGAGTTACTCCGCCGCTGGGTAGCGTACCAGGTACTCAGCCTGAGTACCTGGTACTCTGCCCAGCGGCCGCTGTTGGGCAGGCGACTCTCTGCCTCAAGCGGACACCGTCCGCGGCAGCACCGGCAGCGAACCCTGTTCTGCTGCCGGTCTTCGTCCCCATTCCTTCCGTACCCATCTCGATCGAGCCGATCTCTCCTCCAGGCGGCGACGCCCGAACCCTGCTGCCGCCGCCAACCGAGCTGCCTGAATCGCGGACTGGCGAGGGTCAGGTTCGTAGACAAGCGCGCTCCACTACTCGCAACGTGACTGCTCGTAAATGGCCTGGCTCCGCCGAGGAGGATTCACGATCAACGGCGTAGAGGCGCACGTGTTTTTTCCCGACGTTTGCGAGGAGGCACTTTAAGAGAAGTGGAACGCAGAAACCGAGAAACCTTCCACAAAAACCCGACCCTGAGACCCCAGGACGTACATGAAATTTTGGTGTGGGAGCGCCACGCGTTCCGTAGCAACAAAAACAATCGAAACCCAAGAAGCTCAGGCCACCAGGAGGCAAGCAGGGTGCTTCTTGGCATGGGCCTCCACTGTAGCGATCCACTGCTCGCAGAGAAACTGCTCGCAAATGGCCCGGCTCCGCCGACAAAGATAGACGACCAACTGCGTAGATGCGGACGGTTTTTTTGTCGGACGTTTGCGAGTAGGCATCTGGCGACTAGTGGCAGTGGACCGCGCCCGACGAGGTAGAGAATGAGCTCGACCACGGAAAACCTTCCACAAGAAGCCCAACCCTGAGACCCCAGGACGTACATCGATTTTTGGACTGCGAACGCCACGCGTTCCGTAGCAAAACCACCAGAACCCAGGAAGCCCAGGCCACCCTGGAGGCAAGCAGGGTGTTTCTTGGCATGGGCCTCCACTGTAGGGTTCGGATTTCGCCGCCGGGTCGTTCACCGGCAGTAGAGGCCCATGCCAAGAAACACCCTGCTTGCCTCCTGGGTGGCCTGGGCTTCTCCGGCTTCGATGGCTTCTCTTGCGGCGCTCCCACACTACAAATCAATGTACGTCCTGGGGTCTCTCGGGCCAGGCGAAAGGGGGGATAGCAAAGGGGGGGGTTGAGAATCAGCTCGCGTAGCTGATTTTCCCAGCGCCTCCCAGCGCCGGGAGGGGCCCACGTATCGAAGAATGGGCCCGGCGGCGGGGCCGAAACCAGCCGCATGCAGCAGATTTCGCACCCCCCCCTTTCCCCATCCCCCCTTTCGGTCGGCCCGAGTCTCAGGTCTGGGTTTCTTGTGGAAGGTTTCTATTGTAGTCGAGCTCCCACCGCTTTGGACGCCCGAAATGGGTACGGAAAGAATGGGCACAATGCCCAACAGCAAATGTTGTCCCAAACCAGCAGCGGCCGCTGTTGGGCAGGCGGCCTTCTGCCTCGAATGGGCACAGGCCGCGGCGGCGTGGACAGCGAGTCCTGCTCAAAGTGGACCGGATCCGCTGTTGGGCATTGTACCCATTCTTCCCGTACCCATTTCTGAAGGGGGCCAAGGACACACAAGTAAATACACAAATAAACAGATTCCCTATATTTTCATATATTTTCTGGGTTTTTGTATTCCCCCCCAATCCCCATATTTTCCCATATTTTCTGGGGAATCGAAGATTCATTGTGTCTGTGTGTTTTTTTCCCTCCCGAATGTCGTTCGTGCAGACCGTAGGCTTCGGACTTCGCCGCCGGATCTCGGCCCCACGGCCCGGCAGCCGGCGGCCCGGAGCGGGGCGGGGGCGCGCGGGGGCGGGGCGGCGGGGGAGGGCGGGGGCGGGCTCGAGGCGGGCAACGGGCGCACGGCGCCGGCGCGAGGGAGAGCTCGGCTTCGGGTGCTCTCTCGCCCTCGGCCCCCTCGCGCTCGCGCGCTGCTCTCCCGGCTCCCAGGTCGCCCTCCGTCCCTCTCTCTGTGTGTTCCAGCGCGTCCCATCCCACTCTTTCTTTCTCTCTCTCTCTCTCTCTCTTTTTCTCTCTCGCTCTCTCCCTGACACCTTCCTGCTCTCAGTCGCTCTCTGTGCCTTTCTCTCTCTCTCTCTCTCCCTCTATATGTGTCATGCCGCTTCCCATGTATTGTGTTTGTTGTTCTCTGTCTCTCTCTCTCTCTCTTTCCCTCTCCCTGCGTTATTCCTGTTCTCGGCCGCTTTCTGTCCCCTTTCTCTCTCTGGCTTCAAAACAAGGTTTGAACACACATGCACACACACAGGAAATCCCACCAGCCTTTTGGGCGACAGGTGGTCTAAAGAGGTTCTCTTTCGTCTTCCACGACCCCTCTTCTCTTCGGAAAAGGGGAGCTCTCCCTGAAGTTTTGCGGGAGGGATCGCGAGGTGTCGGAAGTTCCATTTTCGGCAACTGAAAATGGCCATGTTTCGCCACCCCTCCCGAGAGGGGAGACCAACATCGAGTACCCCCCTCTTTTGCTGAGCATGTTCTTAGGGTGGAGGGTTCGGGGGGGAATCCAGATGGGCTTTCGCACCTCGAAAACTAATCCGTCTTGTGATCGAAATGGCATTTCAGGTTTCACCCTTTGCCTTCCACCCAGAAAGGAAATGCTTGGCTTCGACCGACCGGTTCCAGAAGGGCCCCAAACGGCCTTCCCGGGTTCCGGAGGGGCCTCCAAGAGGCCCCGAGCGGCCTCAGAGAGCCCAAGCTGGCTCAATATGGGTATCCAAACTGCACTGGATATGGATACGACTTTTGCCCGCAAGTATGAACTGCACTTTGGCCCAGATCGCCCAAGTTGGCTCAAAATGGCTCCCAAAATGCCCCGCGCGGCCCCGAGACCGCTCCGAGACGGCCCGAGGTGGCCACGGAGCCTCCCACGCCTCCCTCGCTGCTCCAGTCTGCGTGTCTCTTTCTCTCTCCCGCCGTCAACTCTCATGGGCATCGTTTCTGGATGGGCTGGTGGGGACACTTTTTGGTCTGCGGGCTCGCGTAGCATGTCGAACGCCGTCCGAACACTAGTCGGGCCGCGACTAGGCAGCAAGAAGAGAAAGGTAAGCGAAGCGAGCGCGCGGGCAACCACTCAAAAAAAACCAAAAAACAAACTCCCAACCCGGTGGCGTGGAGATCCCGGTGGGAACCAGCAAGTAAACGCAGCCAAAATGGCGCGGCGGCGCGACCATAAACACGCAGAGGTCAGTCATTCGGTTTGAAGCGGCACAAAGCACCGCCAGAGACGAGCAGGACCGACAGGCACACCCGGACGACGTCCGTGCCGTAGGCGTCGCAACTGCATCGTGTCAGCGCAACAGCGAAGAGGGGCAACATCGTCACATATGGGACTGCGAACGGCAATACCTCTGAAAGCGAAATCCTTGCAGGAGGAAGCAGCCGACGGGCACACCGAGCCACACATGCCGAAGTCCAAGCACCGTGGAAGTCGGCAGCGTGCGAGACCCCACTGAACCCTTTCGGTCACCACTGGAGGCCGGCACCAGCAGGAGCAGGCCAGGGGCCACCTGACCGGCCATTCCCAGTGTGACCCAAGCGTGGAATTCGTAGCGAGACCCCACTGAACCCGACGGTCACCAGTGGAGGCCGACACCAGCCAGGAGCAGGCCAGGGGCCACCTGACCGCCCATTCCCAGTGTGCATCTTGCATGGAATTCAGGCTTTCAGAGCACCACCCCGGTCGCCCCAACGCGACAACCCCAATCGCGCGGGATCAACCCGGTGAAGCAAAGGAGCGGAGGGGAAATGCACACCAGGCACGGTAGGCACCCCGGTGTGGCAGCTAACCGCTGCAGCACTAGGATGCAGGAGGGGAGGAAAGGGCAGGAGGGGAGGAGAGGAAGCGTCAAGAACTCTTCACTGCGAGGATCTCCCCACATGCGCATTCATTAGCATGGCCCTGTCCGCCCTGAGTGTCTAGGCGGAAGAGTTTTCGAATATTCGCGGGCTTGAGTATTGACGGTCTGGGAGCGAGACAAACTGTGAATGAGCTGGAGTGTGAATGAATCTGAGTAGTACGAGTGCGCCTCTGCGCATGCGCCTGGGGCCTTTTGGTGTCTCCTGAAACCTCTTGGGGTTCCCTGGGACCTCCTGGAGCCCCTTGGGCCTCCTGGGGCATCGTGGGGTTTCCTGTGGTTTCCTGAGGCGTCCTGGGGCATCGTGTGGCCTCATGGGGAAGATTCGAGGCCCACTATATAGGAACAAACGTGCATGAAACACTACGGATTGGAGCCGCAAAGGAAAAACAACAAATACATACATACATACATATACATATACATATATATACATATATATATATATATATATATATATATATATAAGAAAACGCGAAAAACACAAAGGACTCGTTCCCCAAGGAAGTCCAACTCTATAGAAACATACGTAAAACATGAAGGTTCCGTGTTCCAGGGGAGGCACAATCTATTGGAGGATACGTACAACACATGGGATCTGAATCACTCCGGTGGCCTTCTGAGGCGTCCTGCTCCAGGGGACTCGTGGGGCCTCCTGGTGCCTCCTGGCGCCCCCTGTGGTCTCCTGGAGCCTTTTGGAGCCTGCTGGAACCCCCTGTGGAATCCTGAAGAGGATCCGTGCCCACGAGTTCGGCCAGCAAAATAGGCAAACGTCTGGAGACATCCTCACAATCTGCCCCCTTTTGGATGCGAACGTCCTCCAAATGTGCTCCGAAAGCGAGAGCTGTTGAACTGGTAAACAAGCAAACCGCTCGAGACATCCCCGCCAATTTGGCGCGAACGGAAGAATGCAATACCCCCTGGCGGTTCCCCCCTTAGGGGGTGCTGAAATCCGCGCCTCGCTCGAAACATCCTCCAACTCTGCTCCGAAAGCGGAATATGTTGAACTGGTAAACAAGCAGACCGCTCGAGACACCCCCGCGAGTTTGGCGCGAACGGAAGCCGCGCAATACCTCCTAGCGGTTCCCCCTTGGGGGTGCTGGAGCCCTGGCTTCGCTCGAGACATCCTCAGCATTTGCATCGCCATCATCCCTGTCCTCCTCCTCCTTCTCTTCATCATCATCACCATCACCATCATCATCATCATCATCATCACCATCATCATCATCATCATCATCATCATCATCACCAGCGTCATCATCATTAGCATTCTCATCACCATCCTCATCCCCATCCCCATCCTCATCTTCATTTTCCCACCACCATCATTAATCATCATCATAACCACCATCAGCATGATCACGAGCATGGTCATCATCAGCATCGTCGTCGTCCTCATCATCACCGTATTATGAAAGGGACGGGGGAGATAAGGGTAATGGGAGGAGGTGCGAGGAAGGAGTCGGCGCGGCCAGAATAATGAATACTCAGCGCGCGGACCCCCCGCCCCCCAAATGGGAGTATATTAGCATGGATCTGTCCTCCGTGAGTGTCTGGGAGTGAATCTAAGTGTGAACGAGTTGGGGTGTGAATGAGTCTCAATCGTACGAACGCGTCTCTGAGCATGAGCCTGGGGCCTCCTGGGGCCTCCTGAAACCTTCCTTACGCTTCCTGGAGCCTCCTGGGGCCTCGCGTGGCCTCGCGGGGTCCCCTCGTGCCCCAAGAGCCCAATCTATGGGAACACACGTGCAGAACTCACGGCGGATTGGAGCCGCAGGCGAAGGGGAATGCATAGGAACGCGCGTAAAATACCAAAGACTCGCGCCCCAGGGGAGGCCCGATCAATCGGAACACGCGCAAAAATAAGACAATACATTGGGACATGCGTAAAACATTGTAGATTCGTGATCTGTTTGTAATGACGAACACAGCTCGCGCAGCACGAGCCGTGCGCAGGCGGTAGGCGGCGCCAGCCGCAGAAAAGGGCGGACCGAGAGGCCGCAAACGGCGGCCTCGACCGTAGTCGCCGCAGCCGCGCCAGTAGGGCATGCGCCGTCAGCTGAGGCGGCCACGCGAGCCACCAACCATCCCGTGCCGAGCCCAAACAGACCCAGACCACCGAAGGCACTCCCCTCAATCAGAGGGCTATCCAAGGGCGCTGGCAGGCCACCAGATCGCGGACTCCAGCATCTGCCGAAGCTGCTCGCTGAGCCGAGGCTCGTAGCCAACCGCCTGGCGAAGGAGGCCGTCGGCCACCGAGAAGACCTCCTCAGGGCCGATCACCGAGGCCGCAACTCCGCCTACAGCAGGCGCCGCTACCGCGAGCGCCACACCCAGCTCCGCCGCCACCTTCGCCCGAGAACGCATGGGCCCACGCCCCCCCCTCTCGGCACCGTCGGCCTGGCCGTCGCCCCCGAGGCCGCACCCCGCAGCACCAGCAGCTCCTCCAGAACCGCGAGCTGGATCCGCCGCCTCCGCCGCGACAGCGGCCCCGCCCGAGGGAGGTGGGCGGGCCTCCGCAGCGGCCGCCACCGCCCCACCGGGAATCGCACGAGCCCGTCGGCCCATGCGTCGCCGAAGTCCTCCATTTCCGCGTCGGCAGCCTCCGCCTCCACAGCGGCCGCGGGGGCGAGCGCGAAGCCCGCACCAGCAGCGGCAGCAGCGGCTCCAGCAGCCCGCCCAGCGCCCCCGCCTGCGGCTGCAGGGGGCGCTGCGGCGGCCTTCCGCGCCGCGCGGCGCTGTCGGCGGCGCCGGCGCCGAGCGCCGAGCGCCGACGGGCCAGCCGCAGCAGCACCAGCGCGGCCAGAACGCCAGGACGAGGAACAGGAGGTGGCGCCCCAGCGCCAGCGGCGGCGGCGGGCGGTGGCGGCGCCGCGACGGCGAAGGCCGCCGCCCAAACCGCTGACCGCGCAACCGCCGCCACCGTGAGCCTCGGCGCCCCGAGCGCCCCGCGCACAGCCGCCTCGACGAGGCGGGCAGCCATCACGGGATCCAGAGCCCCTCTAGGCAGCGCCATCACGCGGACGGAGGCGCGGCCGTGCGAACGCTTGAGCCAAAATGGCGACGGAGATTCGTGATCCAGGGGATGCCAAATCTATAGGAACACACGTACAACACATGGGATTGGAGCCACTCCTGTGGCCTTTTGAGGCCTCCTGCTCCTGGGGCCTATTGGGGCCTCCTGGTGCCTTCTGGGGGCTCCTGGTGCCTCCTGGCGCTTCCTGTGGCCTCCTGGGGCTTCCTGTGACTTCCTGTGGCTTCCTGGAGCATCCTGGAGCCTCCTGAGGCCTTCTGGAGCTTCCTGGGGCCACTTGGGTTATCCTGTGGCCTCTTGAATCTTCCTGTGGCCTCCTGGTGCCTCCTGGGACCTCCTGTTGCCTCCTGGGGCCTCCTAGAGCCTGTTGGAGCCTCCTGTGGCATCCTGGGGGAGATCCGTGCACACGAGTCTGGCCATCGAAACAGGCAAACCGATCGAGACATCCTCAAATTCTCTCCCCACGTGGGGGTGGAAACGAACGCCGCTCTCGAGACATCCTCAAATCTGCTCCGAAAGCAACGGATGTTGCGGCACCGAAACATGCAAACCGCTCGACATCCGCGCCATGTTGGCGCGAACGGAAGCCGTGCAATACCCCCTGGCGGCTCCCCCTTGGGGGTGCTGAAATCCGCGCCTCGCCCGAGAAATCCTCAGAATCTGCTCTCATCGCAGACGAGCCTGGCCCCCCCAAACAATCAAACCGCTCGAGCCATCCTCGCGATCTGGGCTATCTGGGGTGCGAAAACCAGCACCTCGCACGAGATATCACTTTTCATCAGTATCACTCATCATCTGCATCATCATCGTCATCAGCATATTCTTATCGCCATCATTCGGCATCATCATACTCTGAGCGCATCCCTGAGTAGGATGGGGAGGACAATGAGAAGGTGAGGAAGGTCCACGCGATCGGAGTAGTAACTACAAACCAACCCTGTGGAGATGGGAAACAATAACCCCATCCTCTGGATATGGGGAATTTGCAAAATTAGAAAAATAGTCCCGTGCATGCTCCACGGCGAGAAACTGGTCACTAAGAGGCTGGGCATGGCCGATGTTCCTGCGTCTTCCTATGACAAATTGTACTCGTCCAAATTAACCGTCCTACCAGCGAGTGTTCTTGCTGGAACAACAAAGCAACATCGTGTACCTGATTTTTCACCGGTCGGCATCAGGGAGGTCGTCAAGCAGCTGAAGCGGAAGAAGCGCCCTGCTCGTGGTGGTGTTCTTGGAGAGATGCCCATTGCAGGTGGTGAGATGTTAGTGGGAACGCTAACGGAGCTGTTCAATGATATCTTACGGCCAGACACAGAACCGCCAGAAAGCTGGAGACAGGCAATGATCACGGCAATTTTGAAATATGGTGATGAATGCCTTGCAAAGAAACTGCAGACCGATTGCCATCGTGCCCGCGCTGTGCAAAGTGCTTTCCGGATCAAATCGTATGTTGCCAATCTTGGAGGAGGGCCAGTGTCCTGACCAAGCAGGCTTCCGAAGTGGATTCCGTACAGAAAATGATGTGCATGTGCTGTACAAGAGAAGACTGGCGAATTTCATATGCCACTGTGGTGCGCGGCGAGTGACTTCCAGGAGGCTTTCGACATAGTGGAACATCAGACTCTATGGAGTGCGCTGGCGAAACATAATGTGCTCGTTGCATACTTTTCGTTGCTCTCAAAACTGTACACAGGGCAGAAGGGTCGTATCATTAGCCTGACGAGGGACCCAACCATATGCAGGTGCGAGTACCGCAATAGTGATTCATTTTTTCGGTGGCGATCCCTATGAGGCAACGAACCGTGCTAGGGGCGTGCCGACATGAGTGGCGTGGTACACAAAGTGAACGAAAACGATTGATCTGAGTACGTAGGGAGACTGAGCGCGGGTGAATCTGCGCGCGTGCGTCAGACTGTGAATGATCTGCGTGCGAGCGAGTCTACGTGCATGAATGCGAATATGACAAAGCGTGGTGCAAATGTGTATGAATGCCAATAGTTTGACAACGACTGCCTCTGAATACTCGTGACGCTGGGCGTGGCCGCCGCAAGGAGCTTCCCCGGGACTCCCCGACGGCATCGCCCGCGCGCCGCGACGCCAATGACGGCGCGCCCCCCCGCGAGGATCGCGCCCGCTTCCTCCCCTTCCTTTACTCCCTCTTTGCCCGCGCACTCAAAAGTCCAAGGCTGCGGGAGCAGCGCAGCGCGGAGCCCCCGCGACGCGCGCAGGTCAACCCGGAGGGGTCCCAGCGACGCGCGCGGGTCGTCCACTGCGCGGAGCGAAGAGAGCTAGCTGGCTGGCTGATAGCGGGCAAGGCTCTTGCCGCTGGGCAGAGCGACGACGGGCGAGCGAGGCGCTGGGCGGAACGCTGCACGGAGCCCCCGCGACGCGCGCAGGTCGCCCCGGAGGAGTCCCAGCGACGCGCGCGGGTCGCCCGCTGCGCGGAGCAAAGAGAGCTAGCTGGCTGGATGGGACCTGCGGTGGGGCTCCATATGGGGCCACGTAACGCTGTACTGGGCAAAGGAGACGCATGTGGACTGCGCCACGGGGACCTTCGGTGGAGCTCCCTATGGGGCCCCGAAACGTGTGAGGGATGTGCCGGAATGGGTGTGCGGGACGCATGCGGGCACACCCACTGAGACCTTCGGTGGAGCTCCCTATGGGGCCACGAAACGTGTGAGGGGTGGGACGACATGTGTGTGCGGGACGCATGCGGGCACACCCACTGGGACCTTCGGTGGAGCCCCCCTATGGGGCCACGAAACGTGTGAGGGATGTGCCGAAATGGGTGTGCGGGACGCATGCGGGCACACCCACTGGGACCTTCGGTGGAGCTCCCTATGGGGCCACGAAACGTGTGAGGGGTGTGCCGAATTGGGAGTGAGGGACGCATGCGGGCACACCCACTGGGACCTTCGGCGGAGCTCCCTATGGGGCCACGAAACGTGTGAGGGGTGGGCCGAAAATGGGTGTGGGGGACGGCATGCGGGGCACACCCACTGCGACCTTCGGTGGAGCTCCCTATGGGGCCACGAAACGTGTGAGGGTTGTGCCGAAATGGGTGTGCGGGACGCATGCGGGCACACCCACTGGGACCTTCGGTGGAGTTCCCTATGGGGCCACGAATAGTGTGAAGGGTGTGCCAAAATGGGTGTGCGGGACGCATGCGGGCACACCCACTGGGACCTTCGGTGGAGCTCCCTATGGGGCCACGAAACGTGTGAGGGGTGGGTCGACATGTGTGTGTACGGGACGCATGCGGGCACACCCACTGGGACCTTCGGTGGAGCTCCCTATGGGGCCACGAAACGTGTGAGGGGTGTGCCGAAATGGGTGTGCGGGACGCATGCGGGCACACCCACTGGGACCTTCGGTGGAGCTCCCTATGGGGCCACGAAACGGGTGAGGGGTGTGCCGAAATGGGTGTGCGGGACGCATGCGGGCACACCCACTGGGACCTTCGGTGGAGCCCCCTATGGGGCCACGAAACGTATGAGGGGTGTGCCGAAATGGGTGTGCGGGACGCATGCGGGCACACCCACTGGGACCTTCGGTGGAGCTCCCTATGGGCCACGAAGCGTGTGAGGGGTGTGCCGAAATGAGTGTGCGGGACGCATGCGGGCACACGCACTGGGACCTTCGGTGGAGCTCCCTATGGGGTCACGAAACGTGTGAGGGGTGTGCCGACATGGGTGGTGATAATGATGATGACGACAGATGTTGATGACGATGACGATGATGGGGATGATGACGATGATGATGAAGATGGGAGGAGGGAGGGGGCAGCGGGAAGGAAGGAAGGAACGCGGGGCGACGTCTCTTCAAAACGAGGACCCAACACCACAGGATGGTTGGGAAAAACAGATGTTCTTAGCAGGGCGTTCGACATATCCAGGGACACCAAGCAGGGCGAACCTTTGAGATCACTCATCTTGAATACGCTGTTGGAAGATCGTTTCCAGGACGTGGAGCATAAGTGGGCTGATCGAATATGTGGCGTGGAACTCGGATACAGTGAGGCTTCCTGACTGATAAACTTGCGGTTCGCAGGACGACGTCTTCCTTATAGGGCACAGCTGGTGACAGATTGTACGAATGATGTCGGACATGCGAAAGTCAGCTGCTGCAGTCGGGCCTCTCCTATAATACAAAAATCATCACGAATGCCACGAAAGGACCTGGACGTGGAAAACGAACGCACGCCACAATCGGCGACATGCAGACAGAGATCGCGCCGGGTCAAGACTCGGTAGAATCTGTAGGCAAACGCGTAGTCTTTGACAGCCCTATGGAGACGGAGATCGACCACCGGTTAGGACAAGGCTGGACACCTTCCATGGTACATACGGCGGAGCAGATCAACAAGACATATGTGCTGGACTGTTTTCTTCGTCGCTTCGACAGCGTGGTCACGCCCACTGTCTTATGTGGCTGTTCGAGCTGTACGCCTTCTGCCGAATGGAGCAGAAGCTCCAAATGACGCAGCGCAGAATGCTTCGCATGATACTGGGCGTCGGGCGGCGGCGCACAAAACGCGCATGTGAAGACGATTTTTACGAACAGAACCACTCCGGCTCAACATCTCTACCTCCTTCATCATCAGCATCGTCTCCAGCTTCGTGCGCCTCACCAGCCAGCAGTGGAAGCCACTGTTCTACAAGTATTTCATATACAATCGAGCCTTGGATGGACTGGATCAGGCGGGCGACAGCACCATTGGAACATCACATGGCCGAGCTTAACATGGACAGTTGGGGCGTCGCGTGGAGGCGATAGATCTGGCGTCATGCAGCAAGGATGGCTGCCATGCCAAGGGACCAGTGGGCAGTGAGGGCAGCTACTTGGAACGCGGCGGACCGCCAGAGCAAGGGGTCGCCGACCATACGGGCCCCCAAAACGATGGAACCACGAGATGGTACAGCCTCTCTTGGATGCTGGACATAATCTGGATGGGACACATTGGTGACACGCTGCTACAAACAACAAGTGGTGGAGAGACATGGAGAAGGGGTTTTGCTGCTATCGGTGAGTTTGCTGCGTGTGCTCCAATTTCTGGGGCCTGCGGCCCATTCCGCCCATCCCACGAGGGACGCGCTCCCGCGCGATGGTGGCAGTTCGTTCGTTCGCTCTCTCTCTCTCTCTCCATGTTCTGTTGCTTCCCATCTCTCTCCCTCTCCCTCTCGCGTCCTCCCTCATCCCGAACGGGTCGAAGCCAGAGGATGGGAAGGAGGAGGAGGAGGAGGGGTGGACGAGGAAGGACGAGCGGCAGGAAGAGGAGGAGGACGATGAGTACGAAGTGGAGGAGCAGGGGAACGGGGCGGGGGACGGAAACGAGGGAAAGGGCCCTGGGACGCACGAATGAATGTACACAAACGACAGGATTCCCCATATTTGGTTAAACATTGTTTTTGGGTGGATTTTCGTCTTCCCTCCGCCCTTCCCATCCTCTTGCATACTTTCCTGGGGATCGACGAGTCATGGTGTCTGTGTGTCTTTTAGCCCTCCCGAAGCATGGGCTGTGCAGCTGAGCTGCCGAGGAAGGGGCGGACGCGGGTACACGAGCGCCAGAGAGGGGGCCCGGGCGTGCGGCGGTGGACACGCCTCCCTTTAGTAAACATCCCCTTAGGATGCCCCAAGAAGTGGCCCAGGAGAGCCCCAAGAGGGGTCAAAGAGACGCCCCAAAAGGCCCCAAGAGCGCCCAGGATCGGCAGAGATGAGCGCCCGAATGGGCGATTTTGATGGCCGCCGCAGAGCGGGAAGGGAAATCGAAGACCCCCCCCCTCGACTCGGCGGTGGACAAACCTCCCTTTAGTAAACCTCCCCTTAGCGAAAACGGCCTGGGGCCGAAACCGACGGGCCTGGAGCCGCAAGAATGACGGCACCGACGCCCTCTCGCGAACCGAAAACGGCCAATTCCTTGATCGACGTGTCAGGGCAGGAGGTCTGCCCACTCCCGAGCTGGGCGGGTCGTCCTGGTTGTCCGGCGAGCAGGTGTCCAGGTCGCGCAGGTCCTCCCCGCAGCGGCGCGCCCCGCAGGCTCATGCTGCTCCCATCCTACTTAAGGATCACGTCCCAGAAATAATTCCGAGCACCCAGGAAGGTGTCGATAGAGTGTCGAAAGAGTGTCTCCCAGGGCCCGACACGCGAAAAAATACGAGTTTGGGGGTGTTTTCTTGGTGCTCGAAATTCATTCTGGTGATCAAGGCTAAAGTAGGTGTATGTTGGAACATCATAGCCGCAGGCTCGTCCTTGCCGTCGCTCGGACGTCCCTCTCCCGTGCATTTGTCGGTTTCGTGCGTGTGTCTTTGTTGGCTCGAGGGTCCAGGATGGTCCTCGACGGTTTTTTGGCCGAGAAGAGATGCACACGTCCGAGCGATGCCAAGCGTCCGCAAGCGCCACCCCGCCTTCAGCGAGCTGTGGAACGGCCCAATGCTCACACGCTGCGGGCGGCGCGCGCCATGGGGTGACGCCGGCCACATAGGGAGCGCGGGCGAAGATGGTATTCACAATTGCGGTATTCACAACTTCATATGGTTGGGTCCTTCGCCAGGCTAATTTTGGCTCGAGGGTCCAGGATGGTCCTCGACGGTTTTTGGGCCGAGAAAAGAGGCACACGTCCGAGCGACGCCAAGCGTCCGCAACCGCCACCCCGCCTTCAGCGAGCTGTGGAACGGCCCAATGCTCACACGCTGCGGGCGGCGCGCGCCATGGGGTGACGCCGGGGGGGGCGTCGTCCTAAGAGGGGGGAGGAGGAGGAGGACGAGGAGGAGGGGGAGGAGGAGGAGGAGGAGGAGGAGGAGGAGGAGGAGGAGGAGAGGTCGTGGCAAGCAGGGGCCTTCCTGGAGAAGAGGCCCGCGGGCTGCCCGCAGCGCGTGCTCTCAGCCGCCTGCTTGGAGGGCGGCCCCCCTCGCGAGGCCCCTCCCCTGTTTTGGAGTCCCATATTTTCTGGGTTTCTGTCTTCCCCCCCACTTCCCATATTTTCTCATATTTTCGGGGGAATCGAGGATTATTGTGTCTGTGTGTTTTTCCATCCTGTGCTTTGGAGTCCCGAAACGGTGCGGTGACGGACCGTGCGGTGACCTCGAAATCCCGCAGGACCTCACCGCACGGTCCGTCACCGCACGGTCTTGGGACCCTGGAGGCCCCTGTCGCCCGAGGAGTCCTCGGAGAACAACCCGAGTCCCAAAACCGTGCGGTGACCCCGAATCCCCACCGACTCACCGCACGGTGTGGTCACCACCCCGTTTGGGGGCCCCCCTGGTGCTCTCGCCGGCGGAGGCGAGCACCGGAGAGGACGCAGAGCCCGGGGGCGTCCAGCGAGTGGGGCTCGCAGGACGTGGCCCGAGGCACGTGCCACAGGCCCCGAGGGGGGCCGGGAGGAGCACTGCAAGAGGCACAGAGGGGACCGCCATGTCTGCGAGATGCCACGGCCCCCGTCGTGATGTTCAGCCCGCCCCGACTCATCGTGACCCATCCCAACGAGGGCCTCCAGGAACCAAACCCGCCCGCACAGAGTCCAACATCTACCCAGATAGCCTTGCAACAAAGGATCCAAATAATTGTGATGTGTATGGGCGAGTGATTCAAACATTCAAACACACATATTTGTATCAAGTGGCCCTTCGGCCCATCCCGCCACCGTGCCTGGCTTGTGGGTATGAAGCTTCGCAAGCCTGAGTACGAAGGAAGTCTCAGGCGGGAGCCTCGTCTGTGAGAGAATTGCGAGGAAGTCTCGGGCGGGAGCCTCATCTGTGGGAGAATTGCGAGGACGTCTCAGGCGGGAGCCTCCTCCATACAAGGCCCGCAGCTCATGTTTTGAATCCGAACGGGTCATCCTCAAACCTTTAACTGTCAATACTTCTGGGCTCCTCACGATTGAAAACGGAAGGAATATCAAGCGGGAGCCTCGTGTGTGAGTGAATTACGAGGAAGTCTCAAGCGGGAGCCTTGCCTAGAAGTGAGCCTCCTCCTATTGGGACCGCAACTGATGTTTTCAATCTGAACGGATCATCCTCATACCTGTAACTGCCGTCACTTTGGGGTTCCACAGGCCTGAGTATGGAGGGGATATCAGACAGGAGCCTCGTCGGTGAGTGAATTGCGAGGAATTCTCTGGCGGGAGCCTCGTCTGGGAGTGAAATTCATAAAACATTACCCTGCGACGTACCCAACCCACGTGCATCAAGTGGCAAGAGGAGTAGGCCAACAATAGCAGGAACACCGATAATGTAGGCGATGTGAATTGCTGTGCAAACTACATGGGATGCGCACGCATTGCACGGCTCACAGGACGACGATCGAAAGAACGAGGATTAAAGCCCCAGGCTCGCGTATGACGTCACTCCGCTGGGCCACCCAGCAGCCCTCGAAAGTGGTGACAGTTTCGCAGATCGCAGCCCCCCAAGGATGGGCTTCCAGCAGCCCTCGAAAGTGGCGACAGTTTTGCAGATCGCAGCCCTTCGGGGATGGCGAAGTCGAGCCTGACTCTGCGTAGGACCCACTCCGCTGGCCCCCCAGCAGCCATCGAAAATGGCGACGGTTTCACAAATCGCAGTCCCCCAGGAATGGCGAGGTCGAATCTGAGTACCCCACTCCGCTGGGCCCCCCAGCAGCCCTGGAAACTGGCGACAATTTCGCAAATCGCAGCCCCCCCCCCAGCGATGGCGAGGTCTAATCTGAGTCCCCTTGGGGGCTCACTCCGCTGGTCACCCCAGCAGCCCTCGGAAGTGGGGACAATTTCGCAGATCCCAGCCCCCCCAGAGATGGCGAGGTCTAATCTGAGTCCCCGTGGGGCCTCACTCCATTGGGCCCCCCAGCAGCCCTCGAAAGTGGCGACGGTTTCACATCACAGATCGCAGCCCCCCAGGGATGGCGAGATCTAATCTGAGTCCCCGTGGTGCCTCACTCCGCTGGACCCACCAGCAGCCCTCGAAGGTGGCGACAGTTTCACAGATCGCAGCCCCCCCAGGGATGGCGAGGTCTAATCGGAGTCCCCGTCCCCGTGGTGCCTCACTCCGCTGGACCCACCAGCAGTTCTCGAAAGTGGCGACAGTTTCACAGATCGCAGCCCCAACAGATGGCGAGGTCTAATCTGAATCCCCGTGGTGCCTCACTCCGCTGGACCCACCAGCAGCCCTCGAAAAAGGCGACAGTTTCACAGATCGCAGCCGCCCAGAGATGGCGAGGTCTAATCTGAGTCCGCGTGGTGCCTCACTCCGCTGGACCCACCAGC
>CAUYUJ010014600.1:116244-228744 GCA_963575745.1 Prorocentrum cordatum
CGTGGAAAGCACGCAAGCGCTCCCTTACCAGAAACCCAGCGCACAATTGCCCACCAAACAGCCGCAGGCTTTTTCTTACTGGACCGATTCACTAGACGGCCGGCGCGCATTTCTCTACCAGACAACGTCCGTGACGATTACGAGGATTACGACTACGGGGACGAGGAGTAGGGAACAAAGGGGGGAGGGAAAAGGAGCAGAATGGCGACTGGGATGATGATGCAGGCGCCGATGATGTTGACGATGCGGATGATGGCGACGCAGACGATGAATGTCATGAGTATGTCGATGACGACGTTGGTGATCAGGTTTGTGATGGCAACGCTGGCGATGATGATGACGATTGTGCTGATGATGATCATGCTACCGATGATGATTATGACCAGGGAGAGGAAGAACAAGGGGAGAATGACGACGACGACAAATATGATGAGGAGGACGGAAAGGGAGGAGGATGAGCTAGGAAGAGGAGAGGAGGAGGTGCAAGGAGAAGGATATGAGGAGACAGGGGATGAGGATACAATCTGCCTTGACGTGACTACGAGTCGAAGGAGGGATGGAGGCGCCCATGATGTATTGGTGCGCGGATTGTACCTGCAGGGGGGGGATGGACGGAAGGAACGATGGAAGCATGGACGGAGGTTGGCGGCGGAGCCTGGATGGAGGCGGCCTGGATGGACGGAGGGGCGGGTGAGGGAACAGGGGTGCTCGATGGAGGGAGGACGGAAAAAGGCTGAATTGAAGGAGGCTGGATGGAATGAGGTAGGCAGGATGGGGTCTGGATGGATGCGCGTTGGATCGAAGGAGGGGCGGGGGTGGGAAGCGGGAGGCTTGATGGAGGATTCAGGATTCAGGATTAGCGAGTTCCTACCGAAAGGCAGCGCCGGCCGACGACTCGCTGGCACTAGGTTCTACCCCGTCGCGTTGAAGAAGGTGTCAAAGATGTCATTGTTTGCTGTCGCTCTTCCATGGACGAAAGAATCAAGACGTTCATACCAAGACGATTTGCATAGAGCCACATGTTGCCACTCTGATCCCTTGAAGAAGCTGTCCACGCTGTGCTCCCAGCGCCAGACGCGGACCTTTCGCCCGTGCATCTGGTTGCCCCCGTTGCGGCGCGCTCTGTCCCGGATCCACTTGAAATTCCTGTATTGCAGCACAAGGAACGTAATACGGTCCGGGTCGTAGTCCCGAAGCCGAGCCACATGCCCAGCCCACGAAAACATGCGTTGTAGATAAATGGAGTCCCAATTCTGGAAGCCATTCGTCTTCTTCACGGTCTGCACTCTGAGGCCCAATCGGTGCATGAAGTTGCTCAGTGTTTCGGAGGGCCACCGTCTCAACGGCATCATTCTTCTCAACATGGCTTGTTGCACACCTCGGATCTCGGACCGTTGCTGGGCCGTCAAGTTCCAACTGCCACAACACCAGAAGAGAGACGTGGAGACAAGCGACTGCAGCAACTTGAGCCTCTCGGAAAGCGGCGCCTTCCGGCAACAGAGAAGGTGCTGATATTTGCAAAAGGCCCTCCATGATCTGGCAAATCGGTTTTGTAATTCGACCTCCGCATTGTTGTCGAATGTGAGCACCGTGCCGAGCACTTTGAAGCCCTCGCCCCGTTTAGCCCTGGTCAGCTTCCTGTCACCAACCTCGACGCTCCATGGTGCTTCGTCGCTCGCAGTAGAGCACCACGTGACTTCGTCGAGGGGAACCGACCACCCAGCTTCCGAAATAATGCCCAGCCAGGCTGTTGTCATCGCTGAAAGTTGCGCTGCGCTTGACGCCACAACCCAAAAATTGTCAGCGAATAATAACAAGCTTACCCGGCGCCCTCCGTCCAGCTGGAACCCCCAGTCCATGCGCTCGGCCAGTGCGCAAAACTTGGCCGCCGGGATGTCAAGCGCCACGTTGAACAAGACTGGGGCTGCGGGATCGCCCTGCAGGAGTGACCTAGATCGCCGCACGCAGTCGGAGACGATGTCCTCGCTCAGAGCGAAGATGGAACCAGATCTGCGAATCTCTCGCAACCAAGCTGCTGATAAGATCCGCGGCACGCCCTTAGCGTCCAGGCCGGCTAGCAAAGTCGAGTGCTTCGTGTAATCGTACGCCTTCAGCAGGTCCCCGTCCAGCACGAACAAAGGGAGATCCCACTCCAGAGACTTTTCAACCAAGCTGCGGAGTATGTAAACCACCTCGTGCGCCTGATGATGCCGCCTGAAGGCGAATTGCGGTGCCATGAGCTTGTCCACGCCATCCCCGGCCATGATCAAGAGCACTTTGGAATATACCTTGTAGAGCACCGGCAAAATGGCGATCGGGCGAAAGTCACGGACTCTATGTTTGAAGGCCTTTTTCTGGAGAAGTTTGACCACGTGGACGTCCCATGCCCCGTCGTCGGCGCACGGGCCCACGTTCAAGATCCTGGCCTTGAAAAGTTGCGCCAACATCGCCATGGCGTCGTCGTCCAGCTCTTCCAACATTTCCGCCACAAGCAAATCATCTGCGCAGGTTTTCTTCTTCCCCAATTGTTGCACTGCTTGTCGCACGAGTGCGCCGTTCAGCTGAGGGAGCGCGGTCAAGTCCTCGGGCCGCCACTGCAAAAGCGCCCACTGCGGCGCCTGCTGCTCGGCCTCGTCATGGAAAAGGTCACGGAAGAAGGTCGTGAGCATCGAAGCCATGCCGGACACAGAGTTGATCTTCTCCCCTTGCCCTTCGGGAGCGTCCTGGCAGAGATACTGGATGCCGGCACCTCGTCGGTTTCCGCGCACGGCGGTGCTGCCCCTGCCGCTGGCAGCCTGCTCGCACTCCAAGGCTCGTTGCCTCTTGCGGATTCTGCGCCGCACACGGCAAATAGCCAGCGATAGCTTTCGTCGATGTGTTGGATCGCGCACGTCGCGGCGCTCCGCCACCAAAGTCTTCACAAGCATGATATCAGGGTCGTTTGCTGGGAGCTGCACTCTATTCCTCTTCGGTCTGCTGCCGCACTGGAGCGCGACGTTGACGACAGACGCCGTAAATCCAGATATGTCCGGCAAGTGCCCCCATGCTGCGGAGTCGTCGGCCCTCTCAGCAACAGCGTCGTAGAAGGCGGACTCGCCCCAGTCAGACAAGTAGAACGGCCGGGTCCAGTGCCCCGCGTGCATGTCCCTGTCTCCTCCGCGCCTCGCTGCATCATCGGCGCAATCGTTGCCATAATCGCCACTGTGACCTTTGACCCAAACGACCTGGATGTCCCGTCTGCTCCTCGCCCGTGCCCAGAGGTGTCCAGCCAAGAGTGCCAGGCCTACGTTCTCTTTAGGCTGAAACTTCCCAGTGAGGATGCCGATCACATATTTGGAATCGCAGTGCAAGGTAACCGGATCACCAGTGGACAGCTGCGCCGCGCCCTGAACAGGGCAGTCGGCGAGTATCCAAAACAAACTTTCGATCGCAGCTGACAGTTCGGCAGTGTTGTTCGTACGAGTCTTGGCCCCAACGAATAGTGAACTAGACCGATCAAGGATAACTGGGCCAAATGCTGTAAGCAACGGTTCCTGCCCCGAACAAGGCACGGTGCCAAAATCGAAAGCCACAAACCCCCAACCGGCAGAGATAGTCCTCCTTCGCTTCGAAACGCAAGAACCATCTGTATAGATATGGAGAGCCAGAGGTGGACCCTGTCCTGGAACGGGCAGCGGTTCCAGGCCTAGCTGTTCCCGGACTTTGCCACTGTACTGATCGTCCGCAACTGTCCAGCCAATAGGTTTGGGAGTCCTCCGAGAAGCAGCCGAAGAAGACCTGGACGGCGTGGTCTTTCCCAATATGCTCATTACCAGAGCCCTGTGGTCGGTAACTGTTGCTTCGGACTCGTGCATGATGCACTTTGGTGCTGCTCGTCTGGGGAGGTTAGAACACATGTAGTCGATCTGTTTGGGCTCATGCTTGAGAAAGTAGTCGCAAGTAAAAGATCCGAGAGGGTCTTGTGTGAAGGTGTTCGCGACGCGTAGCTTCCCAGAAAGACAAAAGCGCAGAAATAGCTCGCCCTTCTTGCCCCTGGGGGCCTCTGCAAAGTCCCCCAACACCTCTGCATCATCATGGCTATTGGGCCCCAGCGCGTCTTGCGCGTCAACGCCAATCACTGAGTAACGTCCAACATGCGAAACTGATAACAAATATTCGACATCATCTAAAGCCTGCTCGCATGCGTTAAGATTGGGTCCGCGTGGCAAGTGAGCACCGTTAGCGCCCGCGGATCCTTCAACAAGACGCTTGTCGGAGGCCAGCGGAACGCCAATAGTGAACCTCTCCGTGCCGGGCTCCAGCGTCACAACTGTTCTATCCGGCGCGTTGTGCACTGCGCTTGCAGTGCACCTGTGATCGCTCTGCAACGCGACGGCGTTAGCCGCGGACGTGTCCAGCCTCTTGTAGTAAACCTCGGATTCCACGTCGTCGAAGACGATCGTTGCCGGTTCGACCGTCCACATCACTGCGGTCAGCGCATCAGCTCCCTCGGCGATCTCCTCGTCGGTCGGGCTCTCCATGAGGGAGATATCCTTAATCCTCCTCAAAGTGGCGTGAAGGTTCCCGGCGTTGCTAAACGCGTGCAGCATCAGCTTGACGTGCCCCATCGTCTCGGGAGAATTGTCAATCCGCCCGAGGCTCACAAGCTTGTCAACCAACTTGTCGATCGCCGTCGCACGCAGTGGCATGCGAACGTCGTTGAAGCCCACATTGAGATCCCACGGCACCTGCCCACGCCTGGCGCACCCGACGACAACCGGTGTCATCGCCAAATCGCTGAGCTGACCCGGATCGCGAAGAGCGGCAGTGCGCAGCGCAGCGTTGAGCCTGTCAATGGTCGCGCGCTCTGCGGGCGATGCCGCAAGCTTTGCGACCACCGGGATATCGATCTTCGTGTGGCGCACGAAAGTCTGCCCTCCCGCAGTAATCTCCTGCTCCGTGAATATCGGGGCCGCCCTGGCCAAAGACGCTCCCGCGTGGTTGACCACGAAGGACGCGGCGCGCGCAAGCGCCGGGCCGAGTGCTGCGGGTGACACCAAAGTCACCGCGACGCGCATGCCGACAGGAGCTTCAACCTTCTCGGTAAAGCCGCTGAACTCGAGATACTCTGGCAACGACGTTATCCCGGTGCTGTCAATCGCGTTGCACGTGTCTATCACGGCGCACTTGAAGAGCCGCGACATGCGCGCACACCCCGGAGTGGAAAGCGGCCCGACCGCGTCATTCGAGACGTCGCCAATATTTGCCACGTAACGGACAGCTTTGACAAAATCGCACCATTGCAGGCCGACCTTCAAATCATGGCCGAGCGCGGATTCGCCTCCGTCGTGCTCGACAAACTCATTCGGGCTAGGCGCTGAGACTGTGCGATCCACAAGCGACGGACGCGCTGCAGCCTGCACGTACTCCGCCTCTCTGGGCACAATGCCCGGGGCTCCGTTCGGCTTTGCTAGCTGCACCACGTACCCGCAGCGGCAGCCGCCCCCGGTCGCGGCTCCAACGGCATACCGTGCGCCGACGTCCACGACTTCGCTGAACCCCATCGTGTCAAAATCTCCCGACAGGGGGTAAAGCCCAGTGCCGTCGAGCAAATACCACGGCGCATCCGGATCCGACTCCTCGGACACCCTTGAAATGTGATTCGCGATGTCGACGTACGCATCGTAGTCATACCCACGACCGCCTGAAGGCGCCTGCGCGAGAGCGTCTCGCACGTTCTGGAACAGCTCGTCCGGATGCTCTGCCGTAACGTTCATCACGCGCGCCATCTCAGCAATCTGGTCCGCGAAGATGCTGCGCGGCACGACTGCGCGGATCTGGCCCTGCGTCCCTTCGAGTGGGCGGTAGTCGATCTCCCGCATCGCCTTCACACTACCGTCGATGTAAAGGCCCTCGGATATCGCGGCGATCAGCTGCCCGTTCTCGAACCGCACGACTGCCACATTCCCGAACTTAGGAGGCACGAACACCGCCCGCGAAGCGGGAACAACCGCAGCGGCCATGTTGCGGTAGCATGGATGGAAGGATGGATGGACTCTGGTTGGAGCGAGGCTGGGTGGAAGAACGGTGGCGGATAAGAGGATGGATAAAAGGGTGGATGGCTGGACGGGTGGGCGGCGGCTTGAGGGACACTGCGTGGGGGGGCGCTGGATGGCTGGATGGTGGGTGGACGGATGAAGGCTGGAGGAGGATGGAAGAAGGCTGCGTGGCAGGAGGGTGGATGGATGGAGGCTGGAGGAGGAGGGTCAACAGGCGGGAAGCGGAGGGGGATTGGGCAGAGGTTGAGGGGTAAAACGTATGTGGTGACCGGTGCAGAGTGATCCCTCGAGTCGGGCCTACTAATTTGTGACGTGAACTGCGACACGACTTGTACGACTACCTATACTAACTCCATAACCTCAGATTATTCCCAAAGAAACGACTACGTATACTACGACTACGACTACGGACTACGAACTACGACTACGGACTACGACTACGACTACGACTAACGACTACGACTACGACACGACTACTACTACTACTACTTTATACACTACTACTACGACTACTACTACTACTACTACTAATATACTACTACTACTACTGTACTAGTACTACTTACTATCTATACTACTACTACTACTACTACTACTAACACTAACACTATGTTGCTTACTACAAAACTCCTACTACTACTATTACGGACTACTACTACTTACGATACTACTACTTACTACTACTACTACTACTACTACTACTACGACTACGACTACGACTACGACTACTACTACTACTACTACTACTACTACTACTACTACTACTAGTACTAGTACTACTACTACGACGACGCGCTCTACTACTACTACTACTACTACTACTACTACTACTACTGCTACTGCTACTACTACTACTACTACTACTGCTACTACTACTACTACTACTATTACGACGACGACTATTACTACCACTACTACTACTACTGCTACTACTTCTGCGACTACTACAACGACTACTACTACTACTACGACGACGACTATTACGAATAAGAAAAATAATACTACCTCTACTGCTAATTCTACGACTGCTAAGACTACCCGTACCGCAACTCGTACTCCTGCTACTACTGCTGCTACCACTACTACTACCACTACTTCAAATACTACTACTACTGCGGCTGCTACTACTATACTGCCATGTCTACCACTACCAGCACTACTACTAGTACAATTTATACTCTTACCACGACTACCACCACACCAACCATAACTAGTACTACTTCTACCACGAATACAACTACTGCTACAACTAATACTACTACCACACCTACAACTACTAGTAGCAGTACTACAACTACTACCACTACGACCACAACTACGACAACGACTACTACTACTACTGGTACTACTACTACTACTACTACTACCACTACGACTACTACTACTACTACTACTACTACTACTACTACTATACTACTACTACTACTACTACTACTACTACTACTACTACTACTACTACTACTATACTACTACTACTACTACTATTAATACTACTACTACTACTACTACTACTACTACTACTACTACTACTAGTACTACTACAACTACTACTACTACTGCTACTACTACTACAGCTACAACAACTACTACTACTACTACTACTACTACTACTACTACGACTACTACGGCTACACTACTACTGCAACTACTACTACTACTACTACTACTACTACTACTACGACTACTACTACTACTACCACTACTACTACTACTACTCCTGCGCCTACTCCTACGCCTACTCCGACACCTGCTCCTACTTCTCCCTCGATTATGACTACCACCGCCACTACTACGACTACTACTACGACTACGACTACTACTACGACTACTACTACTACTACTACTACTACTACTACTACTACTAGTACTAGTACTAGTACGGCTACTACTACTACTACTACTACTACTACTACTACTACTACTACCACTACCACTACCACTACCACTACCACTACCACTACCCACTACCACTACCACTACTACCACTACTACTACTACAAGACTACTACTACTACTACTACTACTCTACTACTACTACTACTACTACTACTACTACTACTACTACTACTACTACTACTACTACGACTACGACGACTACTACTACTACTACTACTACTACTACTACTACTACTACTACTACGACTACTACCGACCACTGCGACAAACCGCATCGCAATTAAATTAATACCGCGATGGGCGGCCAGGCCCTACAAACTGGATGGGGCACGCGTGACGACCCCCACCCCCGCCAAAGTTGAAAAGCGCATTTTGCTGGCGGGGATGCACGAAGTGTCCAACATTACGCTTCTGGGTCTAGTCTACTACTACTACTACTACTACTACTACTACTACTACGACTACTACCGACTACTACCGACCACTGCGACAAACCGCATCGCAATTAAATTAATACCGCGATGGGCGGCCAGGCCCTACAAACTGGATGGGGCACGCGTGACGACCCCCACCCCCGCCAAAGTTGAAAAGCGCATTTTGCTGGCGGGGATGCACGAAGTGTCCAACATTACGCTTCTGGGTCTAGTCCGCGAGTGATGTTCTGACACGATGCACGATCGCCTAATCGCAACAATGACTGTCATTCGCGGCGCTGGAATCCCAGGATGGTCGACTTCCTACGGGGGGTCATCCCCAAGTGACGATGGCTCTTTGCAGGGGCCTGTGAAAAAAAAAAAAAAGGGAACCTTGAGAAAAAGGTGTATTGCAATATCGTTTATAAGTCTGGGTTTTGCACTGGTCCTCCGCCTCCTCTTGCTCCCCTTCCTCCTTCCCCTCCCCCTCCTGCCCTTGCCGCCCAACTCGAGAATCAACGGGCGCGCATCCTCCCCCCCCCCATCCAAAATTGAGGACGCGTGAATCGCCAGCGTCCGCCCCCGCTCAGGTTCTGCGCCAACTTTGGAGAGGGGGGGGGGGGGGCACCTTTATGTTTCCCTGCAACGCAGTCAGAGGGCCAGCGGGCGTTTCATTACCAGACAGCTGGCGCGCCATTCCCTACCAGACAATCGCACGCATGTCTTTATCAGGCAGTCGTCGGACAGCCAACGAACAACGTGGAAAGCACGCGAGCGTTTCCTTACCAGAAACCCAGCGCACAATTGCCCACCAAACAGCCGCAGGCTTTTTCTTACTGGACCGATTCACTAGACGGCCGGCGCGCATTTCTCTACCAGACAACGTCCGTGACGATTACGAGGATTACGACTACGGGGACGAGGAGTAGGGAACAAAGGGGGGAGGGAAAAGGAGCAGAATGGCGACTGGGATGATGATGCAGGCGCCGATGATGTTGACGATGCGGATGATGGCGACGCAGACGATGAATGTCATGAGTATGTCGATGACGACGTTGGTGATCAGGTTTGTGATGGCAATGCTGGCGATGATGATGACGATTGTGATGATGATGATCATGCTACCGATGATGATTATGACCAGGGAGAGGAAGAACAAGGGGAGAATGACGACGACGACAAATATGATGAGGAGGACGGAAAGGGAGGAGGATGAGCTAGGAAGAGGAGAGGAGGAGGTGCAAGGAGAAGGATATGAGGAGACAGGGGATGAGATACAATCTGCCTTGACGTGACTACGAGTCGAAGGAGGGATGGAGGCGCCCATGATGTATTGGCGCGCGGATTGTACCTGCAGGGGGGGGATGGACGGAAGGAACGATGGAAGCATGGACGGAAGTTGGCGGAGGAGCCTGGATGGAGGCGGCCTGGATGGACGGAGGGGCGGGTGAGGGAACAGGGGTGCTCGATGGAGGGAGGACGGAAGAAGGCTGAATTGAAGGCTGGATGGAATGAGGTAGGCAGGATGGGGTCTGGATGGATGCGCGTTGGATCGAAGGAGGGGCGGGGGTGGGAAGCGGGAGGCTTGATGGAGGATGGAAGGATGGATGGACTCTGGTTGGAGCGAGGCTGGGTGGAAGAACGGTGGCGGATAAGAGGATGGATAAAAGGGTGGATGGCTGGACGGGTGGGCGGCGGCTTGAGGGACACTGCGTGGGGGGGCGCTGGATGGCTGGATGGTGGGTGGACGGATAAAGGCTGGAGGAGGATGGAAGAAGGCTGCGTGGCAGGAGGGTGGATGGATGGAGGCTGGAGGAGGAGGGTCAACAGGCGGGAAGCGGAGGGGGATTGGGCAGAGGTTGAGGGGTAAAACGTATGTGGTGACCGGTGCAGAGTGATCCCTCGAGTCGGGCCTAGTAATTTGTGACGTGAACTGCGACACGACTTGTACGACTACTACGACTACGACTACGACTACGACTACGACTACGACTACGACTACGACTACGACTACGACTACTACTACTCTACGACTACTACCTACTACTACTACTACTACTACCACTAACACTACTGTTACTACTACAACTCCTACTACTATACTACTACTACTACTACTCCTACTACTACTACTACTACTACTACTACTACTACTACTACTACTACTAGTACTAGTACTACTACTACGACGACGCGCTCTACTACTACTACTACTACTACTACTACTACTACTACTACCACTACTACTACTACTACTACTACTACTACTAACTGCTACTGCTACTACTACTACTACTACTACTACTACTGCTACTACTACTACTACTACGACGACGACTATTACTACCACTACTACTACTACTGCTACTACTTCTGCGACTACTACAACGACTACTACTACTACTACTACGACGACGACTATTACGAATAAGAAAAATAATACTACCTCTACTGCTAATTCTACTACTGCTAAGACTACCCGTACCGCAACTCGTACTCCTGCTACTACTGCTGCTACCACTACTACTACCACTACTTCAAATACTGCTACTACTGCGGCTGCTACTACTATACTGCCATGTCTACCACTACCAGCACTACTACTAGTACAACTTATACTCTTACCACGACTACCACCACACCAACCATAACTAGTACTACTTCTACCACGAATGCAACTACTGCTACAACTAATACTACTACCACACCTACAACTACTAGTAGCAGTACTACAACTACTACCACTACGACCACAACTACGACAACGACTACTACTACTACTGGTACTACTACTACTACTACTACTGCTACTACTACTCGTAATACGATTACCTTTACTACTACCTCCTCTACGACTACGAATGCAGAGACTACTACTATTACTACTACAACTACAACTACAACTACTACTACTACTACTACTACTACTACTACGACTACTACTACTTATACTAGTATACTACTACTATTACGACTAATACTGCTAATGCTACTACCACTACTTCTCTTATTACTACTACTGCTACTACTACTACTACGACTGGTACTGCGACTGGAAGTACTAGAGCTGCTACAACCACCTGCAACTACTTCTACGTCTACCACTACAAATAATACTGCTGCCACGATTACTCGTCTTATTCCAACACCTCCTGCTACAATTATACTTATTTGTCTACTTCTATTTGTTCTATTCTACTACGACGAAAAAGCCGGCGACGACTACTACTGCTACTACTACTACTACTACTACTACTACTACTACTACGACTACTACTACTACGACTACTACGACCACTACTACGACTATCACTACTACTACTACTACTACAACTACTGCTACTACTACTACTACTACTACTACTAGTACTACTACTACTACTACTACTACTATCACTACTACTACTGCTGCTGCTGCTGCTACTACGACGACTACTCGTACTTCGACTAGTACCACTACCACAGCAACTACTACTAGAACGACAGCAACTATTCCTACTACTGCTAGTATTGCTGCTGCTACGTCTAACTCTACTACTGCTAATACTGCAACTACCACTGCTACTACGACTAAGACTACAACTATGACTACGACTACGACTACCACTACATCCACCACCACTACTAGTACTACTACGTCGACTGCTACCAGTACTACTACTACTACTACTACTACTACTACTACTACTACTACTACTACTTCACTACTACTACTACTACTACTACTACTACTACTACTAGCGCTACTACTACTACTACTACCACCACTACTACTACTACTACTACTGCTACTACTACTACTACTACTACTACTACTACTACGACTACTACTACGACTACTACTACTACTACTACTACTACTACTACTACTACTACTACTACGGTTGCTGCTGCTACTAAGACTGCGACTAGGACTACGACTACTACGACTACTACAACTACTACGACTACTACGACTACTACTGTTCTACTGTTCTACTACTACTACTACTACTACTACTACTACTACGACGACGACGACGACAACGGCTACTACTTCTACGACGACTACTACTAGTACCAATGCGACTAATGCTGCTATTGCCGCAGTTCTGTCCCCTCCTCAGTCTCCTCGTCGTCCCCCTCCTCCTTTCCCCGTCCTCGTCTTCCCCGACCTCCTCTCATATTCCCACCTCCTTTCTTTTGAACCCCAGACCCCCCCTGGCGTTGCCCGCCGCCAGCGCTGGGCACCGGGGGGGGTCCTGCACGTAGTCCAGGATGACGGCCCGCATGGGCTTCGTGGAGCCGAAGCCGAAGGGCATGTCCTGGGGTAGGCAGCGCACGGTTGTCGGAGGCACAGGGCCACCCAGCCCGCAGTGGCTGGGACGAGGGAGGCAAAGAGGATGAGGAGGGGAAAAACACGATCGTCACATCGCTCCCGACTGAACATACTCTTTTTCACAACGGGCGCTGTGCCATGCTGCTGCGGATGAGCCGGGATGCGCGCACCAGAAGACAACGAATGCCACGGATCGCGCAATGGTGGGTCAAACGTGAAAACGCACGGCTGACTCGCCCGCAAAACGGCCATGTCGCCCTGCAACAAGGGCAACGATGCAACCGGATTCAGCGACATCCAACCGAAACGTGGTTTTATAACCCATCGGCATAATTACTGCCGCGTCGTGGCCACGACGCTCGAATTCTAACGCAACGCAGCGGCTGTTGATTGGCCGGGCTTCGCCGATCAAAAAGAATTGTGGCTAAGACCGCGCAGACTCAAGAGCAAGCGTCCGTGCCTCGCCGCACCTGCGCCGCGCATGGGCAGCAGCACGAGAAACTGTGAAAGACGGTCAGACCTTAGAAATGTTCTCTGTGATCAAGAGCAGCAGAAACAACTGACCCGTAACCCCTGTGCGAATTCCACAAGGGTCGCGGCCCCCGAGTAAAACGATGCTGCAATGACAAACAAACGTGGTTTCACAAACGCGCGAGCAACAACGCATAGACAACCGTAGGTCTCACTTGCCGCCAAACGGCTCAATGTTGACCCTGATCAGCAGTTGTGCCGGGGTGCGTCTACCAATGGGAGGAGGAGGGTGGAGGATAAAAAGAGGGGATAATGAAGTGGGAAAAAGAACTCGGAAGGAGGAACGAAAGGAGGAAGGAGAAACGGAAGGAGCAGGGAAGGAATGGAGAGGAAAGGGGGAACAACCAGAGGGGGGAAACAGGAATATAAGGGCACCTCACTCAAAACCGGCTGAACAGAATTCCGAGACCCCTCCATTGGTCCATCCTCATTTGCTTTGCGAGTCGTGGTGCTGAGCGCCTCCAAAAACGCAGCAAACAACATGTCAGAACGGCGATGTCGTCGTCGATCCTGTCCTTATCCTCTTCCCCTTCCTCCTCCTCCTCCTACTCCTCCTCTTCCCCCTCTCTTCCCTTTTCTTGTAAATAACTTCTCCCTGGGGCGTTTCGCCTGAGACTTCCTCATCACTTATGACCTTGAAACTACCAAGTTTGCACCAATTTCACAGATGAAGGGCGGGCCATTTTCCAAAAATGGCTCTCGCTCTAGCACCGCGCATACGTTTGCAAACATGTGCAATAATTTCATGGATTGGGGGCTGGCCGTTTTCAAAATGAGGCTCTCGCCTTAGTGCCGCGCAGATTCATTTTTTTTGTATTCTTTTTTACAATATATATAAATGTGTGTACACACGAAATTCGTAAGCGCTTCACGGTTTGATGGCGGTTCCTTTTCAAAGCGTGACTCTCGCCTTAGCGCCTTGCGTTTCGTTTGCAAACAGGCGTTCCATGATCACCGTACCAGATTTGTTATTGTTGGAAAGATTCAGGAACATGGGAACGCAACAATTATGTTGATTTGCTGTGTTGAGTCCCAAAAAATGCGATTTGGCAAGAGTCAAGGTCGCCAAGACATAACAATCAATTTGATCCGTGGCGTTGGAATCCCGCGAACAATGTATTGGTACGCTTCAGGGTCTTCAAACGGTTGTCTTCCAACGAGGCAGTTCCCTCAGTGGAAATGAACTGCTGTAGGGGCCTATGAAGATGGAGCTTGGCAGGGAGGTTTATTCCAGCATCGTTGATGGCTCTTGGGTTCACACTGGTCCTCCTCCTCCTCCTCCTCCTCCTCTTGCATGCGTTATCGGACAACTGTAGTGAAACAGCCATGCTTCACCGTAGGCGCTCGACGCTAACGTTCTAAGCTGTGCCACGCCGCCTGTCAACGGTTATGATTACTTGGGACAACCGCCACGGGCTGCAGAACCACCAGTGGAGCTACATTGAAACAACCCCCTTCGACCAAGTGGCCCATTTCGGGTAAGATACGTGTAGCCGCATGCCAACTCGAAAGCTACGGTAGAGCCTGTGTGCTTCAACAGTGGCAGACACGTGACAATGGCGCAGATACAGAGCTCAGGTCAGACTGGGCGTCCGTATATAGACTGCAACGATTGCATGAGATTTGCAAAGCGAACGCAACTTAGTAACTGAGGCGGTGACTTCGACTATGGCGGGATGTCCGCCCTATTTTTGTTACAACTGGCTGCTGCGTTGAGGTAGATGGAAACGCCCAGTGGCTGAAAGTGAGACATGAGTTGGGAAAAGTCCTTTGGCTACACATTCTTACTCACCTTGGCCTCCGTGGCCTTCACCTTGGACATTGTTCCTTACTCTTGGCCATCTGCGCGACCTCCCGCTCACAGTTGCGAGTCCACTCCATCATTCGACGGCGAGCATTGTCCACCATGGCCTGGTCGTTATCCATGGCATGGGTCAATCTCCTCGTCACTGTCGGCCCAAGCCCCCAACCTGCGCTCCACCTCGGCCCCGGGAATCTTCTTCGCCGTCCTTTGCCGACTGCCGTTAGATCCCAATCAGGCTTGCAAAATGTGGCAAACCTTGCACTTTTTAGACACCGCTGATGGCGCGTTGGGGGTGGTCCCCCCATTCGTTGCGGAGATCGCAAAACGTTACAAGCGTAGCTCTTCCTCGACATTACAACGGGTGCGCAAGGGGTGGTCACTGACCGCGGTCTCTAACCACGCCAGGTCGCAGGACGCGTCAGGCATGGCATTCCATCAACACCACACGGGGTGCGCATGGAGAGTGGTCCCTGAATGCGGCCTTTACCCATGCCAAGGTGTCAGGGCGTGGCAGGCGTGGCATCGACCCCAGAAAGAGGGTTCGCAAGAGGTTGTCCTGGAACACCCGAAGCACCCGAGGGTGAGTGCAAGGTGTGGTCCGTAACCGCCACGCCAGGGTTTCAGGGCGTGGCACGCGTGGCATTCACTCGACACCAGGGGGTGTGCGCAGGGGGTGGTTTCTGAGCGCGGTCTCTGTCCACGCCAGGGTCGTGGGGCGCGGCAAGGGTGGCATCTCCCCTGCACCCGAAACGTCGCGCAGGCGCTGGTCCTTGAGCGATTTTACTCACGCCACGGTCGCAGAGCATGGCAAGCGTAGCATTTCCTGGACACCAGGAGGGTGTGCGCAGGGATGGGCCCCTGAGCGCGATCTCTGTCAACGCCAGGCTCGCAAGGCGTTGCAGGCGTGGCACCGACACTGAGGATAGGATGCGCAAAGGGGTGGTCATTGACCGCGGTGTCTATCCACGCCGAGGTCGCAGAGCGTGGCAGGCGTGACATTCCCTCGGCACCAGAAGGCGTGCGCATGCGGGGGTCCCGCGCGATCTCTACCCGCGTAACGGTCGCAGGGCGTGGCGAACGTGGCATTCCCTCCACACCAAAGTTGAAAGATGACGGCAAGCCGCCAGCGAAAGTTCGCCGATCGCACGAGGCCGGCAGTACGGGCACTGACACAGACACTCCCTCAATTGCGTTTCGCGCCAATGGAGGCCACGCAAATGCAGACACCGTCCGTGCAGGCGCTCACCCCGCAACGGGCTCTTGCACTTCTGCTGGCTACCTCTGTTCGGTATACTGGCACGCCTGGACATCAAAACCCCCCTTAGCCCGCGGAAAGGGACGTCCGCTAGGCTATGCGTAGTCGTCGTCGCAATAAACCGTCGTGGTAATGGTCGTACCGTAGTCGAAATGCAATCGACACCGTAACCGTAACAATAGCAGTAAATAACGGCTGCGGTCGTAGTAGGAGCAGTAGCGCTACTAGTGGTGGTAAAAGTAATAGCAGCAGTAGTAGCAGTCGTCGTCGTCGTCGTCGTCGTCGTCGTCGTCGTCGTCGTCGTCGTCGTCGTCGTCGACGTCGTCGTCGTAGTAGTAGTAGTAGTAGTAGTAGTAGTAGTAGTCGTAGTCGTAGTCGTAGTAGTAGTAGTAGTAGTAGTAGTAGTAGTAGTAGTAGTAGTAGTAGTAGTAGTAGTAGTAGTAGAGTAGTAGTAATAGTAGTAGTAGTAGTAGTCGTAGTAGTCGTAAGTAGTAGTAGTAGTAGTAGTAGTAGTAGTAGTAGTAGTAGTAGTAGTAGTAGTAGTCGTAGTCGTAGTCGTAGTAGTAGTAGTAGTAGTAGTAGTAGTAGTAAATAAAAGTAGTAGTGGTAGTGGTAGTAGTAATCGTAGTCGTAGTAGTAGGAAGAGTACTGATAGTAGAGGTAGCGGTAGTAGTAGTAGCCGTCGTCGTAGTAGTAGTAGTAGCAGCAGTCATAGTAGTAGTAGTAGTAGTAGTAGTAGTAGTAGTAGTAGTAGTAGTAATAGTAGTAGTAGTAGTAGTAGTAGTAGTCGTAGTAGTAATAGTAGTAACAGTCGCAATCGTAGTAGTAATCGTCGTAGTAGTAAGTCGTCGTAGTAGTGGTGGTAGCAGTAGTCGTCGTAGTAGTAGCATTAGGTGGTCGCAGTAGTCGTAGTCGTAGTAGTAGCAGTAGTGGTAAAACTGGCCGTAATAGTAGGGGTAGTAGTAGTCGTATTGACCGTAGTAGTAGTAGTAGTAGTAGTAGTAGTAGTAGTAGTAGTAGTGGTAGTAATAGAAGTACTAGTGATTGTACTAAATATTATATAATATTCGTAGTGATAGTCGTAGCAGCCGTAGGAGTACACGTAGTAGTAGTAGTAGTAGTAGTAGTAGTAGTCGTAGTCGTAGTAGTAGTCGTAGTAGTAGTAGTAGTAGTAGTACTACTACTACTACTACTAATCGCAGTAGAAATAGTAGCCGTAGTAGCAGTGGCAGTAGTAATGGTAGTATAACAAGACTAGCCGACGAAGTAGAAGTCGTCCCAATGACAAATAAAGTGATGGTCGCTGTCGTAATAGCAAACCGTTTTAGAACCAATACTAACAATACAAATAACGGTAGTAACCGCAATAGTCGTAGTAGGTATGGTAATTGTAGCCGCGGTGGTGGTAGTAGTAGTAGTAGTGGTAGTAGTGGTAGCAATAGTAGTAGTAGTAGTAGTAGTAATAGTAGTAGTAGTCGTAGTCGTAGTCGGAGTCGTAGTAGTAGTAGTAGTAGTAGTAGTAGTAGTAGTAGTAGTCGTAGTAGTAGTAGTAGTAGTAGTAGTAGTTGTAGTAGTAGTAGTAGTAGTACGAAAAGTAGTAGTAAGAGTACAAGTGGTACTAGTAATAATAGTAGTCGTAATAGTTGTAGTAGTCGGTGTCTTCGTCGTAATACTCGTAGTATTCGTAAACTTTGAATCGGTGGTGGCCTCAACGATGGCCGTCGTAGTAGTAGCCGTTGTCGTAGGGTAGCAACAGTCTGGGTGATAGTAGGAGTAGTCGTAGTAGTAGTAGAAATAGTAGTAGTAGTAGTAGTAGTAGTAGTAGTAATAGTAGTAGTAGTAGTGGTAGTAGTTGTAGTAGTTGTAACAGTCAACCGGAGGAATAGCAACAGTCTGAGTGATAGTAGTAGTAGTAGTAGTAGTAGTAGTAGTAGTAGAAGTAGTAGTAGTAGTAGTAGTAGTAGTAAAAGTAGTATTAGTAGTAGTAGTAGTAGTAGTAGTAGTAGTAGTAGTAATAGTAGTAGTAGTAGTAGTGGTAATAGCAATCACACTAGTAGTCTTACTACTACTACTACTACTACGAGTGGTATTCGGAGTAGTATGGGTAGTCGTAGCCTGAGTAGTTGTAACAAGATAGCGACAACAATTGATATCGCAGTCGTAACAATAATGATGATTATGACAATCACCGTCCTCGTCGCAATATGACAAAACTGGTAGTCGAAGTAGTCGCCGTTTTAGTAGCAGTAATCGCAATATTCGAAATAGCAATGCTGGCAGTCGCTGTAATGATAAAAAACAGTGGCAAGCCAAGGTATTCGGCACACTAATAATAAGAACGATACTAGTCATAGCGGTCGTCGTAATAATACTAATCGTAACGACCGTACGATAAGTCGTAATCGTAAACAGTGCCGCCAATGAAATAATAGAAAGCGTCATGATATCACTGGAATGAACAATAGAAATCGCAGTCGTAGTGGCGGTAGCAGTCATCATGATTCATATAGTCATCGTCGTCGTAGTGGAAATAGTCATAGTAACAGCAATCGTCGTAGCAGCCGCACTGTTGATATTCAAAGTAGTAGTATGGTAGTAGTAGTAATAGAAGAAGTAGAATAGAAGCAGTAGTCGTAGTAGTAGTAGTCGCAGTAGTAGTAGTAGTAGTAGTAGTAGTAGTAGTCGTAGTAGTAGTAGTAATAATAGTAATGGTAGTACCAGTGGTAGCACCAGAAATAGTAGCAGCAGTAGTAGTATTAGTAGTGGTAGTAGTAGTAGTAGTAGTAGCAGTGGAAAAAGTAAAAGTAGCGATAATAAAACAGTAGTGGTAGCAATGGAGCAAATAGTAGCAGTAGTAGTAGTAGTGGTGGTAGTAGTAGCAGTAGTAATAGTATGCGCCGTAGTAGTAGTGGTAGTAGTAGTGATAATAGTAGGCGGGCGTAGTAGTATAGTAGTAGTAGTGGTAGCAGCAGTAGTAGTAGTAGTAGTAGCAGCAGTAGTAGTAGTAGTAGTAGTAGTAGTCGAATTTTGTAGGTACGGCTCGTCAAAGTACGAAGCAGTAGTATTGCTCATAGGCGAAATAATGCAAGCTGAAGGTGCAGCATACAAGGGTGCAGTACGAACGGACAGCGCAGGGCCTAGCATATGTATGTCGGATTCCTCGGTCGCGTAATGAGCAGACCATGTTTGGCGAATTCAAGATCGCCCTGCTTGTACGCGGTCAGACACTGAAATCGAAACTTGACGAGGTTCTGCTCTATCCATTACCGTCGCGCGGTCGGTATTGGTACTCCGGTGGTCACTGCGGAATTATCGCTTCGCGACCATACGCATTGAACAAAAAACAATGGTAATGAGGAAAGGTCCCTGTTTTACAATAAGCGGTCGACGCTGCAGTACAAATCTGACGAATGTTTGTGATACCGCCTGCCGGCGGTTATGATTACTTGAGGTCGAAGTTTCATCTTGCAGAATGGCAGTTGCCTGAGAAGCAATATTGAAACACCTCCTTCTGCCCTTCCTCCGCCTCCCCGGCGGCAGGAGTCAGAATGCTCTATCTCAGATGTTCCACCTGGTCCCCCAAGGCAGCTCGGCGTCAAAGAACGAACCAGAGTCTGGGCTCGATAAGACACAGAGTTCGACCAAGGCGCGGGGCACGGACTGGAGCGGAAATCCTTGCCTGGAACAGCGCCCGCCCCGCCGCCGTGCCGCCCGGGCCAGTCTCCTGCAGCAGCAAGATGATCTTGGATATGCCGATGCGCAGCACCTGGTCCTGGACGGGGGGGAATCGCGGATCAGCAGAGGCGCAGCAGGAGTCACATCAGCCGCGGCGGGGCTTCGGGAGCACGGCTGGGAGCTGGACGAGGAAGCAGCGCGCGGCACGGACGGCGCCGTGCAGCACCGCCACAGGGCGCCGGCCTTTCAAAGACGGCGCGCTCACGAACGGAACCAGGCGCGCACGAGCAACTCGAGAAATCTCGAAGAGACAGTGGACACCATGGGCGGGGGCCTTCAACAACGATTCCCAAGTGGCCTGATACCCCTAACCCGCCCTCTGGGTGGGCGGAGGTGGAGGAGGAGGAGGAGAAGAAGGAGGAGGACGAGGAGGAGGAGGAGGAGGAGGGCACCATGGGAGCTCCAGAGAGCCCCGAGCGTTCTGAGGAGCTTCGTCCGTGTCCTGTGGCTGCGGCCCTGGGGCCACGAGCCGCGAGCAGATCCCTACCCACGCCCTCGAGGTCTGGATTCTATGAAGGGGCCCTGGGACACACAAATAAATACATACAAATAACAGGATTCCCTATATTTTCCTATAATTTCTGGGTTTTCGTCTTCCCCCCCACTCCCCATATTTTCCAATATTTCCCTACCTAGGCTCTGCCTAGAAAGGTTCTTACCGTCTTTGCTTAAAGGGGCCGGGCAGTGGATACCGCCCCGGGCGTTTCCCCCGGCATCCGCCCCGCGGTTCCCCCAGTTACGTCCCCTTAGCTTAGCGTTGCTTCTCGCATCTTAGCTTAGCCTAGCTTAGCTTAGCCTAGCCTAGCCTAGCTTAGCTAGCTTAGCTTAGCTTAGCCTAACTTAGCTTAGCTTAGCTCAGCGTAGCTTAGCATTAGCATAGCATAGCATAGCCTAGCCTAGCCTAGCCTAGCCCAGCATAGCATTGCGCAGCACAGCATAGCAGAGCATAGCCTAGCATAGCATAGCGCAGCACAGCATCCACTATTGCTACTGCTATATATGTACATGTATATATGTATTATATATACACATATATATATATATATATGTGTGCGCACGTGCGTTTACAGCTCCTACTAATGTTGCTTTCCTAGGTAGGGTCGCACTGGGATATTTTCTGGGGAATCGACGATTAATTGTGTCTGTGTGTTTTTTCCCCTCCTGATTCTAGGGCGCGATCTGATGGACACGCGGTCGAATGGACACCTGGCCATGGCTCGGACGTCCATCCCCTGTGCTTTTTTCGGTTCCGTGCGTGGCTTCCTCGCAGGATGATCCAGGCTGCTCCTTGAGAACCCCGGCCGAGAAAAAGTGCACACGTCCGAGCGATGCCAAGATACGCTCTGCGCGGGGCCGGGCATCGGCGAAGAAGTGGGCCGCAGCGATGGGGCCGCGGCCCAGGGGACCCCTTCCCCAGCGGCCAATCCTCCCGCCCCAACCGAGGGGAGAAGTTGCGGCGCCCGACAAGGAACGGGTCGGCCGAAAATAAAATGGGGCGGGGATGCGATTTGGCTCGCGCAGCTGGTTTTACTGGCGCCTCCCGGCCCTGGACGCGCCCATGTATCAGGGAAAGCGCCCGGCGGCGTGGCCGAAACTTGAGTAAGCGCCCGCGATGGCCCAAGAGAGAGCCCCAAGATGGCCTCAAGATGGACTAAAGAGGGGCAACACGAACCAAAATCCGAGCCCTCAAGCGCACAGGTGGAGAAGGGTTGAGTTCGATCGATGGTACATCTCTCATGCGACGAGAGAGATAAGCAAGGGCTGTACGCAGACATCTGGATATTCCCCTGCTTGGTGTTGTTCCTCACGGCCATTCCGTGTACTCTCAGAGGCTAGCCACAGCCATATACTGTCAGCTGCTACCAAGCTTGTGCCAACCAAATGCTGTCAACGTCTACCGAGCTCGCGGCTTCTGTTCTACCATAACGACCTCGCACACCTTCTTCAATGATCCGTCAACACCAATTGGTTTCCCCTCGATCCTTCCCCACCTCGCACCCTCCCTTTATCACCCCTTTCGTATGTAGCCTCCCTCCCGCCTTCCCGGAAAACACAGCATGTCGACACCGCCAATCACTCACGGGACCCGCCCCAGGGGCGTTCTGGCCACGAGTCCGGAAAAAAAGTCCAGCCATGGCCGCGACCGTTCTCCAGGACATTCAAGAGCTATGTTGTTTCCATCTTACTTGAGGAGCACATGTCAGAAATGGTTTCGAGCACCCAGAAAGTTCTCGAAACAATGTCTGCCCGCCATGCTGGCGAGGTGTCGAAGGACAATCGCCTCCCAGTCACCGATACGTGAGAACCCTCTCAAAGTTCGGTACTTGTGCTCGCAATTCTTGCCGGTGAGGCCACAGTAGGTCGCAACCTCATCACTCAAGGGGCCAAACCGGGGGGGAGGGTTAGCGCTACCGGCATCCCGCTTGACATCCGACGATCCAATGCTCGAGTGCGCGGCCCCAGCGGTCCCGACCCCTTGCAGGGGGGGGCCTCTTCGGCCCGGGTCGCTTCCCGGCGGTCCTGGAGCCCGATAAGGGGCCCCGAATCCGCAAGGAACTTCTCTTCAAGCAAAACAGAACATCCGAAGTCGAGGAACAACAACTAATCAAGGAAAAAGCGCCCGAAGTCGAAGACCAGAGCGCCCAGATTTGGAACAACACCAGACCGTCGTAGATTTGGACGCTCGCCCACTGGCCTCCTGGCCCCCGTGCGACACCTCCTCGGCTTGACGCCGCGCCCCCCCCCCTCTGGCTCCGTCGATCAGCCGAGGCCCGCGAGACCCCCGACAACCGCCCAAGGCCGCCGAGGGCCGCCGAAAGCCGCCGCAGGCCCACGACGCACCTCGAGGGCAACCCCAACCCCCACCCCCGGGTGCCTTCGGAGGCCCCCGAGGGCCTGCGGAGGGCCTCCGCAGGCCCGCGGTGCCTCCGAGGCCTTTTGGAGGAGCCTCCCCGGGCCACCCGCGCGCGGAGGGCGTCCAGGTGGCTCAGGCGCTGCTCTGGCGTCAGCTCCTCCCCCGCCGCGGTCGGCGCGCCCGGCCCCCCTCCCCGGCGGGCTCTCCCCGGGCCGGCGCCCGGAGGGGGGAGGCGCGGGCGCAGCAGGAGGAGGGCACGAAGCCTGTGGGGGAAGGAGGTTGGGGAGGGGGGGGGGAGGAGGAGGAGGAGGAGGAGGAGGAGGAGGAGGAGGAGGAGGAGAGGAGGGGAGGAGGAGGAGGAGGGGGGGGAGGGGAGGAGGGGAGGAGGGGAGGGAGGAGGAGGGAGGAGGCGGGAGGAGGAGGAGCGGAGAGGAGGCGGAGGGAGGAGGCGGAGGAGGGAGAAGGGGAAGGATGAGGAAGGAGGGAGGGAGGGAGGCAGGGAAGGAGGGGGGATGGAGGAGGGAGGGAGGGAGGGAGGGAGGGAGGGAAGGAGGGAGGGGAGGGGAGGGGAGGGGAGGGTGGGGAGGGAGGAGGAGGAGGAAGGGGAGGAGGCCGTAGCCATTTTGGCTCAAGTTGCCACCTCTCAGGGCATATGGCTAGGATAGCGATTTCCAAGTGTCCCACGGGTTCTCTGTGAGCTCCTGGGGAAGCGAAAGGCTGCGTCCGTCCCTCGCCAGTCGTGGGACTGCAAATGTCATGGAGTGGAGCCGCAGGGCCATCGATCCTACCAGGGCCAAGGCCGCCCGTGTGTGGGGTTGTGCGTGCGAAGGCGCGGCAACTGGGCGTGCAGGATCAGGTGTGCGTGCAGTGCCAGCGCCCCGACAAGCATCGTAGATCGTGCCCTTCAGAACGCAAGAAGTGTCCTCAAAGAAGGGGCCGAAGCCTGGGCAGCACCCTCAGCCTGTGGGAGTCTGGGCAAAACAGCTCGAACGTACACCAACAAATCGACTGCTTAGCTCACCTCGACCGTGTAAGCTCTGTTCAAAAAGCAACCAAGGCAGCATTGAGTGGGGGGGGTAACAGTGGCCAGCCGTCCGCTAGAGTGCAGGCGGGGGGCGAGGGCGCGGCTGCGGGCCCCGCGGACAAGCGACGCGTGAGGATCGCCGTGCTCGCCCGCACGGCCAAGGAGCTGGACCCCGAGGTGGACAGGGATGAGATCGATCAGTTGCGAGAGAAACAGGCGGCTGCGCAGAGGAAGCTGCAAGCCTCAAAGCCGTCCCTCACCCAGCGCACCAACGCTGGCCACTAGCTCGCGGAGCTGGAGGCCAAGCAGACGACGCTGGCCAAGAAGCTGCGGCACCAGCGGAAGCTCGTCGAGGAAACCCAGGCACTGGAGCAGTAGATGCCTGCGCAGGCCGAGGAGCTTGCCAAAGAGGTCGCCAGCACCAAGAAGCTGCTGGTCGAGACTGGGCCAGTCCTGGTACCAGCGCCAGCATGGGATGCCACAGCTTTTGACAAGGACGAGCTCGCCAAGGGCCCAGAGGTCAAGGCCATGCTCGAATCGGATACGTGGACCAAACTCATGGGCATGCTCGAGGCTGTCTGGTGGCCGGGAGGCAAGATGGCTAGGAGGAGGATGAGGAGGAGGAGGCGGAGAAGGAGGAGGAGGAGGCGGAGAAGGAGGAGGAGTCCTACTCCTGGTGGGAAGCCTGGTGGCCCCCGCGCTGGGGCAGGAAATGGAGCAAGACAGCCAACCCCCGACGTGCACGAGGACACGGGCCTCGACGAGATGGAGCGCCTGTGGGACACGCATAAAGGTGAGAAGAGAGCCGTTCTGGAAGCCCTGGCAGGCCTCAGGCTCACGAGGCAGACATGTGGATAGCCATGCGCATGGCAGTCATGACCTCGACGAGCTGGTAACCGGTCTGGTTCTGCCCGTGGGAAGAGCTGTGTACGAGAACCCGTGGCCCTCCCTCCCGCACCACCCACCCAGAGCTGCTTCTGGTGGCGGCTCGGCCCCCTGGGTGTGCGGGTGCTGCCCGTGGAGTTCGATGGGGACGTCGCCGACGATTTCGGCATCGGCCCTCCTGGCACGGCCTCCCTGGCCCCACCAAAATTAGCCCCTGTGGCGTTGAAGCGGATGGTGAGCGCCCGTGAGGGCACCGAGGAGGAGTTCGGCGTCCTCACTCCCGCCGCGGCCCCCCTTGTCTCACCCACCCCCCTGTCGGGGAGCGTTGAACCGGGCGGGGAGCGCCAGCGGTGAGGCAAGAGCAAGCAGGATAATTCCGAGGTCTATTTTGCCAACATCACCAGCTTCGGCCTGAACGGATGGAATTTCATCAAAGAGGTCGAAAAAGGCAAGGGAGACAGAAAACGCGTCGCCCAGCCTCTACGGCTTCGTGGAGCACCCCCTGGCGGGCAGCGAGCTCACCCAGGCGGCGAAGAAGCTGAAGCAGTATGGCTGGAAAGGAACTTCCATTCCAGCGACCCGGTCTAGCCAGGTCTGATGACAAATTCTGTCTCGGACGACTTGCCATTGCTCGGACGTCCATTCCCCGTGCAATTCTCGGCTTCGTGTGTGTATTTTTCACACGATGATTCAGGATGCTCCTCGATGGCCCTCGCCGATAAAAAAAAACGTCCGAACGATGCCGAGGATAGGGGGTAAAAAAGAGGGGTGCGGCGAATAGGGTCACGGCCTCCCAGCGCTGGAAGCGCCAGTGCAATGGCGCCTAGCTTGGCGCTCTCGCGCTGCGCGAATAACTTGGCGCTCTCGCGGGGCCGCCCAGAGGAGAAGGGGAGGGCGAGGAACCGGGGCCGATCCGCGAAACGCGAATAACTTCGCGCCCTTGATGGCGCTCTTGAAGCGCGCAGTCAGGATAACTGCGTCGGTGCATAGTGGCCGACGTCGTCCCTGCTCGACCTCCTCCTCCTCCTCCTCCTCCTCCTCCTCCTCCTCCGCCTCCGCCTCCGCCTCCGCCTCCTCCTCCTCCGCCTCCTCCTCCTCCTCCTCCTCCTCCTCCTCCTCCTCCTCCTCCTCCTCCTCCTCCTCCTCCTCCTCCTCCTCCTCTCTCTCCTCTTCATGCTCCTCCCTCCTCCTCCTGCTCCACCTCTCCCTCCTCCTCCTCCTCTCCTCCCCTCCTCCGCCTCCTCCTCCTCCTCCGCGTCCTCCGCCTCCTCCGCCTCCTCTTCCTCCGCCTCCTCCTGCTGCTGCTCCTCCTCCTCCTCCTCCTCTTCTCTCCTCCTCCTCCTCCTCTCCTCCTCCTCCTCCTCCTCTCCTCTCCTCCCTCCTCCTCCTCCTCCTCCTCCTCCTCTCCTCCTCCTTCCCGCCTCCTCCTCCTCCTCCTCCTCCTCCTCCTCTGGGAATGGTACTCTCTCTCTCTCTTTTTTTTGAAGCTCATTTTTCTCGTTTGTTTTCGTGGAATGACCGCCCAATCTCTGGTGAAAACGAGAATCCCGATTGGACATTGCAGTTTTGAGTGTTTAGCCCCCCGACAAAAACAGCAATACATTGATTTGGCGATACACAAAAACAATAAACCATTGATTTATCATCATTCAAAAACAACAACACATTGATTTAACAGCACGCAACAACAACAACACATTGATTTAGCCGCACGCGAAAACAGCAACACATCGTCTAAACGGCACGCAAAACAACAAAACATTGGTTTAACGTCGCACAAAAACAACAACACAGTGATTTAACGGCACGCAAAAAAAACAACACATGAACACGCGTTCGACTAAACATTGGGACACCAAACGTATCCGTAGCCATTTGGCTCAATGTCTTTGTCATTTTTGGAGCGCAAAGTTTTAGTTGCTGGGAACGAATGCTTCCCAAACGGCAGTTGTGGACCAGATGGCTTAATTAAATTCACAAAATGTTTTGCTCAAGACATTGACGTGAGACCATGTATTGCGCGTGGTGGCAAGAATATATTTTCGAACAAGCACGTCGAAGCGTGCCGAGATGGGGGCTCTTATTCGGTAGATGCGATACCTAACATCATGCATTATGTTTTGGGTGTGCCAGAACGTGCGTTGAGGTGGCCCACGGTTCGCCAGATGTTGTTTGAAAGACAGAGACAGCCAGCAGCGAGAGCAATCGTTCCTAAAGCAGATTCTTCCAGCGTGCCGCAGGATGCCCAGCAAATCACACCAGCACTGCCACAGGATATATGCGTTGCCGACAAAACAACGATCCACAGATTGAACGTCCAGGTTGTGCGCTGGATGCGAGCCGCACGATCAGCGAAGCAGCGTGCCAGGCGGCTGGAAAAAAAGCTGGAGATTTCACGGGCAGCCTACAAAAATTTGGCGAAATCCATTGTGGTCAAAAGCAAATCTGGTCGCTTTTTTACCCCACGGGGTGGAATGTCCCTTGCAGTTCGGCGAACAGCTAGCGGTTGCGCTGCGTCCTCGATTGGGCTATGCATCGGGATAGATACGGGGCACAAGCCTGTTATCCAACGGGAAATTTTGCTAAGGAAGTGTTGTTTGGCAGCTGCTCGGAGGTTTCACGTTTCTTGCAGGCAGGCGCTGGCACTTGAAAGCAATGATTCCTCGTGGCGGCTCTCGTGCATGTACCTCCGAGGGGACGCTACGAACGCGAAAGTGTGGCACGAGCAGAAACTCAGGACAAGCGAAATCGATGCATCATATATTTTAGAAGGCTTCGACAACGAGAGTACTTGGCCAAACGTATGCAATTCTATTCTTCGCAGGCGCACGAGTGGGACTCTGCAGATTGTTAAAGAGTCAACTCCCGAGCGTTGCTTCGCAATTTCTACCAAGCAAATAACGTCGACAGGAGCCGAGCTAGATTGGTCACCACAGACATATCAAGCAGCTATTGGGGATGCCGATACCAGCGACACAGTGGTGAAGGTTGTTGCTAACATGGAAGGCACTAGGCTTGATGCGCCAGATTCGAGCAATACGTTGCAGTTGTTCCTTGCGTGTTCAGACGGCGGTGGCGACGAGACTACGTCCAGAGCATTGCTAATGGCACCTTCTTTGAGAAATCCCAACGTTTGGTGGTTCGACGCCCATTGCCAGTGCCATAACTTCCAACTCCAAGTGGTTGATGGTCTGTTTTTTCTCGACACCTTCATGGACCAAAAATGTGGTTTCGAGTACTTCTCGACGCTGGCCAAACTTATGAACGTCTGGCGGGCGTTTGGAAAGAAACTTGCAGACGTCTGGACTTCGCACAGCCGAGACAACGGCAGGCCATCGGCGAGTGAAACTACTGGGCGGGTTCCCCCAAAATGCATATCTGGAAGATGGGGGAAGATCAGCGAATGCGAACGCTTTGTCAGGTCCGTGGACGCTCGGGACCTAGTTGCTGTACTGGGAACGGTGCTGGCGCCACGTACGCGAGGGAAGGCATCAAGAGCTACTACGAAAGATGTAGACGAACTGCGGAAGGACGAGTTGGCTGCGTTTACAGAAAAAATGACAAAGTGGTCGCATGCAGTGGTGAACGCGGTTGCAGATGCCAATTTCTTTCGCGTGATGGACATTGCGTCCTTGACCAGGGAACCCCTGAACCATTATTACCACAGCTTCCTCACTCGGTATGATATTAAAGATCCGAGTGGGCCTTCGAATATGGCCCGTTTCGTTTGCAATGGGGCAGACAAGATCGCAGAAGAGATGTTGGCGTTGTTCAAGCATCCACACTGGATTGATATGGTCGATGACCTGCCGATGGAAGAAGTATCTGAGTACACGGAGTTTTACAACACGTTGGTGATCCAACTTCTTGGGAATTTCCAGCGCAGGGCCCGTAGGCCAACGCAGGAGTTCCCGTTATCATTACTTTGGTTGGGATATGCAAGATCGTCAGAACGATGCCCGAAGAGGCAGTCAGTGTGCTCAAAAATATTGGGGACTGCCGACGCCGAGCTGCACGTCCAGGCCATCAAGATCAAAACGTTATTCTATGGCGAAGTGCAGCGAGGCTCAGAAACTGGAGCAATCGGTATGTCTCTGTGGATCCCAATGCGCATGGTCGCGATGCAGTTGACAGGCTCGAACGGCGAGATGGAAAGCTTAAACAAAATCATCAAGCATGCGATAGAACGAGCGCCTAACATAGGCCTGCCCCTTCTGGACGCCAGAGTTGGCAACCGTCGAGAACTAAGAATGGGGTCGCGGGCGGACAACAGGGTGACCTGGTCAGACATTCAAGCAGACGTTCATCGCCTCATAGACGAAGCAATGGAGATGCTGCCCGAGTCCAGACGAATGTTCACTGACTTCAGCGTTCCTCAACCAGCTGCTGGAGTTCAGCCGCCACCTGTGGAAGCCATCAAGGGGCTGAAGCATTGCGACGAAGCGGAGCGCTGCTGGTCGTGGGGACATGGCCTGTTGTGGTGGAGGTACGTGCGGAATCACGGAGGCAGGGCTGCATCGACTAAGATCGCGCTGCGGCTTTGCAGTGAGATGGACGATGCACATTTATGGGTATGCTGCAACACATTTGGCTACTCTGGATATTTTATCAAGTGTTCGGTTACTTGCGATGGCGTTGTTTCGTTGCCATCGAGCCTGAGTGATCTCGACGCGGCGATGCCTATTGACTGCGTATTCAGGCGATACTACGATATGTGCACGGGTGGCGGCCACAGCGTGCAGGTGGACGTGGCCCTCCTGGACATAGGCAAGGCCAAGGTGATTGGCGAGTTCGAACATCTGGCTATCATGAACAACGAGATGCCCGTCAAACCCCGTCCAAGGAACCCAAAGAAAAAGAAACGTCACGCCGACGTAGAAGCACTCGATGACATGGACGTCGGCGATTCTGTTGACGCAACTGTTGACGACGGCTTGTCCACGGCGCTGGAGAAACTCATGGAGACTGGCGGCGAGTATGTATGCGACGACGTTGACCACTTCGACAATGAGGAGTTGTCGGACCAGACACTTATGGAGGCAGCCGATCTCAAGGCGAGCAAGAAGGTGCTCGCTGAATCTGGGAAGGCTGCATCTACGTTCGAAGTTGTTCTTGAACATGAAGTCGGACTCAGGGGGCCAACCCGCCCTTCCCACCAAGAGGAGGATGAGGTTTTAGGTGTTTGGTTGAATTGAATGTGGAAGAAAACAACAGGAGCATTGAGGAGGAGGATGATTGAGGGGCAGTGGGCAGGAGGAGGGAGAACAAGCTGCCCCGCCCGCGCCCACCGCCAGGAGGCGCGGCTGACGATACAGATGCGCACGTGTATTTCGAGCTCTTCGGGGTTGACCACGGCCCCTGCATCAGCGACACGATCTACAATGAGTGGTTCGGCGGCGCGACCAAAGCGCTGTCGGCGCTCCAGGCAGTGGCCGCTTTCTCTCCATTGTCTGATTCGCTCGGTCGTGGGGGTGAGTTGTCTCTAGTCGAGCACGGTGGCGTCGTGCAGCTTGTGCACTGGAAGTGCGCCCCGCCATGTCCAGATTATCTCGGTATCCCTCTTCGGCTGGACAACTCGTTCCGCCCCTTGTTCGCCGTTGGATCGGAGTCGCCCGTGGCTGACAATCAGTCGCTGAGGGTGCAATGGAGATCTTACTTAGGATCAAGTATCGTGCACCCATGCGTGGGCATACATAGGCATAAAACTCGGTCGTTGAGGGACCCGCTTCCCGTCGACGCTCGCCGCCTCATGGTGACATACCAGTGTGCGTTGGACAGGCTCTCTGAGGACCCATGCATGGAATGTAGGTGTTGCGTCTGCAAGCTCAGGATGAGCCCAAGTGATGAAGGTATTCGGTGTTGTCTCTGTTTGCTGAATTTTCACAAAGATTGCCATTCGAGGATCCCTGGCGCAGAGAAGTTCGTAATCGATCAGGCAGATGTCGCATGGCTCCCACGTCCAATCGATGATGCACGCGAAGCAGATGGGGTTTGCATGTTGTGCGAATTGATGTTCTATGGGTAGCCTTAGGTTTAGATTCGGTGTTGGCTTCATTGCTCGTGCATGGGGTAATCGCATAAATGCTGAAGCACCGCATCGACAGAAAACAAATAGATGCGATGCGCCTGGGTTCACCGACACGATAGGCCCCCCTTGTCTGTTCGCCCGACGGGCTCCGAGAGAGCCCTGGGCGAACAAAAAACTAGAGAATCATGCTCTAGGCTCCTGCAGCTCGGGCGAGGGAGGAGGATGAGGGTGGGGGGAGGAGGATAGGGGGAGGATGGGCTACCGTCGCGACGGGATTCGCGACGGCCGTCGCGAAAACCCCGTGGGATCGCGACGGCCGTCGCGAAAACATCCCAGGATTCGCGACGGCCGTCGCGAAACCCCCCAGGACTGATTTTCAGGGCGGTCGTCGCGAAAACCCCTTGGGATTCGCGACGGCCGTCGCGAGAAGCCCTTGGATTCGCGACGGCCGTCGCGAAAACCCCGCGGGATTCGCGACGGCCGTCGCGAAACCCCTGGGATTCGCGACGACCGTCGCGAAAACCTTTGGGATTCGCGACGGCCGTCGCGAAAACCCTTTGGGATTCGCGACGGCCGTCGTGAAAACCTTCTGGGATTCGCGACGGCCGTCGCGAAAACCCCTTGGGATTCGCGACGGCCGTCGTGAAAACATTCTGGGATTCGCGACGGCCGTCGCGAAACCCCCTCGGGACTGATTTTCAGGGTGGTCGTCGCGAATCCCCCTGGTCAGGCTGACGCATTTGAGGTCCGCGACAGCCGACGCTGCCATTCTGACGCTGCCCCTCGCCGGCCCGACTCCCCCTTTCGCACTCCGTCCGCACTCCTCCACCGTAGCCTTTTTTGGCTCAAGCGATACTTGTTCGCAGGGTGCGCACCGCTATTCCGAGTGCACTGACCTTGCGAGTCGGAGAAATTACAACGTTAGAATGACTGACGGAGTGGATCAGACGGGGGCGACAGCCCCTAACAGCGACCTGGAGAAGATGGATCGAGCTACCATTGAAGCATAGGTGGACGCACTTTATCCTAGCATCAAGGGCGGCAAGAGCAAGAAGTTCCGCGCGATCATGAAAGATTGGTGCCTCACTCCAAACCAGGTGTCTAAGCCTGCCTTGCGTCGTGGCGGCGACGGCGGGCCCCTCGAGCTCCTGCTTCAGAGGTCACCGAACAACAAACGCCGACAACTAACTGTGGTGAGGAGATACGCAAACGGTATCCTGGCCGATGGAGGCCTCTCCGAATTCAGGGGTTGCCTCCTTGCCGTGGAGACGCCGTTGACGGCCTCGCAGGGGGTCTACCACATGATTGCGGGTGCGACCTACTGCGAGGCGCTTCTCCCCACTCACAAATCTCCTCCCTCGTCGTAGCCCTTCCCCCAGTTTTGCTGCCATTGTTCGCCCGTGGGTGATATTTGTACCCGAGGGCGAACAATGGGCCCTGTGGGCCCGAGGGTGATATTTGTACCCCCCCTGATCCAGGCCAGCGTTGGCCAATCCTGGTGCCCTCAGCTTTTCTCCCTGGGCACGGGGCCACGGCTGTGAAAGATGGCAGCAAACCTGGAGCGGGCATCCCGCCCACTTAAGGCGGCCCTCATGGCTGCCCAGACTGACGCTCTCAACGAGAACGTCGTGGAGATCATGGAGAACGGTCTCTCCAACATCTTCGTGTTGAAGGAGCACGCGCCAACGGCGATCCAGTTGTGGATCAAACGTGCACAACCAATACCATCACGGCAGCGCCGTCACGCTGATTCAAGTGTACGAGCAATCGCCCTTGGCCGAGAAGTCTTGGAAACAACACGCGAAAGCGAACTCAATCACCGTGGGCAGTTGCCCGAAGCAGGGCCCTCACCGCTACGATAAACTCTACGAGAACCACGTCATCAGCAATTTCTCTGATTATTTCAAGTTCCACGATCACTTCAAGAAGTTTGTTGCTTCTTATCATAAGATGGCATGTTTGTCCGCCTGGTCGGGCTACAAGGAGATGTGTGAGAGCTCGTGTGAATTCCTGAGAAAGGACCTCAGCAACGAGGCTGGTTGGGCAACGCAATGGCCCCCATCGTAGGTGGGGCTGGTGCTAGGGGCCTCCTGGCATCGGCCAAATCTACTGGGCGCCATTGCCGTGCTCTGTCTCACAGGCGGTGGCATCGCTGAACAATGATATCTTGGTCGCCGTCAATAAGATCAAGGACGTGATCGACGGGGGGCTGCTCAACATCATCGCGCTGGAGGCCTTGAAGTTCGCTATTCCTCTCGAGGACGAGGGCTTTCCATGGCCCCCCAAGTGGATCCTGAGGGACGCAGAGAAGGACAGCGCGACCGTCAAGCATATGATCGCCCCAATGGGATTTTCGGTGTTGTACAAGGACAGCAGCAAGAAGAGGCTCGCAGCGATGGTCCTGAAAGAGAAGGCAGCCAAAAAGCAAAAGGGCAAAGGTGGCATATGCATCCCTGCGGAAGACACCCAAGCGACGGTCGAGGAGTCTGGCAAACTCCGCGAGAAGGTGTGGCTCGACGATCTTGCGCAGGCCATCGTGACCCCTGTATCCGAGATCATGAAGGATGCGAAGATGCCCGAGATCAGGGCTAACATAGCCATCGGTTTGGAGTTCTGCTTCGCGTCCGAGGTGACGGTGGACGGCGTGACCTACAGCAAGTGGAGCGAGCTGAGGAGGAAAATCGTCAAGAGGATGGTCACGGCGCACGACGTCGAGCTCCGACGTGCAGGGTTGGACGCAGCCGTGCGTGGCGAGGGGGCCGAGTCTCAACCGCACGATGACGAGGGCGACGACTCCCAAGTCTCAGCGACCGCCCCGTCGCCGCGGAAGTCTGAGGTGGTGAGGGACATGTCCGAGTGCGTGAATGACGAGAAGCTCGTGCTCAAGGTGTCGCGCTTCATCTACACCAACAAGACGACCTGCGGCATGGCCATGCAACCGTACTACCTTTTTGTGTCGCAGAATATGGTGCAGAGCTTGAGCGGCCTGGTCGAGAAGGATGCGCTGACTCTCAATGATACTTTGGAGTCGTTCTTGCGCGTGACGTGCAAGGTGTTCGATGACAGGACGGTCGGCTTCATCAAGAGGGCCTCGAAGCACATCGATTCCGACGACTGCGGCAACCTGTTCAGCGTCGCCGACGTCACGGGGGGCGCGTGCAACACCAAGGACGAGTTCATGATGCTTAGGACTCTGCGCGTTCGGTACTGCATTGGAATACTGTCTTCAATGGGCCGAGGAGCTCTGACCGACATGGCGACGGATTCGATGAAGAAGCTCGAAGCGGAGTTCAATGATATTGTCGAGATTGATATTTCAACACCATCTACATCCTGGGTGGAGTTGTGGTCCGAACTGATACAGGCGGCCGCGTCGGGGGACCTGCGCACCCACATCGAGTTACAGCAGTGCGTTGGTGCGCCAGCTCCTCCGCCTGCTCCAACTGCAGCGCCTGGCCCTGACGGTGAAGCTGAAGCCGCTGATGGCGAAGCTACGTCGGTACTTGATTCACTTGAAGATTTGTGGGCGCAGACGGCAACGACTTCGGCGGTGATCAAGACGTTCATTTTCGAGCTGCAGGCCTTCATCTTTCGGAAGTGCAACGTGCCCGTGTTCGCCCCGCCGACGGTCGGCCAAGACGACGGCCCCAAGTCCAAGATGGCGAACGTGCTCGAGGCTGGCTGGTGCGATATTCTCTGGAACCCGACTCCCGAGAAGAAAGACCATTTCTACGTCGCCAAGAACGTCTCGGCGGGAATTCGGCTCAACTTTTTCGGCAATGTGACGAGGATCCAGGTGCCAGGTTCTTTGAAAGTGGCACGTGCGTTCGACATGGACTTCTTCGTGTGCAGCGACGGCGTCGCCTGCGACCCGACCATGGGAGACGTTCTATGCCCTGCTTGGGCTATTCCATACCCGCAGAAGGTAGCCTGAGGGAAAACTCCCAATCCTCCTCCCCCTCCCCCTCCTCATTCACCCCTCCCCTCCCCGCCGGCACGGGGGGAGGGGAGGGGAGGGGGCCCTTGTCAAATAACCCCCTAAGATAGATTGCGTTTTCATAGAGAACGCATGGGGTTTGTCAAATACCCCCCCAAGATCGATTTTTTGATTTTTGTTCATCCTTATCTCGTCCTGCTGATCCTCCTCCTCCTCCTCCTGGGGGCCTGCTAGGTGCCCGCCCCGAAGGCCAAGGCCAAGGCAGATGCGCCTCGGAAGCCCGACGAACTCCAGGATCCAGTGCTTCTCCATGGGGTGATCACTCTGCCGTTTGACTTCGAGTACACTGTAATGAACCATCTACACAAGGTGACTGTTGATGTGAGTTTCCACTACTTAAGTGTAAGTTCTAAGTGTTTGGGCCAGGTGAACGTCCCTTTGACTCGCCAGGTCTTTCAGCCTGACGAGGGCGATGGCGACGTCGTGGCCACCCCCAGGGCCAAGGCCAAGGCCAAGGCTAAGACTTCGGCCAAGGCCGCAAAAAGCGATGCCGCACCCGCAGAGTTCAAAGCAGCAAAGCACCTTTTTTCGTGAAGTGTCTGGTCATAAAGATCAGATCCCTACTCGCTCATACACGCACACACGCACGCATAAGCGAACACACGCGCACTCCCTTAACCTCCAACGGGCCAGAGCTAGTAGGTGTCGGCAGGTTTCGGGGCGGCTTGCATTGCCAGCTGTGGTGTGCAGCAATGTGTTTATAGGAGGCCGCTCCGCCTAGCTACCATTATCGCTCTCCTCCTTCTGCTCCGTTTGCGCCACCGCCCGTCGCCGCGAAGCGCCTCCTGGCGTCGAGTCCAAAACCACCCGTCGCCGCGAGGAAAGCACAGGATGCCCAGGCGAGTTGCTTTGATCAGTGCATGTTGGAAGCCAGCTTGACGCCCGTCGTGTAAACAGGCCTGGGACCCCTCGAGAAACACCAGGTGTAGATTAGCTCCTTGAGAAAACTCGCGTGTAGGTTATACATCTCTATTCTACACCTGGCGGACTCCTCGAGTAAAATCGGTTGTAGATTATACATTTCTATTCTACAAGTGGCGGAACCTTCAAGAAAAAACGGGTGTAGATTAGACAATTCTATCTTACAAGTGGCTTGAGCCAAACTGGCGAACGAGAGGACGAGGAGCAGGAGGAGGAGGATAAGAAGGGGTAGGAGGAGGAGGAGGAGGAGGAGGAGGGGGAGGAGGAGGAGGGGAGGAGGAGGAGGAGGAGGAAAAGGAGGAGGGGGCGGAGGAGGAGGAGGAGGAGGAACTGCCGATGCTGTTGATGTTGATGACCGCCATTCCACTCCACATGTCTACATCATTCTCTTCTTCTCAGGAAAGCTCGCCCCTTTAGTTGTGCCGTTGGCCGATGCACGCCTGCGAGAAACATACAAGCATGGCCGAGACACGCTGCGAACGCTGCGAGAGAAAATGCACGGGACCGATGTGACCGTGGAATAGGATGACCCTCATCAGCATCAGTCCAGTCTCCACGCCGTCGTCAATATCTCCTCCGCTTCCTTCTGTCCTCCCCCATCCTCCTCTCCGACCCTCCCTTCCTCCTCCTCCTCCCCCCTCCCCATCCCCCTCCTCATCGTCATCTTCCGTCTCCTCGTTGTCCTCGTCGTCTCGTCGTCCCCTCCTCCACGTTGCCATTTTGGCTCAAACCCTCCTGGTCTCTGCCATGTTGGTTCAATCACAAGCGTAACCTGGCTGCGCCAGCGCCTCGAGTGCTGTTCCGTGCTCGTTGTCTTCCTGCTTTTTTCATGTCGTGACCGTTGCTAGCCATGCACGGATTTGAATCGATTCGGGCAGGGTTTCGCGACGGCCGTTCGTGACGACGGGTTTTCGCGACGGGACGGGTTTTCGCGACGAGCTTCAAAAAAAGCATGGCGAGTACCATTCCCACTCCTCCTCCGCCTCCTCCTCCTCCTCCTCCTCCTCCTCCTCATCATCATCATCCTCCTCCTCCTACTCCTTCCCGCCTCCTCCTCCTCCTCCTCCTCCTCCTCCTCCTCCTCCTCCTACTCCTCTCCCTCCTCCTCCTCCTCCTCCTCCTCCTCCTCCTTCTCCTCCTCCTTCGCGCCCTCGAGGGCTTGTTTGCCAATGTATGCGGAAGGCGCCCGGCAGCGAGGCCGACAGCCAGGCGAATGTGCCCGAGGTCGTGGCCCCCGGTCGTCCGACCCGAGGAGAGGCGCGAGCCACGGCGGCCGCGAAGATCCGACCCCCCGCTTCCCCGGGGGGGGACTCTCGGGGAGGGCAGGCGACCATCGATAGGGAACGACGAACGACGTGGACATGAAGGCTCAGCGGTCCCGAGGAGAGGCGCGAGCTACGGCGGCCGCGAAGATCCGACCCCCCGCCTCCCCGGGGGAGGACTCTCGTGTCGGGTCGGGCGAAAGGTGGGGATAGCAAAGGGGGGGGTTGAGAATCAGCTCGCGTAGCTGATTTTCCCGGCGCCTCCCGGCGCCGGGAGGCGACCATGTATCGAGGAACGGGCCCCTCGGTGAGGCCGAGACCAGCTGCATGCAGCAAATTTCGTAACCCCCTCTTTCCCAATCCCCCCCTTTCGTCCGGCCCGATCGTGGAGGGCAGGCGACCATCGATAGGGAACGACGAACGACGTGGACATAAAAACTCACAGGTCCGCGCGGATTTCTCGGAGCGGCGCTGGAGCCCCCTCCCCGGCGCGCTCCGCGCGCCAGGGGCGGCGCCGGAGGTGGCCCCAGCGCAGATCCGAGAAATCCGCGCGGACCTCCGAGTTTTTATGTTTATGTCACTCGTCGCTCCCCAAACCAAGGTTACGCAGCCGCCGGGGGGGCCCGTCAGCGTGCTGCTCCTCCGCTCGTATCCGACCCGCGGAGGCGCGAGCCACGGGGGACGTGAGGATCCGGACCTGCTTCTCTGGGGGGGGAGGGAAAGCGCGCATCGATGGTACGCCGCCGACGGGAGCCCGTCAGCGTGCTGCATTGGCACGCGAGACGAAGCCGTTGGGAAACCCCGCAGACTCCGAACGGGGCGCCGCCGCGCTCAGGCGGGGGGCGACACGAAGCCCAACTCATCCGCGAGCTGCTCCGCCTTTGCCCTGGAGAGCGCTCCGCTCTGACGTCGAAATCCAGGAGCGCCTTCCGCAAGGATGCTGGCGGCCCTTGCTCCAGAACCTCTCGCGGCGGCGGCCGCACGACCAGCATGTTCCGCATGCGCGTAGCGCGGGAGACCATGGCAAAAAAGTGTACCCACCAATGCTCGTCCCACGAGCCCGTGAGCCAGCGTCCTCGCCCCTCGCGCAGTCGATGGTGACGCCATTGCGCAGCGTCCGGCGCTGCGATAGTGGAGGTGAGAGACGACGTGTGCGTCATGGTGGACCCCGATGACCCGCTCGTTTTTTTTATAACAAATAAATATGAAACGTGAACGGCGAGCCCCACAGGGAACAGGGAGAGGGCTCCCGCCTGAAACCTTCCTCGCAATTCACTCACAGACGGGGCTCCCGCCGGATACTTCCTCCGCATCAAAGCCTCATGGGCCCAAACATGACGACGGCCACTCGATTCCCATGACCCGCTCGGATTCTGTTATATATACTCAGGGGCCCACGGAAGATGACATTTACAGGGTTCCTCTATGACCCACTCGGATTGTTGTTTTGCTTTGTTTTTTGTATAAAAAAGACAGGCCCCATACGGATGGGGCTCCCACGTGAGACTTCTCCGCAATTTGCTCACAGACGAATCCCCCGCCTGATACTTCCTCCATACCCACGCCTCAGGGCCCAAAACTGACGACGGCTACTCGGTTCCAGTGACCCGCTCGTTTTTTTTTTTTTTTTTTTTTGTGTGTGTGTGTGTGTGTGTGTGTGTGTGTGTGTGTGTGTGTGTGTGTGTGTGTGTGTGTGTGTGTGTGTGTGTGTGTGTTTTTTGGGTTGTTTGTTTTTGTTTGTTATATATATATATATATACACATATCTATATATACATATATATGCATATATGTATATATATATATATGTATATATATACAGATATACACCAAAGAACATGAGCGCCGGGCCCCATAGGTAGGGGGCTCCCGCTGGAGAAGACCTCGCAATTCACTCACAAACGAGGCTCCCGCCTGATACTTCCTCCATATTCAAGCTTCAGGGGCCTAAGCATGACGACGGTTACAAGGTTCCTGTGACTCCCTCGGATTAAAAACGTGAGCGTTGGGGCCAACAGGGAGGGTGTTCCCGCCTGAGAATTCCTCGCAATTCACTCACACACGAGGCTCCCGCCTGACATGTCCTCCATATTCAGGCCTCAAGGGCCAACACATGACGACAATTCAAGGTTCCTATGACCCGCTCGGATTAAAACCATGAGCGGTGGGCCCCATCAGGAGGTGGCTCCCGCCTGAGAATTCCTCGCAATTCAAACACAAACGAGGCTCTGTTGACGATGGCGTTGTGATAATGCGAATAATAATAAGCATGATGATCATGATGCTGGTGAGTGAGTACTTGTGGGTGAGTGAGTGAGTTGGATAATGAAATGATGAAGATGCGGTGATGCCGATGATGATGTGTGTGAATGTGTGTGTGTGTGTGTTTGTGTGTGTGTGTGTGTGTGGGAAGGGAGGGGGTGTTCCTGCGCGGGGTGTCCAGAGAAAACAAGAGACCCACTTTGGATGTGGGGAACAATAGTCTGAAAACGATGATCCGTTTATGTTCGAATGTGTCTACACATTGCTTAGCTATGCTTTGCATTTCTCCTCCAAAAATCCGCCTGTAGGGGGACATGCCCGACCTAATGTTGTGGATGGAGCGCCATGCAGGCATCGTGCTGGTATCATAAACTGAGCAGGGACCGACCGTCCCGGCATTCCCATAGGCCTACCACGACATGTTCTCAGAACCTACCAGCGTTCTAAGAACAAGGACAACGTTCTTAGAACATAACCCCTGTGTTAAAACAAGACAGACTCAGCCAGACATGTTCAACCATTCGTGCAGACCACGAGAAGTTCTTAGAGCATTATTTGGTGGGCATGTTGGCATGCCAGGTCGCTTCGCCACTGGTCGAGAGACAAGAAGAGTCACTGCACCGACCTAGCAGACGTGCTGCAACAGATGTTTGCATGACTTCCGTCTATGCAGAACCGCGAAACGGCGAGTGAAACATACAGTGAATGTTCTTAGAACACAAGCCCGATGCACTAAAACGGGACAGTCCCAGCCAGAAATGCTCCGAGAGCATCGCGTGGAAACCACGAGAGGCTCTTAGAACACTGTGTTTCGGGCCTATGTGGGCACGCTAGGACGCTTCGCCACTGCTTGAGAGAACGCCGAACGGCGACGGCGCGCCCCTGCCACGGAGAGGATCCACGGTCGACATCCGCGGAGCTGCACGACAGACCAGATCGCTTCCTGAGCCCGACGTGCTCCAGATCTGCTCCGTCCTGAGTGTGCGCGGGCGGGGCCACTTCGCGCCAGAAAGGGGCGCTGGGACTTCGCCCCCTCCTCCCTCCTCCCTCCTCCGCTTCCCTCCCGGCCGCGCTCCCCTCCCTCGCTGCTCCTCCTCCTCCTGCTCCTCCTCCTGCTCCTCCTCCTCCTCCTCCTCCTCCTCCTCCTCCTCCCCTTCCTCATTTCTCCTCCCGCCTCCCCTGCCCTCTCTCCTCCTCCTCCCTCCCCTGTCCTCGCTCATCTATCCCCCCTCGCGCCTCGAAGCTCGAACGCCAACGACGTCGACTACCACCCTCGAGACTGCCCCGCCCCTGCCCTCCTGCAGGCGCAGGAGGTCCTCGAGCGACACCTTGGAGAACTGGTGAGAGTTCAGGTCCTCCCCAAAAGGCACAGACGACAGTCGGGGGCGGCGAAGAGGGGGGCGTCAAAGAGTGAGGCATGTAAATCATGGCCGGAGGCGGGTGCGCGGCCCAGGGTGGGGCCCGGGACGTATTGAAATACGAAGAGGCACCGTGAAACCTCCGGAGATAGCGTAGCCCCTGCGATGAGATCCCCCCCTGGTCATCACCCGCCCTCGTGGCCGTCCCCGAGACTTGATCAGGGACCGACCCTCCTGGCATTCCTAAAGGCTTACCACGGCATGTTCTCAGAACCCAAACTTGTTCTTCTGACAAGAACAGTGTTCCTAGACCGTAGCCCCAACATGTTCAAACAAGACAGACTCAGCCAGACATGTTCCACATGTCGTGCGGACTATGCAAGGCTCTTAGAACATCACTTGGTGGGCCCAGTGGCATGCCAGGACGCTTCGCCACTGCTCGAGAGACAGGAAGGGGCCCAGAGATCCGATGTCGTGATTTGTTGAATACGCGGTCCCCGGAAGTCTCGTCCCATTCCCCAGGACCGGTTTTTCATCCTGAGTCGTTTTTTGACAGCCCCGAGGCCCGGCCAGGTCTCCTAGGGGCCGACCTTTGCGAAAAACCTCCGTCTTGACTTTTTCAATACGTTGGATCTCTGGAGGGGCAGGATGGCAACGCGCAGGGCAGGGCAGGAGCTCGCGGGGCCGGCTTCCCGGGCGCCTCCTGGCGCGCCGGGAGAGGCGCCCAAGTATCTCGAGGGAGGGGGCCCGGCGGCGCGGGCCGAGACCAGCTGCACGCCGCAGATTTCGTAACCTCACCCCCCCTTTCCCTGTCCCCCCCCCCCTCCTCCTCCCTCCTCACTCCTCCCTCCTCATTCATCCGCAGTCTGTTGTTACTGTTTGTCGTGTTCGCACGGTGGCTTTCGGCAGCAGTACTTCGGGCGTTGGGCGCACATGTACATCCATTTCCGGTTCGTGCTGTTCCTGTGCGGGTTCAGGGAAGGCGGGCCACTTTAGATCTGATATGACACAGTCATGTTGCTATTCCTATTCCTATTCCTATTCCTCCCTCCTCCCTCCCCCTCCCTCCTCCCTCCTCCTCCCTCCTCCCCTCTCGCTCCTCGCTCCTCCCTCCTCCCTCCTCCTCCTCCTCCTCCTCCTCGCTCCTCCTCCTCCTCCTCCTCCTCGCCCTCCTCCTCCTCCTCCTCCTTCTCGCCTCCTCCTCCTCCTCCTCCTCCTCCTCCTCCTCCTCCCGATTTTCGCTCGACCCGAGCAGTGGCGGCAAGAGAGTGGGGGGGGGAATGAGAAGGAGATGGCCTCCTCAGAAAGCGGCGGGGCTTCTCAGAAGTCCTTCGCGCCTTCGGAGAAGTGTCCTTCCGGGAATCGGGGGCAGCCAAGAGGGGGGCGTCCAAGAGGGCGGGGTGCAAATCATGACCGGCGGCATGTGCGCGGCCCAGGGGGGGGGGGGGCTGGGGACGTTATGAAATAAAAAGAGGCGCCATGAAATCTGCGGGAATATCATGGCCCACGCCATGATATCCATCCCCCCCTAGTCATCACCCCCCTCTTTCTCGACCCCGAAGGAAGGCGCCACCAGGAGACATCACCTCTATTATGAATCGTAGTCGTATGCTTCGTCCTGGTATTAGTAGTCATATGCATTCTAACTAATAGCATTCTTAGTGTAGTATTACTCGCATGTTGAGTATTACTAGTAGTTGTCGTGTTTGCCATCGTCGTATTAGTTCTTTTTTGGTAGGGGTAGTATGCGTAGCATTAGTATTCTCATCATCATTCTTCTTCTCATTCGTGGTATTCGTCTTGGTCGTGCGCTTCCTCTTGGTACTATTAATATTCATATGTGTTTAAATCATACTATTCATGTTCGGAGTATTATTTGGGTGGTTGTTCTTACTAGTGTTTGTCGTAGTTGTCGTCGTCGTATTAGTTTTATTATCAATCGCCTTAGAATTAGTATGCGCCTTATGATGCGTAGTATTGATAGTCCTCCTCCTCCTCCTCGTCCTCCTCTTCCTCCTCCTCCTCCGCCTCCTCTTCCTCCTTTGTTTCCTCCCCCTCCCCCGCCAAATCCAACTCCTCCTCCTGCTCCTCCTCCTCCCCCATCCCTCCTCCGCACCGTCGCCCCCGCCCTGGCCAGGCTGCCCCCATTCAGCTCTATATCCTCCCTCCTCCTCCTCCTCCTCCTACTCCTCCTTTTCCTCCTCCTTCTCCTCCTCCTCCTTCTCCCCCCACTTCCTCTTTCGCCTCTCCCTCCTCCTCCTACTCCTCCTTCTCCTCCTCCTACCCATCCTCTTTCTCCTCCACATAATATCATCATCCGCAGCACCATCATCATCATCAGCATCAGCTTCATAGTCATCAGCATCATCAGCAGCAGCATCCTCGTCATCATCAGCCTCGTCATTCTCATCATCGTCATCATCATCATCATCATCCTCATCATCCTCATCATCATCATCATCAGCATCATCATCGACGTCCTCGTCATCAGCATCATCATAATCACCACCATCATCCTCACCATCATCGTCGTCGACGGCATCATGATCATCAACATGATCATCAGCATTAACAATACCCAGTTCATCATCGATTGTATCATCATCATCACCATCATCAATATCCTCCTGCTCTTCATGTTCCTGCTCCTCCACATAATATCATCATCTACACCATCATCATCATCAACAACATCATCATCATCGTCATCATCAACCTCGTCAATATCATCATAATCGTCATCAACATCATCATCATCATCATCATCATCATCACCATCATCTTCATCACCATCATCGTCGTCGGCGTTATGATCATCAACATTCTCATCAACATTGAGATCATCCGGTTCATCATCCGTCTCATCATCATCATCACCATCATCATTATCCTCCTCCACCTCCTCTTCACTTCTCCTTCACATAATATCATCATCCGCACCATCATCAGCATCATCATCATCGTCATCATCATCATCATCATTGTCATCCTTGCTCCTCCTCCTTCCTGGCTCCTGCGTTCCTTTTTCAAAAGGCAGACACAATACCTACGGCGTGCTTGGGATGCCGAAGCGGCAGCTGCGCCTGCTGCGGCAGGCAAGGGGCATCCACAAGAGGAGCCATCGGACGAAGAGCTGTGTTGGCACACAATCGGGCCGAGGTGTAAGATCGAGGTCTGTTCGGAGAGGGCAGGAATCGAGCGATGTTAGCCTCCTGCAGCCCTCTCGGGGGAGCCTCTTGGAGCGCTCGTTGTGCGTCTTCGGGACCTCTTGCCCATTCTTGAAGCCATCTTGGGGCGCCTCGGAGCGCTCGTGAGCTGACTGGAGGCGTCCTGGGCGCCCTGGGAACGCTGCGAGGCGGTCTCGGATCCCGGGGGGCCTCGCAGGGAAACCGTTTTGGGGGGAAAGGGGGGGAGCACCGATGTGCGAGTGTGGTCCTGGCCCAGGTCCCTGGGGCCCGGGATGTCCCTTCTGTGTGTGAGTGTGTTACTCCATATGTATATATATATATAAAAATAAATATGCACATACATAACAATACGAGGTCGGTACATGATACATGCCTACCTACATTCGCACACACATATATTCATGCATGCATACGTACATACAGAGATGCATACCTACATGCAAGCATACATGTACACGTACAGACGTCCATGCCATGCGTACAGTCACACACACATGTACATAGACACACAAAGACGCGTACATTCTTGCCTGCATACATACTTACATACATACATTCGCACAAACACACATGCATGCATATATACATACATTCACACATGCATACATGCGTACATGCATACATACACATACATGAACACAATAGTAAATGCATACATACATTAGTCCATGCCTGCATGCATACATACACAAATTCATTCAGTCATGCCTACATGTGTGCATACATGCATGCATGCACGTCTGCACGCATGGTTACATGTAGCCATACACGCATACAGGCATGCATAGCAAAATGTATACACACTGACATACATGCGCACATGCATACATATGCGCATATACTCGTACATACATACATAGACAATTACATACATGTATACAGGCATGCACACAAAGCTTTATTCATGTACACCTACATTCACACCTGCATACCAAACTCCATGTATACCCATACACGCACATGCATGAACAACCACATACGTTCCTACACACGAACATACATACATACATGCAGGCGCATACATGCATACACACATACATGCACATACACGTACATACATTCCTGCACGCTTGCATACAATCATACATGAATCCATATAGCATACATACTAACGTGCGTACAGTTGCACATGCACATGCTAACATAAACATATACACGCATACATACATACATCCATGCTGACAGGCATGCATACATAGGCACGTACCTACACCCGCGCATACACATGCACACATACATGTATGCATGCATGCGTGCATGCCTGCATACTTGAATACATTCACCCCTTACATACATACATACGAACATACACACATACATAAATGCATGCATCCACACATGCACATACATTGTTTGCACATGTGCAAGTATATGTGTATGTATATATATATATATCCAATTATATGCACGGATATCCAGAAGGGCATCACTCTCTGCCGTAGCCCCCCTCTCTATCCTCATGGGGTATGTCAGTGATGGGATGTCAGGGCGCCATCGCGAAACAATATCGGAGCCTCCTGCGAGGGAGATGCTCACTGAGATTCAGATCGTATTGTCGACCCTGTGCTGATTCTTTCGAGCTTCCGTTGGCGCTGTGAATTGGAGGCCCTCTTGAAACGACCAGGGGCTGCTGGAGGCTACGTTGGGCAAAATCTCGCGGCTAGGGCAAATTTACTGGGGGTCATTGCCCGAATTTGGCGTCGTTTGCCAGGGATCGTGGCCTCCACTCGAATATGGCCTCATTCTCTAAGGATCGTGGTCTCGGGGGCGCGAACATCGTGTAATTTACGACGAATCGTGGGATCGTCTCGGCCTCCCAGATGGGGTCCGAAAAGTTGGGAGCCCTCGGCTCAGTAGCCGACTGCGACGGAACCCTGTAGATCCGCAGCTTGACTATACACACGTGCATCCAGGGACAACATCTTCTGGCACCCTTCCTCAGGCGCCGCCGCCTCCGTGTGGTCATCCTCTCCAAGCAGCCCTCCGACACGATACCCAGTGTGCTGTAGGTTCTTGATGTAGACGTTCAGGTAAGGCTGCCCCTTGTCGGTGTGACCGCTGCCGACTTTGAGCTCCACAAGCCCGAGTTTCAGCCACTTCGGCGTCTCGTCTCGCGCGTCGCGAGCGTCGAAGTGGAAGCCTCCGGGCCGCGCCTTGTTCGCCCACGTCCCTGTTGCGTTGATCTCCTGGAAGTACATGTCCGAGCAATGCGCCCCCAATCGACGCGCGTCGGCCTTTACAACAAGCAACGCATCGTCGACGGGCGTCCCGCGCGGAACGCTGACCAAGACAGCCGTGCCCGGCCTCACCAAGTCGAACCGCTGACCGAACATGTTCTGCAGGTGTGGGTCGCCAATGGCGGAGGACGACGATGTCGCCTGCGTCGGGCTGGGTGTCGGGCTGGGCGTCGGGAAGGCCGTCGGGAAATCCGTCGGGTAGGGCGTTGGAAAGGCTGTCGGTGAGGGCGTTGGTGCGAGTGTTGGCGCTGGCGTCGACGCCTTCTGAAAAGGCAGCCCTAAGAGCGCTAAAGAGGCTCGCTGGAAGCCCCCGGACGGCCCCAGCAAGACACACCAAAGGGCCCCGACTGGAAAAAACATGGATCGCCGTGTAGTTCGTAAACAATTTTGGGTTTCCTGCCCGTTTCTGTCTGAGGAGAAACCAAAATGGCCCAAGAGGCTTGGGGCGTCATCTGGCCAGGGGCCCCCTGGCCTTGGGCGTTGTTAAGGGCGCCTTCTATTCCAACCCTTTCTGCTTCCCCTGCGATCGGGGTTTAACCAGTCCCCTGTGGATAAACAACCCCCTCCCCCATTCGACCGGCCGAAGGCCAAGAGCAATGAGGGCCCTCTGTCCCGCCCCATCCTTTCAACAAAACAAAAAAGAATACATGTGTCGGCTACATCCGGATCCTGACGGGGACCCCGCGAACACCTTGCTTGCTATTGCGGCAGGCGTGGGGGGGGCGGGGAACAAGCATATTTGTCCGCTGTGCGTTCGCCCACGATCCCTATCAGAAACCATGCAAACTCATTACAGGCGCACACGCCATACACCTTGCCAACCACCCCGCCCGCTGCCACTCGGCACGGGTTTTCGGCGCGCGTGGCCAGGGGCTCGACATATTAGCCGATGTGTGCTGCGGCGTGCACTGGCCCATTCTGCGCATGTCGCGCCACTGGAAAATGCGGCGCAAACACCGTGCACCATGCTGACCACCTTAGGCCACTTCGCACTGACTTTTGACAGGGACGCTGGGGGTGGGGGAGCGATCTATACTGCGCGATGTGTCTGTCGCGTGCACTGGCGTACCGGTCGCCGCCTGGCGCAGTGTGCGCTCTCCGCGCACCTGGTGCACCTAAACGATAGACTGCGGCACGCATGGAACACGTGGCACACCAAGCGCGCCTGGCACGCTCGCGCTTGGGGCCACGGGTGGCGCACCTCGCGAGAGTCGCAAACCTGGCGTTCGTATTGGTTCACAATGGCTGCCCATCCGACGGCAATCTTTGCCTGAGCTGAGTATCAGGTACTATGCGTACGGTTGGAAAGCGGGCGGTCGGCAAGCGAAACCCGGATTGTATTACGACGAAGCCCGGACACCCAGAAGACGCGAAACCCGCAGTCGTTCGAGGAGAACCCTGGAACCGCCAACCGAAATCCGAGACCGCCGGACGGCGAAGCCCAGAACCCAGCGGAACACAAAACCAAGACTTGCCACGCCCAGAACAGGAATTCCAAGCCTTTCCTCTTCCTCCTCCTCCTCTTCCTGCTCGTGCTCCTGCTCCTCCTCCTTCTCCTGCTCCTCCTCATTATCCTCCTCCTCCTCCTCTTCCTCTCGCTCCTCCCCCTCCTCTTCCGCCCTCCTCACTCGCTGCCCAAAGGCGGCCGCTAAACCACGGCCGAACGACCATGCGCGCAGCAGAAAGACCCCCTCCCCAGCCCCCTCCCCCTCCCCCACTCAGCCGGCTATGTCCTTTTCCTTCCCCCACCCTTTTCCTCATCCTTCTCCTGTCCCTCCACTGAACCGACGATTTACTCACCCCCGGGAGTCCTGACGATCGACATCCTAATCCTCCCCCTGCCCTGCTCCTCCTCCTCCTCCTCCTCCTCCTCTTCTTCATGTTATTATACTGATTATTCGTATCGCGATTCCTATTAGTATTATGATTATTATTATCATTATTATTATTTTTATTATTATTACTATTCTCATTACTATTATTATTATCATCAGTGTTATGATTATTATTATTATTAGTAGTAGTAGTAGTAGTAGTATTATTCGTTTTGTTATTGTTCTTCACGCCATTATTCGTACTATTCTTGTCACTTGTATTATTCTAAGTATTAATATTATTGTTCGTATTGTTAGTATTCGTATGCCGCTTCCTATTATGATTGTTATACTGTTTATACTTATTGTTCTTATAGTTCCTCCTCCTCCTGCTCCTTTTCTTTCTCCTCCTCCTCCTCCTCCTCCTCAACTTCCAAACAAAGAGTACCATATTGGATTAATTACGCATAGCTGGGCCGCGGCCGGGCCGCGCTCGCTGCGGGGCAACGCCTGGTACGTTCACGCAGCTGCCTGGCCGCCGCGACGCCGAGGCTTACGGCGGGGCGCTCCCAATCGGGGGCGCGCCTGTTGCGAGTCGCCGAAGGCATGCTGCGCGCGGCAGTGGCGGGCCTGCGGGGCCCGCCACGCCGCAGCCCGCGCCTGTGCCTGAGGCGGGGGCGGCGAGGGCGGGGTGGCCGCAGGGATGCCGCTGCGGGCCCCGACGCGCATGGCACGGCGGCCGAGGATTTGGGCGCCTTCCCTGGAGAGGGACTCGCAGCGCCCACGGCGCCGGACGCGGCCGGCGGCGGCGGCCGAGGGCCGAGGACTCGGCGCCGCCGCCCGAGCCCCGCGCCTGCCGCGGCCCAGCACGGAGCGGCGGCTGGCCTCCCTCTCGTGGCTCCGGGCGCCCTGCACTGCAGGAGGCCGCGGAGCTGGACGACGAGCGGGCCGACGAGCAACCGAGCAGCACGCCCTCTTGCGGAGGCGGTGCCCGCGTGGCGGCGGCCCGCGCGGGCGATGGCTCCGGCGCGACGAGTCGCCGCCGAGGCGCTGGCACGAGGGGGCGCGGCGTGCGCCGCCCCCCCTCGTCGCCCTCGGCGCGGCGGCAGCTTCCGGCTCCCTCGCGGTGGATAGCGGCTGCGCGGAGAAGGAGCGGATGCTCGCCGAGGCGTGCGCCAGGCTCGCGGCGAAGGGTGTAGGGTCACGATCCAGGAGCCCTTCGCGACGCCCATGGGCGCGATGTTCGCGTCCTTGGAGGCGGTCGGGGGCCTGTGGTCAGGGAAGCCTCGCGCGTGGCGGTGGAGCAGACCCAGCCCCCCTTGCAATTCTGTTTGTTCTATCGCTGTTCAAGCTCGGCGAGGCTGCTTGCCTTCGCCGCTGAAGAGTATCTCAGCAAAGACCGAACATCCAAGCACGCGAAGACCCGAAGTACAAAATGCCATGACGCCGTGGGACACGAACGTACTAGAGCCATGAAGCCCTCAGGACCTGAAACCAAAATACCCCTCACCATATAACTCTGGAATCTTGCAGCCGCAAGACCCTCTGACAATCAAACCCTGCAACCATAAAGCCCCGAGGTGGAGAGGGAATCAGAGAACGAGTCGAGAGCAAGTCAGGTGCACTATCAGACTTCGCCTTCATCTTTCCGCACCACTCATTCTCCTCGTTCTTACCCTCCCAGCACCTTCCCCTGCCACGCCTATCCTGCTCTTCCTCCTCCTCCTCCTCCTCCTCGTCCTCCAAGGCCCCCCAGGATGACTCCAAGAGAACCTATGAGAGCCTCCTCGTCCTCTTCCTCTTCCTCCTCGCCCCCGTCTTCCTCCTCCACCTCCTCCTCCTCCTCAATTTCCTCCTCCTCCTCCTCCCCCTCCTCCTCCTCCTCCTTCTCATCCTCCTCCTTTTCATCTTCCTCCTCCTCCTCCTCCGCCACCTCCGCCCCCTCCGCCTCTTCCGCTAGCTCCTCATTCTCCTCCTTTTCCTTTTCCTACCCGTCCTCCTCCTCGCCCCCGTCCTTCTCCGCCGCCGCCGCCGCCGCCGCCACCGGAACAACCTCCTCCTCCTCCCTTTTCCTCCTCCTTTTCCTCCTCCTCCCTCCTCCTCCTCCTCCTCCTCCTCCTCCCCCCGTCATCCTCCGCTTCCTCCTCGCCCTCCTCCTCTTCTTTTTCCTCCCCTCCTCCTCCTCTTCCTTCACCTCCTCCTCCTCCTCCTCCTCCTCCTCCTCCTATTCCTCTTTCTCCTCCTATTATTGATGGTTTTTCTGCACATTATTATGTTGATTATTATTTCTATTGCTGTCATTACTCTTATTGCGAATCGTAACTGCCGTGACCTTATTATGATTATTGGTATTATTATTGTGTCATTTTCTCCACCTCCTCCTCCTCCTCCTCGTCCTCCTCCTCTTCTTCCTCTTCCCCGTCCCATTCCGCATCCACCAAATTCTTCGACGCCGTCTCTGCCACCGGCTTTCCCTCCCCCCCTTCGTTCTGCCAACATCATCCTCCGCATCCCTCCCCCTCCCCAGGACAGGCCCCCCCCACCTCCCTTACCTCTTCGGATCCCTCCGCCCTCCTCCCCTTCCTCCTCCCCTTGGGCTTCTCCGCCTGGCTCCGGCTCCGGCGACGGCGCAACAACCATGTCGACAAAGACGATGACATCGACGACGACTCCGACGACGACAACGACAACGGAGGCGACAACGACGACGGAAACGACGACAACAACGGCGACGGCGACTACAGCGAAGACGATGACGTGCACCCACCTGAACAAAGGCATAGGATGTATGTCCACCGTTTTCATCTGTACACTGGTCCGCGCACTTGCAGTTGGCGTCCTTCCATGCAATGGTGAAGTAGTTGTATGTCGCGCACCCAATCGCGCACGCTGCAGGAGTGTACGGCTTGCCGACGGTAAGCCACCCACTCTCCCTGCCAGGACCTGCGCATCCACGTTGAGGAATAAGCACGTAATCCGCCTCGGCGGCCGAGTCGATCGAGGAGAGCAAGAGCAACGAGGAGGTACAACGCTCTAGCCGCAGCGCTGGCCATCTTCCTCCCTCGCAATGGTGCCTCCGCCTTAATGCTGGCCTTGTAACGTGGATCTTGCGGTAAACGGTTGAAACTGATGGTTCCGAACCAAATTCAGAAATAAATCGCCAACGAATTCGCGGGGGGGCAGAGGGGATGTAGGATGAAGTTCACAACCCCCCCACCGCCTCGCACTCGCGGCGCATATTCTTCAGGCCCCCTGACAAGCGCCATAAGGGTCCACGCGTGAACTGCGGTGGAACAGCTGGCCGACTTGGCGACAACATCGCGTTCGGTTTCGCTGCCCTCTTCTGCGGGCAACCAGAACAGGCGCGAGGCTGTAGCGAAATCGGCGCCAGGGGGGGTCCAGTAGCGGGTGCCGCCAGGGCGAGGCGGCGGAGAAGTCCGAACCGGTGCTGTTGTCTTTTGTCTTGTCCAGAAAGCTACCCGAGCACGCCCAGCGATGTTTAGGCCAAAGTCTACGTGAATCTTGGACCAAATCATGTTTTGGAATTTTCGGCTCAACGTCCACCAACACCTCGCCCTCGCCCCCCTCCACCCCGCCCTGGGCCTTCCTCAAAACCGAATGTGGGCTTTGCCTTCGTCCACTTCGCATCCACGAAGTCCTGTTTTCTCATCTAAATCATTTTTCTAATCGTCTTGTCCTGTTTTCTCACGCGAAATGGGAACTCCTGGGGGGCGCCAGGGCTTTCCGAAGGATTGCGAAAGGATTACTGGGGCTCCCTGGGGCCCACAAGGGTACGCGAGGATTGTAGCAAAAAGGGGTTGGTGCGCGAGGGGCGTTTCCACAACTTCAACTCGTGAAACCTACTTTGAAACCCCCCTGCAGCCGAGCAAGGGTGGCCTCGAGGGAGTTGTTCGAAATTCGGCTTGGCGCCGAGGCCGAATTCCGAGCCACTTCCTCGAGGTCACCCGTGCCCGGCCGCGGGGGGGCTCTAAACAGAAAATCAAAAAAGCGTTCAGGAGACAATCCAAGGTTTTCCAAAGAGGGGTGGGGTACGTACTTCTTCCCCAGCTGTGAATTTCCAGAAGCTCCCTCGGGCCGAGCAAGGGTGGCTGCGAGAGAGTTCCTCGAAATGGCATCCGCCCGCGGGGCGGGATGCTCCCCGCGGGCGCGCGCCTCCGCCTCTTCTGCGGTGAATTTCCAGAAACTCCTCCGCGGCCGAAAAAAGGTGGCCGCGAAGGAGACTCTTGGAATGGCATCCGCCCGCGGGGCGGGACTGTCCCACCAGGCGCGCGCACTCTCCTCCCCCGCTGTGAATTTCCAGAAACTCCCTCGCGGCCGAGGACAAGGTGGTCGCGAGGGAGTGTCTCGAAATGGCACCCGCCCATAGAGCGGAATTCTCCCCGAAGGCGCGCGCCTCCACCTCCCCCGCTGTGAATGTTCAGAGGCTCCCTAGCGGCCGAGCAGAGGCGGTCGCGAGGGAGTTCCTCGAAATGGCATTCGCCCGCAGGACGGGGCTTCCCCCACAGTAAAGGTGACCCGGAAGGATTTTTTTGTAAAGATGTCAGCTGCCGGCACGGCGGGAGTTTCCCCGCCTCCCCCGCTGTGAGTTTCCAGAAGCTCCCCCGAGGCCGCGCAAAGGTGGCCGCGAGGGGGGTTCTCGAAATGGCATCCGCCCGCAGGGCGGGATTTTCCCCGCAAGCTCGCGACTCCACCTCCCCCGCTTTGAATTTCGAGAGAAACTCCCTCGCGGCCGAGCAAGGGTGGCCGCGGGGGAGTTCCTCGGAATGGCGTCCGCCCGCAGGGCGGGTATCTTCCCGAAGGCGCGCGCCTCCTCTTCCCCCGAGGTGAATTTCCAGAAACTCCCTCGCAACCGAGCGAAGGCGGTCGCCAGGGAGTTCCTCGAAATGGCATCCGCCCGCGGGGCGGGATTTTCCCTGCAGGCCGACCCCTCCTATCTCCTCCGTCTTCCCTCCTCCCTGTTGGAGCTCATTATTGCGAGGGTGTATCAAGCGAAACGGACCGAACCACCTCGCGCGAGGCATCTCGGAGCTGAGCTTCGAGGATGTCTCGAGCGAAATGGGCCGGACTACCTTTGGCCCTTTGGCATGGCATCACGGAGCCCACAGGTGCAAGAATATCTGAGCCCAAAGTTTCGACGATGTCTCAGGTGAATCGCGCCAGACCAATTCGCGCGAAGCAGATCGGATCCTAGAGTTGGATGTCTCAGGCGAAACGGGCTGGACCACCTTGCGCGCAGCATCTCGGAACCCAAAACTGTGAGGACGTCTCATGCGAAACGCGCCAACCCACCTCTCGCGCGGCGTCTTGGAGCCCAAAGTTGTAAGGACGTCTCAGGCGAAACGCGCCAGACCACCTCGCGCGCGGCATCTCGGAGCTCAGAGTCGGCAGAAAGTCTCAGAAATGGGCTAGACCACCTCGCGCGCGGCATCTCGGTGCTCAGAGATGCGAGGATGCCTCAATCGAAATGGCTAGACCACCTCTCGCGCGGCATCTCGGGGCTCAGAGATGCGAGGATGTGTCAAGCGAAATGGGCCAGACCACCTGTCGCGCAGCATACAGACCTCAATGTTGTGAGAATGTGTCACGAGCAACGAACCAGACCACTCCGTACACGGCATCTCGGAACCTAGAGATGCAAGAATGTCTCGAGAGACACGTGCTGGGGCACCTCACGCGAGGCATCTCGAAGCTTAGACACGCGGGGAAGTCTCTGGCGGAACGCGCCAGACCACCTCGCGCATGGCATCTCGGAGCCAATAGCTGTGAGGGTGGCTCAGGCGAAACGCGCCAGACCAATTCGCGCGCGGCAGCTCGTATCCTAGAGTTGGGAGGATGTTTCAGGCGCAACGGGCTGGACCACCTTGCGCGCAGCATCTCGGGGCACAAAACTGTGAGGACATCTCATGCGAAACGCGCCAAACCACCTCTCGCGCGGCAGCTCGGAGCTCAGAGATGCAAGAGTGTCCCAAGCGACACAGGCAGGACCATCTCTCGCGCAGCATCTCGAAGCTTTGAATTGCAGGGATGTCTCTGGCGACACGCGCTGGGCCACCTCGCGCGCAGCAGCTCGGAGCCCAGGGGTGCGAGGATGTATCAGGCGAAACTCCCCGGACCACCTCGCGCGCGGCGTCTCGAAGCTCTGAACTGCGAGGATGCCGCAGGCGAAACGCCTAATCCTGGCCAACTCAGAAACGGGAGATGTGAGGATGTATCAGGCTAAACGGCCCAGACCACCACTTCCTCTTGAGGATGTCTGCTCGCCCACCACTCGACAAGAACTAATTTCTTCCAAAACAGCACCCCGTTCAGCAGTCTGTCTGCGGAACAACACTGAACAGGTAAATTGCGAATCCAACGAATAACACAAGGCACAACAATTCCTGGAATGAGTCGAGGGCTCCGTTGCCTCCTCCTGGTCGTCCGCCCCCTCCTCCTCCTCATCCTTCTCAATTGTTGCGAGACCTGCTCGATAATTCCCCCCTGGGGCTCGCAATGCCTCCCGCTGTTGGGGGCTCTATAATTATCGTAATTACGTTGAGGAACCCTGGGTCCGTGGAATCAGTCCGTAGCGTTGCCGCCTCTAAACCGTCCGGCCCATGCACTGACATCTGCATGAGCTGCATCTCGGCGTCCACAGTGTAAACGAACGCCAATGTCGCCGCAGAGATCAGTACGTGTACCATTGCTGAGTCGACGATAGCCAAGAAGTGTAGCGATGAATGTTCAGTTGCGACGTGAAAAAGCGAAGAGCTCACCTCGAGAGTATTGAACACAAATGGCCATGGAAGGGAGAATAAGAGCTGAAGATCATGTATAGCGGCCGTTGCCGGCCCCGCGCCTCCCCCCTACCCCCCCGGATAACGTCACGTTTCGCGCTAGCGCCATCTCGAAATGCTTAGGAATAGCCAGAGACAGCTCGGACAGCAGATAATTAATGGGATCTGCCCCGGCTGAGCGCGCATGCAAATGTAGGAATCTGCTACGGCAGAGCGATTCCCTTCCCGCCATCCTCCTGTTCCTCGTCATCCTCCTCCTCCTCCTCATGCTTCTCTTCCTCCTCCTCCTCCTCCTCATCCTCGTCGTCGCGTCGTCGGCATGGTCGTCGTAGCATTCGTCCTCAAGTCGGCCTCATCTTGTTCACTATCTTGCAAGGTGCTTACTGCATGAAAAAGAGGGGGCGAGGCAGGCAGGCTGGGCCGGGCTAAAGCGAACTGTTTGACAACAATTTCAGTATCGGGTCATGCTCTCGGGTGTGCGTGTGTTGTGTTGCATCTTCGGGGGACCTTGACTGTCCCGTCGCGCCCGTATCCGCATCGAGTCCACGCCGAATCCACGCCAGATTCGTGGTGAGTCCGCATCGAACCCGCGCCACGCACAAGAGAAGACACCGATCTGTGGGACAGACGAGGTCCCCCGAAAATGCAACGTAACGTGTGTGCGTGTGCGTGAGTGCGTGAATGCGTGAGTGCGTGAGTGCGTGAGTGCGTGAGTGCGTGAGTGCGTGAGTGCGTGAGTGCGTGCGTGTGCCGTGTGCGTGTGCGCGTGTGTGTGTGTGTGTGTTTGTGTGTGTGCGTGTGTGTTTTGTTTGTGTGTGTTTGGGGGGAGGGGGGGGTAGCAGCTCTTGGACCCGGGAGGGGGAAGTGGCCTCTCATATTCACCCCTCCTCTCTCCCCTCTCCCACCTCTCTCTCCCTCCTCCTCCCCTGCCCGTTCCTTCTCGTCGGCGCACTCACGTTACGTCCTTCAGGAGTATCCATCCCGTGTGCCCGTGCTGCTCCAAGTGGGCCGGCCCCGGACGTAGTCCATTGCTTGGACGGTTGTTGTCGATCTTACCTGCACGATGCTCCGCACCAACGCACGTGTTGCAGCCAATACCCGACGGCCCCTACGAACTTCAGAGCCACCAGGCTGCGAATCTGAGACACCGGCTCGGAAAAGGCAGAACGCGCGCCCGCGAGCACCACAGTGGCCCGCCAGCACCACAGCGTGCTGACCCCTCCCAGGGCACGAGTCGACAGCAGCAGTGTAATCAAGCAGGTCGTGTTGGCCTTGCGCCACCTCTCCAGCCCCCTCCCTCCTCCCAACTCCCTCCCCCCCCTTCGTCTGTCCTTGCGCGAAGCACCTTGCAACACAATGAAGAGAACGAGGAGGACGAGAGGAGGAATGCTACGACGACGACGACGACGGCGAGAAGGAGAAGGAGGGGAAGGAAGAACAGGAGGAGGAGGAGGAGGAGGAGGAGAAGGACGCGTTCTGTCGTAGCAGATCTCTGCATGTGTGCGCGCTCTGTCTTGGCCGATCCCTATAAGCATCTGTGATTCGCACTCTCCCTGCCTCTTGTGAAAGAATTTCCGGACTGCGCCGGCGCAAAACGTGACCTTTTCCGCCCCCCCACCCGGTAACGGCCGCTATCGCCTGGGAGCAAGAAACGATCTCCTGGTACGGAACGTTTACCTCACGCTGGCCGGCTACTTCCCCGAACAGTGCTCACACAAGAAGATTATGACTTGTTCTTATCCCCAGGCGATACCCGTCAGACGGAAGGAGTGGGCAGAAACATGGAGCACGAAGGCGTTGACAGTCGATTGGGCTTCAGCCCGCCCCCTGAAGAGGAGGGATAAGGAAAACGAAGATCGACTCGTGAAGTCAGAGGAGGCCGGGGAACTCCCGAGCCATCTGCGAAGGCCCGCCCCCCCCCCGCACCTGCCACCTGCCCCCCCCCCCCCCCGCGTTCGCCGCCGAGGGCAGGCGCCCGCGGCGACGCCGACGGCGAAGCCCTGCTCCAAGCGAGCAGGCGCAGCCGTCGGCCTTCGCTCGCACGTCCATTCCCTGTGCTTTTTGTTCGGTTCCGCGCGTGGCTTCGTGGCTTCTTCGCCAAGTGATCAGGGATGCTCCTCGATAGTCTTCGCCGGAGGAGAAAGGCACACGCCCGAGCGATGCCAAGCAGCCGTCGGCCTTCGTGCCCGCTCCCTCCGCGCCCCTCGGGCCCTGCAGCCGAGGGGATGGCGTTGGACGCCCGAGCTATCCGGGGCAACTCGGGTCCGGGGTAACTCGGGCTTGGACTCCCGAAGAACGAACCCGAATTAGCCCTGACCCGAGTGCTCCCTGATGAGTTGGGGCTCTGGGCGCCCGAATTATCCGGGGCAACTCGGGCCCGGGGCAACTCGGGTTCGGAATCCCGAAAAGCGACCCCGCGTTAGCCCTGACCCGAGTTACCCCTGATGATTCGGGGCCCTGAAGGCGGCGGGCAGGCCGTCGCCGACCGCTCCTCGCGGGACGGGCCGCCGCCGCCGCCGCCCGCGCGTGCCCCCCCGGCGAGGGGGGCACGGTGCGAGGGCAGCGTCGAGCAGCGCAGGAGTGCAGTCGGGGTGGCTCGACGAGGGCACGCGAGAGGACGCAAAAGACTCTCCCGAGGGCCGCGGCTGCCGCAGGAATGCAGCGGCAGGTGCCGCGAGGCACAGGACACACAGGGGCACCCTGAACTTGGCAGGGCCGGCCTGCCACTCGGCCTCGACCGTGCGAATCCAGCTGGCCGGGTCGCCGGCAGGGCCGGTGCGCCTCGCGGCGGATGGCTCGCTCTGTGAGGCGCGCGCGCGCGGCTGCTCGACGCTTCCGCCCGCGCCGCTCGAGCCGAGACGGCCAGGCCAGACGATCGGGGCACGCCGACGCAGCCTGCCGTCGGCATGGGCTCCACGAGCAGCGAACAGCGTCCTGGCGCCAGTGGCGGCCCCACACGCCTCCGCGAGAGGTGCGCGCCCCTGAGGAGGAGGAGGAGGAGGAGGAGGAGGAGGAGGAGGAGGAGGAGGAGGAGGAGGAGGAGGAGTCGCGGCCCAGGGGTGCCTGGCCCGCGAGGCCGCGGGTGCGGAGACGTGCTTCGCCCACAAGGGCCACATCGGTTCGTTCCCCGCGGGGCCCTGGCTCGGCCAGACTGCCTGCTGACGACGTGGCCCGCAGGAGGAGGAGGAGGAGGAGGAGGACCAGAGTAAAATCAAGAGTCATCAACGATGTTGGAATCAACCCTCCCTCCAAACTCCCTCCTCATAGGCCCCTACAACGGTTCATCTCCATTGAAAGAACTGCCTCGTTGGCAGACAACCGTGTGAAGACCCTTAAGCATGCCAAAACATGGCTCTCAAGATTCCAACACCACGGATCAACCTGACTGTTGCGTGTTGAAATCCTGGATCGTGCCATAACGCCATTCCTGGGACTTCGACACAACGAACCAACGTAACTGTTGCGCCCGCGCAATCCTGAATCCTTTCAAAACACTACTTCTTACACGCTGCAGACGGGAATCCGTGAAAGTCTTGCAAATTGTGTACACGAATGTGCGTGGCGCTAAGGCGGAACCGCCCTCAATCCGTGCAACTATTGCAAATGCTTGCAACGACTGTGCGCCGCGCTATGGCGAGAACCACATTTTTAAAACCACCCGTCCTCAATCCGTGAGGCTCTTGCAACAATGTTTGAAACGAATGCGCGCCGCGCTCAAGCGATAATCACATTTTGAAAACCACCCGCCCTCAATCCGTGAAACTCTGGCAAATATTTAAAACGAATGTGCGCCGCGCTAGAGCGAGAACCACATGTTGAAAACCACTCGCCCTCAATCCGTGAAACTCTTGAAAATGTTTGAAACGAATGCGCACCGCGCTACGGCGAGAACCACATGTTGAAAACCACCCGCCCTCAATCCGTGAAACTCGGGCAACTGTTAAAAACAAGTGTGCGCCGCGCTAAGGCGAGAACCACAGTTTGAAACCACCCGCTCTCCTTATGTGAAACTGTTGCCATGTTTGAAGCCTCAGGGTCATAAACGGTGAGCAACTCTTAGGCGCAACGCCTGGCCCGCCCTGTAAACGGGCCTCGGTTTGCGACAGGGAGAAATTATGTATAACACAAAAATGGAGGAGTGGGATGAGGAGGGGGAGGAGGAGGAGGAGGAGGAGGAGGAAGAAGAGGAGGAGGAGGAGGAGGAGGAGCAGGAGGAGGAGGAAGGGGAGACCGAGGAGGAGCACGCGTGCGCAAGAAGGCCCAATCCCCCCCCCCGCAGGGCAGGGGCAGCGCCCCGAGCCCCCCCCCCCGCCACGATGCCGCGCAGCATCTTGTCACCTGCGCGCGGAGCCACGGGGGCGACGGGCGCGCAGGAGCAGCGGCACCCACTGCTCGTCGCCGCGGCCCTCTCGCCGGGGATTGCCCAGCTCGCAGAGCGCGGGCGCCAGCGGCCCGAGCTGCGGCCCCGACGGGCACTGGGGGCGGCCCTCGTCGTCGGGAGCAGGACGGGGAGGGGGAGGGGCAGGAGGGAGGGGGAGGAGGAGGAGGAGGAGGAGGAGGAGGAGGAGGAGGAGGAGGAGGAGGAGGAGGGTAGGGAAGGGAGAGGAGGAGGAGGAGGGAGGAGGAGGAGGAGGAGGAGGAGGAGGAGGAGGAGGAGGAGGAGGAGGAGGGGGAGGAGGTGGAGCAGTGAGCCAGGAGCCAGGTGGCAGTGGGCGCGAGCTATGATGGGCGCCACCGGAGCCAAGGGCCAGGCGGAAATGTGGGGGGGTGCTTAAGGGAACGAGCAATGATGCAAACGTGGAAACCGTGAGGTCCGCGCGGATTTCTCGGATCGGCGCTGGGCCGCCATGGAAGGGGTCCAGCGCCGACCCGAGAAATCCGCGCGGACCTCAGAGTTTGTATGCTTTCATTGTCCGGTCCCCTAGTGCTGTGCAGGAGGGGGGGTACGTCGAGCTGGAATCGGCGAACAATCGCAGACAGATCGGCGATAAACGACAAGCCCACGATGGCGAATCCGCACGCTCCCGGGTGGGGCGGGCGAGCGGGCCCCAATGGAGGATCAGTAAGCGAGTGGGGGTCGATGTACCCCCCCCCTGGGCCTACCCCTCCCTGGCGGCGCCCGTGCAGACAGATAGACGACGAATGGGAACGGCTCTTGCGCGTTCTTACGCACGATGGCATAGCGACCTTACGCGGCTGCTTGCGTGGGCCGCTGGCGCGGCACGCTATCAAATGGACACGAGGGCACTTACGGGCGACCCGACGCCGGCAGTCTAAGACTACGTCCCTATCAGTAGCGACCTTACGCGGCTGCCTGCGTGGGCGGACAGCGCGGCACGCTACACCATGGACGCGAGGGCACTCACGGGCGGCCTGACGCTGGCAGTCTGCGAGCGAGTGCCCGCAACATCGCTCAGGTGGCGCAACGGGGGATGCCCGGGCTGGTGCGCCGAGGGGCGCTAGCGCGAGGAGCCGCGGTCGTGTCAGAGGGCAGGGGGGCTATCGGAGGAGATCTGGCGACGCCCAGCAGGGGTCGACCGAAGCAATCTTTTCGTGTTGGTGTAATTCCCGTGTTCCCTTGTGCTGTCTCCCGTCTGCCTTTGCTGTCTCCAATCTGCCTTGCCTTCCGACACGCAGACGGCCAACGAAATCGCCAAAACACCGTTTAGGTCGACCCCTGACGTCTAAGAGAGCGTCTCAGAACAGGGCCTGAACAAGAAGCCAAATACATCGGTCACCAGGAACGTGCGGAAATCGTGGAGGAGTTTTAGAATCGACGCTGGATCTCGGTCGCCTTCGGCAACCTCCGCAGCAACAGCGAGCCTTACATCGCAAATTGAACGAAAGCTATCGGATCTCAAGAAACAACTTGGCAACCTTACATCAAACAAGGACCGAGAGTGCGACGCTGGTGGCGGTGGACTGGGTCATTTTGCGACCATGGACGTGGCCATAACCTTCCAGCGGGAGCATTTCGACCGTATGGAAATACCAGCGTACATCGACTTGTTCACAAAGAGCGGGCTCAATCTGATTATCTCCCTGCAATTTGGTAACATTGTCAGCCGGGACAAGTTCGTCAATACATTCGGCAGGGCACACATCAAGCACCGAGGCAACACTTTTTGGACACGTGCGGATGCGCCTATCAAAAAATGTGTGCCCGAAAACTTCTTGTTCGGTTTACTGAAATATTGTCTTGAACGTGGCTATTCGAAAGGAGTCACAGATGATACAAGCGAAACCAAACTCTCGACTGCCAAAGAACCAGTAGGGCAAACTCAAATCGTAGAACATCGTTTCCAAATTAAATGGTACGGAAACTGGGCTGCATGGAAGGATCTGACCAACAGCCCAGAAAGGAGGCACCTCACGGATCGGGCAAACGAAACTTTAACAAGGGCTTCGAAGGAGAGTCGGCCCATTGGCAATTCACGTGCAGAGGCCTCCCAGAGGTTGCCGCATAGATAGGGCCGCAGGGCCGCATCGCATCGCGGGTGCATCGGCGATGCGAGTAGATCCTGCCACCCTACCTACTCCGGTCTCATTTGAGCGGTCTGAAGTCTAAGAAGCAACCTGCCTTCTTAGAAGGACACCCCCGGCCCTGCCCCCCTTCAGAAGGATGCGATTAGAGCCGGCCCCTGCACCAACTCCCCAGGGCCGCCCTGACCAGCTTCCCGAGCTGCGGCCGGCAAACGTGACGAGAGCGCCCCGACACACGCCTAGAGACCTCCCAAAACGACATCGTCGACGTCCTCCATGACGCGCCGCCGAAGAGAGACCTTACCAGGCCCCAGGGCAGCGCCCATCCCTTGGTTGCGAGGACCTTCCGACGCGCCCCCCCCGAACCCACAGCATCGCTGCGGCCGACGCCGACGACGGCGACGTCGCCGCCGCCGCCCCTCGAGAATCCACGTCGAGGGACGACGACGAGGACCCCGTCGACGACAGCGCCGACAGCGCCGACGCCGCGGGACGACGTCGTCGAGGGACAGCCGGAGGGCGCGGCCCGCCTGCGCCGGCGCAGAAGCGGCGCGCCTGGGCGGCTCGCGCGCGCGCGCGGGGGCCCTCCCCGCCCGCCTCCCCGTCGGCAGGAGAAGGGAGGAGGCGAGGGCCTCTCGTGGAGACCGTTTCGTGTGGTTCGCGATGCGGCGCCGGCGCGGCGTGCGGCGTGACGAGCTCAGCGCCCATCAAGCGGGGACTCTACTAACGGGCACTTTGGCCAGTGACCCAGCGAACCCAACCCTTCCCGAGGTGGGCAACGCTGCATTGCCAGAGAGAGGCCCGAAGGTGGCATCTTTCGGCAGCATTGCAAAGTACATGTTAGTAAGTACCCGTCACGGTGCCGTTGACAAGCCCGCTCCCCGCCTCCCCCCGTCACGCCAGTGATCGCCGGGGGAAGCACAACACTGTCTCCTGGAGTACCATGCCCTGGTACAGCACAGCACATACGAGGACCACAGGAGTAAAGGGAGGGCTGGGGTAGAGAGCACCCGCGCCACTACGTGAGCCGATCGGGCCGTCGATGATCGTGCTGTAGACGCAATGCCTTGCCCGAAGCGTTGTACGCGGCAAACCTTGTCGGTGACGCTGGGGTCGGGGTCCTCCTCCTCCCGTGGGGCGGCAGCAGGAGGAGGAGGGGGAGCCTGAACTGCAGAGGCGTCTCTTGCCTCAGGACTGGGAACTGAGGTCCTCCATATCGGTCGGGGCTTCGTCCAGAAGCTCCCGATGTTGAATCGCTGGAGCCACTGGGATCTCCAAGGGGGGCCCTTCTGATTTGGAGAGGACGAAGTCGGACCAACAGCAAACGTTCTCCAGAAGCGACGACGGCCGCAGTTGGGCAGGCGCCTTTCTGCATCAAGTGGACAACATGTCCGCGGCCACACAAGCGACAAACCCTGTGCAACATGGACAGGAGCCACAATCTCTTTTCGGCCCCATGCCCTCCGTAGCCGTGTCGGCCATACCGCCGAAGCAGGAAGGGGTGAAGAGGTACAGTCGGACCCAGGCCATAAGAGCACCCCTCCAGAACACGAGACCCTCCACCGGCCGAAACACGCACAGAACAGCCGAGGGCACCCTCCCCAGGATGCACAAGTGCATCTAACAAACACACGACGAGCATTAGGATACTCCAGATTTCGTAATAAAAGGGAGGGGGTCTGGACCCTCCAAGACAAGCCATTTCAGACCTCCCCCGTGGGAGAACCCTCCAAAACATCGTCCCCAGACCCCCCAGGCCCTCCAAGATAGCCTGGAAGAGACCCCCCCCCGAAATGAGACCTCCCTCCCTGTCTTATGAAATCTGGAGTACCCTCCCCGAAACGACCTCGCCCTTGTGCCTCGCTCCGACTGACCTGTCGCCGCTCGCGGATCGGAGGCGCCCGGAGCAGCAGGCACGGGGGAGGAGGAGGGGGGGCTGCGCGCCGATGGGGAACAGGCCGACGCGGCAAGCAGAGGGCGGCCCCAGAGAGGGACTGGCTCGCTGGCCCGTCCATTTCAGCATCCCGGCACCTCACACCTCTGCATGAGGCTGGGGTGCCCTCTCAGAAGGGCAGCCACGTTGCCGATGATGGGCCTGTTGTCCACCACCACCACAATAAGTTGGAAGGGGGAAGGAGGGGGAGAGGGGGAGGAGGAGGAGGACGAGGAGGACGAGGAGGAGGACGACGAGGAGGATGAGGAGGATGAGGACCTCCTCCCCCCCCTCCAACTTATGGTGAGGATAGTGGTGGAAAACAGGCCCACCAGCCGAGGCCCTCTCTGGGCGCCGAGAGCTGCCTGCCTGCTGCTTCGGCCCATCCCTCCCAGTCTCTCCGTCGCTCGTCTGACGGCGTGGCCATGGGCATCAGGACTCCGCCCTCGCCGAACGCTCGGACGAGAGGAGCGCAGCATGGAGTGGAGGGCGAGATCGGACTGCCATCCACTTGGAACGGGCGGCGCCGAGGGAGGTGGCGGGAAAGCGGAGGCGGGGGGGGGTCAGAACAGGGGCCGGGGGACACCAGTATACACAGACCACGGAAGAGCTCGAGGAGTTCCGCGCGGAGCTCCCGTGGGGAAACAAAAAGATACCGATACAGCGCTGCTCCGCAGACTTCTCCAGGGGCGCGTTCTGACCAAAAACCCGACGGCAATCCGGCCGTGGCGACCCAGGATAAAGCGCGGTATCGGCACCCCTCGACATCCGGCCTCTTGAATTTTTGGGGACACGCGCACCCGACCTCGACCACTTGCCAGGACAATTTTGTGACGGCCCCGGGGCCTGGTAACGGCCCAAAGAGGCCGAAAACACGATATATACTTCGTCCCGATATGTTCGAGACACCTGCCGGATGCCTGGGCGTTTCCTCCTCCGATTTTCGCTGGAATGACATGAAAAGCAGCCGCGGCGACCAGGGATGAGCAGCAGTACATCTCGTCCTCCTCCTCCTCCTCCTCCGCCTCCTCCGCCTCCGCGGGGTACTTTTTATACATAACCGATTTCGAACCACTGGCAGAAGGGTGGTATAGTCGCAAGTTTGAGGCCCCTGTAGGTCCAGATGCCGACTAGTGGGCTCGTATTAGATGTCAGCTCGCGAATCGGCCTGCCCACTTCATTTCTGTTGTATTTACAAGGGGCCACCACGATGAGCGTGACATTCTGGATGGGCGTGCAGTCATCAGTCACGTTCTAGCCAACACGGCAGCCGATCAGTTGGCAGATGTTGCAGCTCAGTCGCACAGGGTACCCACACATGTGCGGCAGGAGATTCCGCTGCAGGAGAAGCAAGCCATGTTGATTCGCATGCGGCTGTTGCGTGCCACGCTAGACACGTTTCAGAGTGAGAAAGAGCTCGCCCAGCTCGAACGGGAACGGCAAAAGGAGAGGGTGCCCCCGCCCCCGCCCCCCCGCCGCGTCCTGCTGCTGCTGCTCTCTCCTCGCTCCTCTCGGCTCATCGGCTCTCGGAGTGTAAGCGGAGGTGTTTAAAGTGTTTCGGTTCGGCATCGGCCTCCACCGCTCAGGCTTGGTGGAGCTCGGAATGTCCTAACATCGTCAATGTCGATGGCGCCATCGTGTCACCCGCTGCTGGGGGGCGTATCCATGTTGCGGGGGGCTGGTTGCATCCTTCTCATCTCCTTAACTTTCACACCTGTTTGATGATTCGGTTTTGCAGCACGTGCGGGGGCATTGCAGACAAGCAGCTGTGCTCGTTGGGCAAGCCTTGTTCTGGTCACGCCACCCGCACGGGCCGCGAGCACCTCGCTCGAATTGAAGCAGGGATGCTCCCCAAAGCACTTTGCAAGACCGACCTCCTCAGGCGGCAGAAGAGAGCTCAGCTCTAATTTCGAGCACGAACTTGCATTCGCAACTGGTTCATACTCATACTCATACTCCTCCTCCTCCCCCCCTGCTCCTCCTCCTCCTCCGCCTCCGCCTCCGCCTCCGCCTCCGCTTCCGCCTCCGCCTCCGCCTCCGCCTCCGCCTCCGCCTCCTCCTCCTCCTCCTCCTGCTCCTCCCCTCCTCCTCCCCCTCCTCCCCTCCTCTCCCCCTTCCCCCCTCCTCCTCCTCCTCCTCCTCCTCATCCTCCTGCTCCTCCTCCTGCTCCTCCTCTTCCTCATGGTCCTCCTCCTCCTCCTCCTCCTCTTCCTCCTCCTCCCCCTCCTCCTCATCCTCCTCCCCTCCTGCTCCTCCTCCTCCTCCTTCTCCTCCTCCCTCCTCCTCCTCCGCCTCCTCCTCCTCCTCCTCCTCCTCCTCCTCCCTCTCCTCCTCCTCCTCTCCTCCACCTCCTCCTCCTCCTCCTTCTCCTCCCCCCCCATCCTCCCCCTCTTCCCCCTCCTCCCTCTCCTCCTCCTCCTGCTGCTGCTGCTGCTCCTCCTCCTCCTCCTCCTCCTCCTCCTCCTCCTCCTCCTCTCCTCCTCCTCCTCCTCCTCGTCCTTCTCCCCCCTCCTCCCCCTATTCCCGTCCTCCTCCTCCTCCTCCTCCTCCTCCTCCTCATCATCCTCCTTTTCCTCTCCTCCTCCTCGCCTCCCTCCTCCTCCTCCTCCTCCCTCCTCCTCTTCCTCCTCCTCCTCCTCCTCTTCCTTCCCCTCCCCCTCCTCCTCCTCCTCCTCCTCCCTCCTCCTCCTCCTCCTCCTCCTGCTCCTCCTCCTGCTCCTCCCCCTCCTCCTCCTCCGCCTCCTCCTCCTCCTCCGCCTCCCCTTCCTTCTCCTCCTCCCCCCGTCCTCCTCCTCCTCCTGCTCCTCCTCCTCCTCCTGCTCATGCTGCTGCTGCTGCTGCTGCTGCTGCTGCTGCTCCTCCTCCTCCTCCTCCTCCTCCTCCTCCTCCTTCTCCTTCTCCTTCTCCTCCTCCCCACTCCGAGGAGGAAGAGGGGGACGAGGGAGAGAGGAATGAGGACGAGGAGGATCAGCACGACTAAGAGGAGGAATGAGGGCATGCCCCCTCGCGCCGCCCCTCGGGAGAAGATGCCCGGCCCAGGCCGCGGAGCGCGGTGCCCTCTGCACCCCCGCGCGGGGGGCCCAGCATTAGGTCGGTCATCTCCCCCTACAGATGGATTTTAGCCGAAAAATGCAAAATAGTCACAAAAAATAAGCCACAATGGGTAGAACAACTAAGCCACAAAAAAATAAGCCACAATGGGTAATACAAAATAAGCCACAATGTTTTTTCTTTTTGAATATTCATCCTGTAAAAGGACACGCCCGCCTTAAGCCCAGCAGAATGGAGATACTCTGTTTTATTTTGCTTGCACCTTCCAGACAAAAACTTGGCGGCCATTTCTGGACGAGGCCAGGGCGAGGCCAAATTCGGGCGGGTGCATTGACAATCTCAGAGGTCGAAGCCAGGGCGAGAACAACTCCTGCTGATGATGAATCGAGTCTCTGAGCTCCGGCGGCTCTGGAAGACGTCTCGAGCGCCGTGGCCTTCTCAGAGCGTTCCGGAACGCTCTGGAACGGATTCAGCCTCGTCCTGGTCCGGTCCGGCGATAAACCGGGTTATCCGATGGGGGGGGGAAGGCGTAGGCCGATAGCCAAATTTCTGTTTGAGGGAACCCAACGTATGCCCGCACGCACCAATACTGCGTACCCCCTTCGGACCTGCACAATCGAAAAAAGTCAGATTATCGCTGGAGGGGGACGGGGGGATGCGGACCGATCACCTGGGTGATCGGCGGACCCTAAACAAACATATTCATGCACAGTCTTGTGCCGCGCATATGGTGTGTGCTCTATCAAGAAGCAGGATCCGACTCGAGGAATCAAGCAGGGGCGGAATCTGAAGAGGTCTGCACCGACAGGAGATGGACACATGTATCCGATGCAATCTCGCTTTCAATGCAGGCGGCGACGAGACACGATTACGCAGAGCAGAATCTGGGAGACCTTGACTGGCCAAATCCAGATTCGGATCCACCGCCCGGGAACCGATGTGTGCGGGCAATGGATATGGACATCAGAGAGATGGGGCCGAACGGCTACTCGTTGTCCCTGGGCGCGTGGCTGAAAGGTGACTCCGCGCCCGCCCCCTCGCTCGTGTCCGCAACTGCAAAATGCCACGTAGTCGGCCCCCATGGGGGCCAAATTATATCCAGATCCCATATCCACCGCCTCCCGACCAAAACCCCCGACGTCATGTTTTTTTCAACACGTCGACCTCTGGCTTTTCATTCCCAATCGTGTTTTGACGCTCGCCAGGCACTGCGAGGGCCCCAGTAGGCCCAAAATAGCCACCCCCATTTAAAAAAAACCTTACGTTGTGACTCTCCCATGACCCAAACAAATCAAGGGAGGTCCACGGAGATCGGACTCACAGGCGGCGGATCTGGATACACCCCAGACTCGGACACACAGGCCCACCCCTGCAGCCGACGTCGACAACGCCGCCGCCGCCGCCGCGGACGACGACACCGCCGCCGCCGCCGCCGCCGCCGACGCCGACGCCGACGCCGACGCCGACGCCGACGCCGACGACGACGCCGACGCCGACGCCGACGACGACGACGACGCCAACGCCGCCGCCGCCGCCGCCGCCGACGCCGACGCCGAGGCCGCCGCCGCCGACGCCGACGCCGACGACGCCGACGGCGACGGCGACGGCGACGGCGACGGCGACGACGACGACGACGACGACGACGACGCCGACGCCGACGACGACAACGACGACGACGACGACGACGACGACGACGACGACGACGACGACGTGCAGGGCGCCCGCGGCCGCCACGCCGCGGGGCGCCACGCCCTCCCGCGCAGCAGCCGGGCGCCCAGGCCGCGCCGCGCGGCGGCGGGCAGCGCGGCCATCGCCCCCGCCCCGAGCGCCGCCTCGCTGCCCGCTGGCGCCGCCGCCGTGGCCGCCGCTGGCGGCGTCGGCGGCGGCGGCGCCGCCGCCGTAGCCGTCGGCGTCGGCGCCGCCGTGGCGCCCGCCGCGCCGCCGTCACCGCGGCCGCCGTCGGCGTCGCCGCGCCCTAGGCGCCGCCTCGTCGCCGTCGACGCCGGCGCCGAGGCCGTCGGCGCCGCCGTGGCCGCCGCCGCCGTGGCAGGCCGGAGCTGGATCGCATGACGAAGCCAGGTCGGGCCAGCAAAGCGCGTCGGACCGCCAAGGGATCGCCCCGAATCGGATCGAAGCTGGATCGACGCGCTCGGCTCCGGCGGGCCCTGGCCGATGCCAATCAACTGAACCAAATCGAGCTGGAAGGAATCGCGGAGGCCGGCGAATCGAATCGCATGTCATCGCATCGTAAGCGCCACTGCCGCCGTCGGCGTCGCCACCGACGCCGTGCCAGACTCGGGAGTTGGTAGGACGGGGTTTGGTGGGACCCGGTCTGGCGATGCGCACCAAGGGACGCCCCCCCACCCAATTCCACCAACCGGAACTGTCGGTACCAGAAGGCACACCAGCTGCGGCAGACCGGGTACCAAGCACTCCATATTACTCCGTATAGATTTCCCAAACATGCGAAGTCGTGATGTACGCGGCCTCTGGGATGGGACATCTTCTGACCAAGGTCAATCCAAACCCGGGCCAGTCAGGCCTTGCAACATCCTGCACGATCCTGCAAGGTCCTGCACCCAAACCCGGGCCAATGCGAAAGATCCTGCAAGCTGCAAGATCCTGCGCCCAGACCCGGGTCAATGCGACCCTGGCCCTGCATGATCCTTCAAGATCGGGGGCTCTGGCTGACCCCCGTTTGCACTGACCCCGTCTCGAGGCTCCAGGCGGGTGTCCCGACCAAGGCCCCCCCAGGCCAGCTTCTCACCCTGAGTAGTTTTGTTGGCGGGCCTGGGCCCGGCGAGGGCCCCCAGAGACCGAGCAGCAAGCAAGAGACTGCCCGCCCAGATCTTTGTTCCTCACGCTGCGATCCTGCCTGGGTTTCCCAGACCTCCGCCGATATGATGAAGTCGGGCGTGTCCCCCTACAGCGGGATTTGGGGCGAAAACTCAAAAGCACTCCAAACAAGTATTCCCCAAATTGGCAAACATGGTCAAAACATCGTCCCCAGACTATTTTCTACTATCTGTGAATACTCCTCCTGTACAGGGGCAGGCCTCACTGAACGAAATGACTTTCTCAATCCGCGGCCCCCAGAGGTCCCCACCCCGTCCCCGTGGGTGTTTTTTCGCCTTGGGTCGACTCTTGATGGCCCCCGGACCCGATGAACGGGGCCCGCGGAGGCCGCGATCGAGAAAGAATCGCTGCATTGAACAGGGGCCTCCTAGATGGCGTCCGAACACATGGAGGCGAAGGATCGCGCCGCATCGCCAATGCATCGCCAATGCATCGCCGATGTTTCGGCGATGCATCGGTGACGTCGGGAAACACGGGCTCCACATCGAGCCGCATCGTCCATGCATCGGCGATGCGGCTGATGCTCCGACCCCATCTACTCGGATCACACCTAGGAGGCCTATATTGAAACGATCATATAGTAGGTTCGCGCGGAGTCGGCGCGCGCAAAGGTTTTTGACACCGCGTCGATCTCTCAACCTTGCACCGATCGCGGCCCCGATCATTCAAGGCTGAACTCCGTCGGGACCTGTTGCGCGACACTGCCTCTCAATGCTTCCGCGTTGTTCTATCATGGTGAGTTCAACCAAGAACGCCTTCGCCGGAGTCGCCGGCGCGCCATCGCCGCATGAACCTACCGTGTCCTCGGATCTCTGGGTGAAGTCGCCAGGAGACCCCATACGAGGCCTCAAGAGGATCCCCGAGGTACCCGATGCTCCCTCCTTTTCCTCCTCCTCCTCCTCCTCCTCGTCCTCGCTCTGCTCCGCCTCCCCCTCCTCCTCCTCCTCCTCTTCCTCCTCCTCCTCCTCCTCCTACTCCGCCGACGACGACGACGACCGACGACGACGACTTGTAGGAGGCCCAGATCGACACTTAAGTCGGGCGTGTCCCCCAAGAGAAGGATTTTCGACGAACCCAAAAAAAAGTACTCAGAGAATACTCCCAAATAGTCAAACAATAGTCCGGGGACTGTTTTTGCGAGTGTTTTTTGACCACTTCGGGGCAATTTCGGGGTATTTTTTTTATTTTTCGTTGAAAATCCCTCTGTAGGGGGACAGGCCCGACTTAAATCGAAACGATCAAATCCTCGGATCTCTGGGATCACTACCCAATGCTCCCTCCTTTTCGTCCTCCTCGTCCTCCTCGTCCTTGCTCCGCCTCCCTCCTCCTCCTCCTCCTCCTCCTCCTCCGCCGACGACGACGACCGACGACGACGACGACTTGTAGGAGGCCCAGACCGTAACTTAAGTCGGGCGTGTCCCCCTACAGAGGGATTTTCGACGAACCCCCAAAAAAGTACTCAGAGAATACTCCCAAATGAAGAATACTCGACAAATACTCCAAAATATAGTCAAAACATAGTCTGGGGACTATTTGTGCGAGTATTTCTTGACCACTTCGGGGCAATTTTGGGGTATTCTGCATTTTTCGTTGAATATCCCCCCGTAGGGGGGACACGCCCGACTTAAATCGAAGCGATCACATCCTCGGATGTCTGGGCGAAGTCGCCTCCGCCGACGACGACCGACGACGACGACTTGTAGGAGGCCCAACGACCGAAAACGACGACGAGGACGACCGACGACGACGACGACGACGACGACGACCGACGACGACGACGACAACCGACGACGACGACGACGACCGACGACGACGACCGACGACGACGACGACGACGACGACCGAAGTCGCCTCCGCCGACCTGTAGGAGGCCCAACGACCGACGACGACGACGACGACGACGACCGACGACAACGACCGACGACGACGACGACGACGACGACCGACGGCGACGACGACGCCGCCCCGCTGCGGGGCCTCCGCGGGGCTGGCGCCCCGGCCGCCGGGCCGCGTCCGGCGCGGGGGCGGCCGGCGCGGCCCGGGGAGGCGCGCCCCGCGACGGGGCCATTGGCTGCGGACGCGCAGGATCAGAGTCAGTGCCAGCAGCAGCAGTAGCAGCAGCATCAGCATCAGCATCAGCATCATCATCATCAGCAGCATCAGCGTCATCATCATCGCCATCATCATCATCATCATCATCATCAGCAGCAGCAGCAGCATCATCAGCATCATCATCATCAGCATCCCCATCCTCATCCTCATCCTCATCCTCATGACCATAATCATCATCAGCAGCAGCAGCAGCATCATCATCATCATCGCCATCATCATCAACAACAGCATCATCACCATCATCATCAGCAGCATCAACCGCATCAACAGCAGCAGCAAAATCATCATCAACATCACCATTCCCAGCAGCATCAAATACATCAACATCATCAGAAGCAGCAGCATCATGATCATCATCAGCATCATCGCCAGCATAATCAACAACATCATCATAATCATCATCAGCAGCAGCAGCACCATCATCATCAGCATTAGCATCATCATCATCATCACCACCATCCCCATCATCAGCATTAGTATCATCATCAACATCATCAGTATCATCATTATCAGCACCATCAGCAGCATCAGCAGCAGCATCATCATCATCATCATCAGCATCAGCATCAGCATCAGCATCAGCATCAGCATCAGCATCATCATCATCATCATCATCATCATCATCATCATCATCGCCATCATCATCAACAACAGCATCATCACCATCATCATCAGCAGCATCAACCGCATCAACAGCAGCAGCAAAATCATCATCAACATCACCATTCCCAGCAGCATCAAATACATCAACATCATCAGAAGCAGCAGCATCATGATCATCATCAGCATCATCGCCAGCATAATCAACAACATCATCATAATCATCATCAGCAGCAGCAGCACCATCATCATCAGCATTAGCATCATCATCATCATCATCACCACCATCCCCATCATCAGCATTAGTATCATCATCAACATCATCAGTATCATCATTATCAGCACCATCAGCAGCATCATGATCATCATCATTAGCAGCATCAGCATCAGCGCCACCAACAGCATCATCATAATCATCATAAGCAGCATCACCATCATTATCAGCGGCATCATCATCATCATCATCATCATCATCATCAGTATCATCATCATGATCAGCATCACCATCATCATCATCATCAGCAACAACATCATCATCAGCATACTCATCACCCCTACTGAGATCCTGGCGTTGCACTTTTTTGTCGCAACGGGCGTTCTCGCGTCCTTGCAAGCCCCGGGACCTGCGCAGATCGATGCCGCGCTCAAAAATGGTGCAGAAAGATGGGGTCCACGGAACCCCGGTCGTGTTTTCCTCTTTTGTGGAGGAGGAGGAGGAGAAGTAGGAGGAGGAGGAGGAGGCCCCCATCCTGCGGTGTTGGATCCTCGTTTGGAAGAGACGGCGTCCCGCGTCTCCTCCTCCTCCTCCTCTCCTCTCCACTCCTCTCCTCCGTATCTCCTCCTTCCTCCTCCCTCCTCCTAAACCGTGCCTCTGCCCCCCGCACCCAGTACAGCGCTTCCTGGCCCCATAGGGAGCTCTACCGAAGGCCCCAATGGCTGTGTTCACATGCGTCCCGCGCAGCCCAGTCCTGCGCTTCCTGGCCCCATAGGTAGCTCCACCGAATGTCCCAATGGCTGTGTTCGCAGGCGTCCAGCGCCGCCCAGTCCTGCGCTTTCTGGTCCCATAGGTAGCTCCACCGAAGGCCCCAATGGCTGTATTCACATGCGTCCCGCGCCGCCCAGTACGGCGCTTCGTGGCCCCATTGGGAGCTCCACCGAAGGCCCCAGTGGCTGTGTTCACATGCGTCCCGTATGGCGTTTCGTGGCCCAAGTGGGAGCTCCACCGAAAGCCCCAATGGCTGTGTTCACATACGTCCCGCGCCGCCCAGTACGGCGCTTCGTGGCCCCATTGGGAGCTCAAACCGAAGGCCCCAGTGGCTGTTTTGGCGCTTCGTGGCCCCATAGGTAGCTCCCCCGAAAGCGATACTCACGGATGCGGTACTCACAGCTGAAGATGGTTGAGTCCTTCGCCAGGCTAGTCTTTAATATGGTGCAATCATTTCGCAACGTCGGATCTTTGCGCAAGACTTCAACAGTTCAGTGGGGGGACGTAAGAGTCGGGTTCGGGGAACTTAGGTTGGCCTGATGAGGCCGTCATGAAAATGACGCGACCTAGTCTGAATTTTGGCGCGGCCTCCCGCTGCAGACATCCCACGACGACAGGCCCCCCTCGACAGGCCCCCCTTCTGCGCAACATCTCAACCATATCTGGAGGCCTCTTAGGCGGGGTCGGAGTGGATGGGGTCGGAAGACCGCGTCGAATCGCTGGTACATCGGCGATGCATCGGCGATGCACCGGCGATACACTGGCGATACATCGTCAACGCCGGCGATGCATCGGCGACTCTTCGACGTGAAGCAAGTCGGGCTTCACATCGAGCCGCATCGGCGATGCATCGGCGAAGCGACACGATCCTCCGACCCCATCGACTCCGACCCCATCTAAGAGGCCTACGATATCAAGATCCGTGCCCTCGCGGTCTGAAATTCGGGGCGCGATCCAGCAAATACGCGGTCGCACGTATACGTTCCGCGGGGCATCCGCAAAAGACACGCCCTGCACCCGCGGTCCCGCGGGGTCGCGGCCAAGAGGCCCAGCCCGCGCGGCCGCGGATATACGGATGTGTGTTCTCCCACGACGCCCTCTGAGCAACATCGGTCAGCACCGGATCCAGATATCGGATCGGATCGGATCGGATTGTGCGTCGGGTCGGGCTGCATCGGCACGGGGTCGAAATCGGATCGGGCACACCGCACGAGGGTTCACAACAGAGCCATGCAGGCGTCGGGCCAAGTCGGATCGTCGGAATGTCGGAATCGAGTCGTATCGAGCCAGCCGGAATAGATTTCTAATCGGATCGATCGGATCGAGATGGACCCTCCCTCTGGCACTGAGGGGGCGGGTTGCTGCTCGCCTCTAGCGCGGGTTCAAAGCTAGCAGGACAATAAATCCATTGTGGAGGAGGAAGAGGAGGATTAGAGAAAACCCAGGATGCACCAACGACGCTGCAAAACACTCTCCCGACCCAAGCCCCCTTTTCATAAGTCCTAAAAGTACCCCATTCCACTGCGGTAGGTCCAGACTCCATCCTTGCTGGCTGGAGAACGACGGAAGGGGAGGATGATACAAATCCAGGCTGTGGCCATCGCTAGCCCTGGTTCGAAACAAGTATCTGCCCTGGATCCGTCGGTCGATCTGGAGAGGTTGACATTATTCCCCTAGGCCTGCCTGACAATGAGAGCACGCAAACAAAACACTCGCCGACAGCCCATCGCTACGTTCTGCTGCGAGCAGCCCGAGGTGTGGCCCTCTCCTCATTATCCGCAAGCGCGCCTTCATCACGTAATGGGGGTGCCCCGAAGCTCATACGGCCACGAGTGCCAGCGGTAATGTAGATATATTGCAGACGCCGTGCTGCTACAAAGACGCTGGCGTTAGAACGAATGGGCCTTTCTGGACACGGGAAGCCTCGGAAGTCGGCCCAAACATCCGAGCTCCTCTTGAGCCCCACACGATCCACATTTCAGCGTCTTGACTGTAAGCGCCTGGACCCCCATGTACTGGGCGCCCTCGTGTTGTGGCGTTCGCGCTTTCCATAGACGAAGCCTGCCGAAAATACATGTCGCCTTGTCGTGTTTGCCATGCCGGACCGCCTAGACGCACCGACAGCTACTTGAACCCGAGTTTGTTCCTGGACAGCCCGAAGTGCTTCACGCTCTGAGGGCTCTCCGGCTGCCATGGGCACTCTCTCCAATGCTCCTCCAGCTGAATGTTGGCCTCTGTGCCCCATTAGCGCAACTGTCGTGTCTGACCGCAACTCGAGACGTCACAGATACAAAAATGTGCTACGCTGGTTGCCCAAGGCATCTCGCGCTCAACAAGATCCCTCAGAAACCCCAAGAGACCCTCAAGAAAGGTCACAACAAAGGCCCCGGAACCCCCACGAGGCCCGTGAAGGGGCCCGAGCACGGAGGCAGAATGGGCTGCTACTCCGCTCCGCGGAAAGGAATCGGAGCTCACCATGGGGCATGACCCGCTCGAGGGATGAGCAATATCGAGGCGGGGTCGCCGCAGGGGCGCGTTCACTGGAGGAGGGAGAGGAGAGGGAGGAGCAGGAGGAGGAGGGGGAGGAGCAGGAGGAGGGGGGGGAGGAGCGAGGAAGAGGAGGAGGAAGAGGGCTCCTTCAGTACGGGGCTCGAACCCTGCGAGCGGTGTGCAAACCATGGAGGCGGGCGCACCATGCGGGCACGCTCCCCTTGGGGCCGTACGCTCGGACGCAGGCCTGAAGATCACCCTTCGAAACATAAGACGCCCCGCCGGCCAGAAAACACTCCAAACCTTCAGCTCATACCCGAGGAGCCCCCCCCCGGGATGCAGAAAAGCATCTAACACATACAGTGGGGGCGTTCACCTAAGGAACCTTAAATAAGGAACGGGGCCCCTTTTTTCCATACGTTCAACTTCGATGTCCGATCTAAAACCGAAGGTAAACCCAAGGCAAACATAAAAACAACTAAGGAACACGGAGCCCCTCCCAAACGAAAAGGGTTCCTTCTTCAGCGCCCCGATTGTACAAAGAACACGAGGGCAACCACCCCGAACCGACCTCGGCCGCACGCCTCGGTCCGACCGTCGTTTGGGCGTCCTCTGGTGGCGCAGTCCTAGCGAGGAGCGTGCCGAGTCGAGGCGAGGCGAGCAGGCGGTGGCACTCGGCGCAGCAGCACGCAGCGGCGGCAGGGATACAGGAAGGAGTGGGGTGGGAGGTCGAACGAAGGAGGCGCGCCAAAGAAAAATGCTGAACAATCCGCAAACACGAGAGAGAAATAGAGAGAGAGAGAACAAAAAAAAAGGATAGAGAGGGTGAGAGGGCGGGAGAGGCATGAAGAGGTAGAGAGCGAGGGAGAGAGAGGAAGAGAAAAAGAGATGGAAGAAGGAGAGAGAGAGAGAGGGAAACGGAGGGAGAGAAAGAGAGAGGGGGAGGGGACAACGACTCGAGCAGAGGACAATGAAAAAGGAGGGATGAAGGGTCTGCAAACCTGGCGGAATCAGTCGGCTGGTGTCGACCCCTCCTCACAGTAGCCACTCGCGCCAGAAGTGCGCGGGTTCCACGCGGAGAAACAATCCTAGAAGCTTGTCCCGAGCCCACGACATCCAATCCGCGCGAACGACCGTGAGCCAAACGTTCATGGTCCTGATTACCGATTGATGCCAGAACGTGGAGAGTCACACATCGAACGGCGGCATCAGTAACTTGCAGCTGATACCAGCAGCGGGAGAGGCACGGATCGAACTGCCGCAATCACTGGAATCTCCGCAAGCACGCGAAGGGCGATCCGGGACATTTGAAACGTGGCCTGACGCGGTTTTGGACGCACCAGTGCAGCAACACGCGAGCGCAGGCGAGCAACCCGGGCGACGGATGACGTCGAATGCTCGTCCTGGGTGGCGCCAGGGTACTTGTTGTAAGTCGGGCGTGTCCCCCTAAAGGGGGATTTTGGGGGAAAAATGCAACATAATCTAAACATGCCCGCCAAATGGGCAAACATAGTAAAACAAATCGTCCCCTGACTATGTTTTGACTATTTTTGAATCTTCCTCCTGTGACAGGCCCGACTTCATACTTGTCGTGGGGCGCGGGCGGGCGTCGTCGTCCGCTCCTCGTCGTCCCCGCGCGCGCCCGTCCCTGTCGCTGTTTCCCGCGGTGGGGGCGCACTGCCGCGACATCAGCAGCGTGCTGCCCTCCGCGCCCTGCAGGGGCGGCACCCCGCCCACGTCGTGCTCCGACCGGAACATGGCGTTCAGCGTCCGGAACTCGCGGTGCCCGCCGCGGAAGCCACGCATGACGCTGACGCTCGGCGGCGCGTCCGGGGGGGGGGCGGGGGGAAGGGCCCCCGAGATCCTGGCGTGGCCACGCTTTGGTTCACCACGGGCGTCGTCGCCCCGCGGCGGGCCCCCGGGGCCCTCGCAGATCCATCCTGCTCGACAGCTGGCGCATATCCATCCTGCTGTTGGTCTGCGATGTTTGTTTCGCGCGTCTTTGTCGCCACGTCGGATCTCGGGGGCGGACGAGGGCCGGCCCCCCGAGAGGGCGGTAGCCCTCCCGCCTTCTCCAGGGAGGCCGTCCCCCTTCTGCTGCTAAAGGCCTTCTAGATGGGGTCAGAGTTGATGGGGTCGGAGGATCGGCGATGCAGCGGCGATGCATCGGCGATGCGCCGGCCGGCGATGCATCGCCGACGTCGGCAATGCATCGGCGACGTCGACGTGAAGCAAATCGGGCTCCGCATCGAGCCGCATCGCCGATGCATCGGCGACGCGGAGCGATCCTCCGACCCCACACATCTCGGCGGTGGACAAACCTCCTTCAGTACACCTCCCTTTAGCGAAAACGGCTTGGGACTGAAACCGGCGGACCCAGACCCGCAAAAATGACGGCCGCGACGCCCTCTCGCGAGCCGAAAAAGGCCAATTCCTCAATCGACGTGTCAGGGTAGGAGGTCTATCCAACCCCGATCCGACCCCATCTAGTCGGACCTCATCTAGGAGGCCTATGGCCTATGGCTGCCCCCCCTGGGAGGAACAGGCCACGCCACGACGTGAGACATGATTCCTCGGAGGTGCGCGCGGAGTTCTGGGACCGGCGCTAGGCCCCCCTGCCTGGCGCGCTCTCTGCGCGCCAAGTGGCGGCGCTGGAGGCGCCGACGTGGGGGGGCCCGGCGCAGATCCAGGAAGTTCGCGCAGGCCTCCGACACAAATGAGGAGAGGGAGGAGGAGGAGGAGAGGGAGGAGGAGGAGGAGGAGGAGGAGGACATCCTCATCCTCCCTTCTCCCCGGTCATACATGTGGTAGTTGTGGCGGAAATATTCGCCCATCAGTGCTTGCCACTCTCGGTTCGCCCAGACCCCCCTGGGCGCGCCGCCGCCATGTGGTGCTCGTCGTCGTGGAGGAACTTCACCCACGACCTCGCCTGCAACAGAGCCGCGCCACGCAGAGCGGAAAAGATCGCGACGACGACGACGACGACGACGACGGCGGGGCGAGCGAGGACGAGGACGAGGACGAGAACGAGGACGACGGAAACGGAGACGACGACGACGACGACAACGAGGACGACGGCGGACGAGGACGAGGACGAGGACGAAAGCAGCGGAGACGACGACGAGGACGACGACGACCACGACTTCGCCTGCAGCAGGGCCGCACCGGGCGGGCCACACCGGCCCCCCGCCTGCAGGTCCGCGAGGTTCTCAGCCACCAGCCGCGCGAAGAGGCGGCGGCCCTCGGCCTTGCCCTCGGAGGGGGCAGCCAGACCGCCCCAACCCAACCCGAAGACTGACCCGAATTTCCCCAACCAGTGCTTGCACTGGCGGGGTCCTCGCGGAAACTGGAAGGCTTGGCGAACGCGTCCCGCCTTTGTTTGGGGGGCCGGCTGGGCTCCCGGGCTCCCGCTTCTGGGCTCCCGGGCTCCCGCTTCTGGGTTCCCGCGTTCCTGGTCGTTGGCTCCGGTCCGATTTCGGTAGGCTCCGGGTTCCCGGGTTCCCCGTCGATCTCCTCATCGATCTCTTGGTCGATCCCATCTCAAACCGTCCACTGGTTGGGGGTTCTTCTCTGGCGTCATGCGGGTCGAGGGGGGTACGGGCTCCCTGTGGGCGACGATGAAACACGGGACTTGCGCGAGACGACACAGCGACCTCACGCGACGCGGGCCGCCTGCGCGGCACGCCACATTTCAGACGAGAGCGCACACGCGCGACCTTGCGCGGGCAGCTGGCGCGCCAGCGTCGGCGAAACAGGCCCCTTGTTCTGCGTCGCTCCAAGGGAGTTTTCCAATGCTCCCCGGAACCCTCCCCACTGGGAATGGAGGGCACATCGGGACCTGCGGGCTGGGCTGGTGGGTGGTAGCGCCGCGGGGGGACCGGCTCACAAGGCGCGACCTAGACGGTGTCATCCGTTGTCGTTCTCCTCTCCGTTCCGCCTCTGCTGCAGAACGGAATCAGAGCGAGAACGGTCCACGACATCGCCATGACGCCGCTCACCTCGCGCCCTGCTGGCTCAGGGGGGGGGGGCAAAAGGTCGACCTGGAATCTTGAGCAGGGGCCGACCGTCCCAGCATTTCTATAGTCCTACCACGACATGTTCTTAGAACCCAAAAATCTTGTAATAACCAAAACAATGTTCTTAGAACGTAGACCCGATGTGTTAAAACAAAACAGTCCTGGCCAGAAATGCCAGAAATGTTCTGAGAACATTTCGTGGAATCCACGGAAACGTTCTTAGAGCATTGTTTGGTAGGGCTATAGGCGGGCCAGGATGCTTCGCCACTGCTTGAGCATCGGCGATGCGTCGGCGATCGGTCGGCGATGGGCTCTCCCGCTCACGAACCCGCACGCTCCTGGGCGGGGCGGGCTGGCAAGCCTCCCCTCGGCGATTCCTGGGCGCCGTGGCGCTCGGGGGGGGGTCGATGCGTCCGCACGTGGGCCCCTCCCCGCCAATGTGCTCCTCGTCGACTCTTGTCGGGCGTGTCCCCCCACAGGGGGAGCGTCGACGAAAAACAGCAAATACCCCGAAAATGCCCCAAAAAGGCCAAACAATACCTAAAAAATAGTCCTAACAAAATACTCCCCTGGACACTTTTTTTTACATTTTTGGGGGTATGTTTGGGTTTTTTTTTTCGTCGGAAATCCCCTTATAGGGGGACACGCCCGACTCAAGTCAACTCGTCTCCTGCCACCGCTCGGGCGTCCCTCCCCCGTGCATGTTGTCGGCTCCGCGCGCGCTTCTTCCGCTCAGTGATCCAGGAAGGTCCTCGAGGGTCCTCGCCGAGGAGACGTGCGCGCGCTCCGGCAGGCCCTGGACGCCGCCCGGAGGAGGTGCCGCTGCTGGAGAGCACCCGGAGGCGGGAAAGCCGCCGAGAGCCGACGAAGCCGCCCGAGGCCGCGACTTTCGAACCGCTCATCGATCCCCCGATCGGCGGCGAGCGAGGGGGTAAGTGAGAAGGAGACGGCCTCCTCAGAAAGCGGCGGGCCTTCTCAGACGCCCATCGCGCCTACCGAGATTTTGGGTTATCTGTGTCTTCGGGGGAGGCTTAGGTCGGGCCTGTCCCTCTATAGGGGGATTTTGAGGGAATATTTAAAAATTCTCCAAAAATACACCCGACTTGTTAAAACATAAACCAAAAATCGTCACCAAACTATTTTTTGACTATTTGGAATCTCCCCCCCGTAGAGGGATAGGCCCGACTTAAGGGGAGGCTCAGAACACTTCTCAGAGGCTGTGGGACTTCCGAGCCTTTCGAGAAGGCCTTCTCCTTCTCGCTCCCCCCCCGGGCTCGCCGCCGACCCACAAGAGCGTTGCCCCTGACGTCCTCCAGGTCGTCCATTATGTCGAGGCTCCTGCCGGCGGCGACGTCGGAACCCTACCCCCACCAACCGTCGCTCCTCCTGGATCCGTGGGAGGCGGGGGCACAGTCGGGACGTTGACCCAAGGAACCCTAAATAAGGAACGAGGCCCCTTTTTCCCATCGGTTAAAGTTCGATTTCCCATCGAAAACCTAAGGAAAACCAAAGGCAAGCTGAGAAACAATCAAGGAACACGGAGCCCCTCCCCAACGAAAAGGGTTCATTCTTCGGCACCCCGACTGTAGGGTTCGGATTCCGCCACGCGTTCGGCACATTCCGAGCCCAACCCCCGCCGCCCGTCCAGTTGCCCGAACGGCTGATCGGCGAGGGCAGGCTCCGGACTTCGCCGCCGATCCTGACCCGCCCGACGGACCACGCGCCGCTCACCGCACCCTCGGAGACGGCCCCGTGGAAGCCTGGGGAAACCAAACGGTACCGATACCGCCACGATCTCCCCGGGTGCATTCTGACTCGGATTTCGGGGCGGATCCAGCGGTGGCGACGAGGGCCTCCCAGGAGGTTGGGGAGAACGAGGCAAGGGTAGCGATATGGATACTGGAAAAAAGAAGCTGAAAACAATACACCAACAAAAATTAAAACTCCAACAACTGAAACATCACTTATTTAAAATGAGAACGCCCTCACATTGGCTCATGTATTCTGCTTCAGAACATGCTGTTCCAGAAAGCCTCAAGCCTTGTTCATATTTCTCTAAGCAGCAAGCTACAACAAAAAGAAGCTGGTTCTCGGTTTGTTCAATATTCTTGTTCCTCCCCTGGAAGCCCTGCGGCAGCGCCGCGCTGTCGGGCGCCATCTGCGGCGCGTGCACCACGGTGACGCCCGCGCCCAGCAGCGCGGCGACGCCGAGCGGACCGGCGACCTCGGGCCCCGCCCCGCCGAGCAGCAGCGCGCGCGCCGCGGCGGCGCCGAGCAGCAGGCCGGCCCGCAGGTCGAGCGCGGAGGCCCCAGGGTTCACGAAGCCGAAGGCGAGCGCCCGCTCTTCGAGGAGGAGAGCGCGGCAGCATACAGCCAGCACGTGTTTTCGGAGGAGGAGGAGGAGGAGGAGGAGGAGGAGGAGGAGGAGGAGGAGGCGGAGGGGGAGGAGAGGAGGAGGAGGAGGAGGAGGAGGAGGAGGAGGAGGGGAGGAGGAGGGAGGTTGAGGAGGGGGGAGGAGGAGGGGGGGGGAGGAGGGGGAGGGGAGGAGGAGGAGGAGGAGGAGGAGGAGGAGGAGGAGGAGGGAGGAGGAGGAGGAGGAGGAGGAGGCGGAGGAGGAGAAAGATGAGGAGGAGTAGGAGGAGGGGGAGGAGGAGGAGGAGGAGGAGGAGGAGGAGGAGGAGGAGGAGGAGGAGGAGGAGGAGCAGGGAGGAGGCGGAGCAGGAGGAGGCGGAAGAGGAGGAGGGGGAGGAGGAGGAGGTTGAGAGGCGGAGCAGGAGGAGGAGGAGGAGGAGGAGGAGGAGGTTGAGGAGGGGAGGAGGAGGGGGAGGAGGAGGGGGAGGAGGAGGGGGAGGAGGAGGGAGGAGGAGGAGGAGGGGGAGGAGGATGAGGATGAGGAGGCGGAGGAGGAGAAAGATGAGGAGGAGTAGGAGGAGGGGGAGGAGAGGGCAGCATACACAGGAGGGGAAAAGGCGCCACAAACGCATAAACTATTGGCGCTCCGCACGGACTTCTTGGATCTGCGCTGAGCCCCCTGGCGCGCAGAGCGCGCCAGGGGCGGCGCCGGAGGCGCCGCCAGGGAGCGCCAGCGCGGATCAAAAAAATCCGCGCGGAGCGGCAAGAAATTACGTTTATGCATTTGTTCTTCGAATGCAGTCTGCCCGTGTAGTGAGGAGGCGCGGTAAGGATGCGAGGGCCCCGTAGGGCCGCGTCGGCGCTCCGCGAGCGGGGCGCGGCCAGCGGATGGGCCGCGGAAGCGGAAGAGGACGGGCCGAAGGGAAGGATGCGAGGGTAACGTTGAAGAGTCGCTCACCCTTGCCCTGTGGGTTGGTTGCAGGCAAAAGCGCTCGACGGTCCGCGCGCGATTCTTGGATCTGCGCTGGACCACCCTGGCGCGCTCCGCAACCTGGGGAGGGGGGTCCAGAGCAGACCCAAGAAATCCGCGCGGTCCGTCAAAAATCCATGCTCACCCGTCGGTCGCAAGAAGTGGGTAGAAACATGAAATAGGCAGTCGTTGGAAAAATATCGGGTTTCCGCCCATCCCCTGAAGGGGAGGGAAGAGGGAAAACCGGTAGACTCTTAAAGTAGGAAGGCGCTCCAAGTAGATTCGTAGATTGGGATCTGGGCACCCCGAAATATTCACTTTCAACCACTGGCGGGTCTGCCGTTTCTGCTTCCTCGAACTCTCCAGGCAACTCCGGCCCCGCGCGCCCGAGGGCCGCGAGGAAGCGCCCCACCTCCTGCGGGGGGGAGGAGGAAAGGCGAGCGACGACCAAAGACGGGCCTTGCGCGAGATGACACAGCGACCTTACGCAGCGGCTTACGCGGGCCGCCAGCGCGGCACGCTGGCGCTTACGCGCGACCTTACGCGGGCAGCTTGCGCACGCATGCCGGCGCACACGACCTCGTTTTTGTTGCGTCGCTCAGGTGGGGTTGAGCCACAGGTGGTGTTGGAGGAAAGTCGCTCCCGACGGCCACGGGAAAAGCACACACCGCAAGGGGCCCAGGGACACACAGACACAGATTCCAGGATTCACCATATTTGTCCATGCTTTCTGGACTGTCGTCTCCCCCTCCACTTCCCACACTTTCTCGCATCGCTCGGGGGGATCGACGCTTCTCTGTGCCTGCGTGTTGTCTTCCCTCCTGTATGCCAGCCTCACGCTGGGCTCGCTCCGTCACTGCAACCACTCGGGGGCGCGCAAACATGGATTAGCGATACATGGATTTGGCGTGCGGTCGCCAAATCCATCGATCGGGGAAGGTGCACTCCCCACAATGCGGCCGGTGCCGCCTCGCTCGGCGGCGGACATCCGCGATCTCCAATGGAAACGGGACCCGTCGCTGATCCACGCCCCCCCGTAATCCATGTTTGCGATCGCCTGGCTCAAGCTGGGCTCGCTCCGTCACCGCAACCTCGATCGGGGATCTTCTGACCCGGGTCAATCCAGACCCAGGTCAGCAGGAAACCAAAAACTGCAATGCAGGAAAAAAAACTGCAACGCAGATCTTCGCAAACCCGGGTCAGCCAACACGCGCGGCGGCCTCGCGGCCACGAGCGGCTCGCTGACCCGGGCCAGCCAGAGGGGGTCTTCGCAGGATCCTGCAGGATCTGGTGCCCTGGCTGACCCCCGTTTGCATGGACCCCCGCCTCGAGGCTCCCGACTCGAGCCGCCAAATCTCTCCCCCCGCGCCCCCCCCCGGGCTCCTCGCGGTGCAGCCACGTGTCCTCCGGGTGGAGGAACAGCCAGGCCTCGGGCGGCGGCGGGCCGCGCACGACCCACCGCGCGACGGCCGCGCGCAGCTCGGCCCAGCCGGCGCCCGCGCCGACGACGAGCGCCTCGAGCGGCGCGCGGGCGGCGCTCTCGCCGGGCCACCGCGCCTCCGGAGGGGACGCAGGAGGACACACGAGCACTTCGGCGGTGGACGAACCTCCCTCTAGGAAGCCTCCCTGCAATGAAAACGGCCTGGGACCGCAAGCGACGGACCTGGCCCCGTAACGATGACGGCCGCGACGCCCTCTCGCGAACTGGAAACGGCCAATTCGCTGATCGACGTGTCAGGGTAGGAGGTCCATCAACCTCCGAATGCCATGTGCTGATGTTGGAGGTTCATGTCTAGGAGAAGAAAAAACGCAATGAACATAAACTTTTGGCGCTCCGCGCGGACTTCTTGGATCTGCGCTGACCCCCTCCCTGGGGCGCGGAGCGCGCCAGTGGCAGCGCTGGAGGTGCCGCTGGGGGGGGGGGGGGGGGCACAGCGCGGACCCAAGAAATCCGTGCGGAGCGCAAAACAACATGTTTATGTAGTTCTCCTTCTCTTCGAACGTCGGACACGATCGGGCCGGGCGAAAGGGGGGGATAGCAAAGGGGGAGTTTGAGAATCAGCTCACGTAGCTGATTTTCCCGGCGCCCAACGGCGCCGGAGGCGGCCACGTATCGAGGAATGGGCCCCTCGGCAAGGCCGAAACCAACTGCCTGCAGCAGATTTCGTGACCCTTTTCCCTACCCCCCCTTTTTGCTGGGGGGCTTCAGCCCTGAATTTGCTTCGGGCCTGTCCCCCTACAGGGGGATTTTACACGAAAAATGAAAAGTACACCAAACATGCCCCAAAAATACCCAAAACTTGTCAAAACATTGTCCCCATACTATTTCTTTTTACTATTTTTGACTATTCCCCTGTAGAGGGACAGGCCCGACTTAACCCTAACCCTTTTTGGCTTGGGTGCTTCAGCCTTGGATCCATCGATGGCCTTCTGGGGTCCATGCGGAGGTGTAACAGCTGCAACAGATTTCGTCCCCTCCTTTCGTCTGGCAGCACGTCGTCCTCATCCCACTCCTCCTCCTCCTCCTCTTTCCCCTCTCCTCCTCTTTCCCCTCCTCCTCTTTCCCCTCCTCCTCTTTCCCCTCCTCCTCCTCCTCCTCCTCCTCCTCCTCCTCCTCCTCCTCCTCCTCTTTCCCCTCCTCCTCCTCCTCCCTCCTCCTCCTCCTCCTCCTCCTCCTCCTTCCCCCTTCTGTAACAGCCGCAGCACGTTTGCACCTCGCCCCCAGGGCGGCCGAGGCCACCGAGGGCGCCCGCCGCGGAGCTCATGTAAGTGCTGCAACGAGGAGTGCAGAGCGCGCGCGTGGCCCTTTGCGGCGCTGGCGCGCACATGGCTCACCAAGTGGGTTGAAGTCGGGCGCGTCGCCCTACAGGGGGGATTTTCGACGAACAACAAAACGTACTCGAACAATACTCCAAAATGGTCGACCTAACAGTGCTCCAAAAATAGTCCCCAGACAATGTTTCGACTTTTTTGAATATACCCCCTGTAGAGGGACAGGCCCGACTTAAGAGAAGGTTGAAGTCGGGCGTGTCGCCCTACAGGGGGGGATTTGGGGCGACAACTCAAAACATACTCACACAAAAAATACCCCCCGAATGGGCAAACATAGCCAACCCGGGCTACGGATGACGTCGAATGCTCGTCCTGGGTGGCGCTAGGGTGCTTGTTGTAAGTCGGGCGTGTCCCCCTACAGGGGGATTTTGGGCGAAAAATGCAAAAACATCTCCAAAACAATGCCCCCCACATGGGGAATCATAGTCAACAAATCGTCCCCGGACCATTCTTTTGACTACTTTTGAATACTCCTCCCGTAGAGGGACAACAGGCCCGACTGAAAGGTAGGCTCGGATGGTGCCGGCCAGACGAAAAAAACAAAACAACAGAAACGTACGGGGGGGCCGCGTAGAATTCTTGGATCTGCTCCAGCCCCCCCCCCCCCACGCCAGGGACGGCAAGGGAGGCGCTGCTTGGGTTAGGTCGGGCCTGTCCCCCTACAGGGGATTTTCGACGAAAAATAAAAATACACCAAAAATGCCCTAAACATGTTGGGGTATTTTTCGTCGAAAATCCCCCTGTAGGGGGGCAGGCCCGACCTAATGCTTGGGGGGCTCCAGCGCAAGTTCAAGAAGTCCGCGCGGGCCTCCCACGGTGTATAGCGGAGGCCAGTCCACAAAAACCTCGCGCTCTCTGCAGCAAGACCACCGAGACCCAAGGAACCCGGGGCATCCTGGAGGCAAGCGGGGTGTTCCTTGGCTTGGGCCTTTACTGTATGTGCATGCGTTGGTTCGGGGAGACGTAAGACTCGGGTAATCACGGGGGGCTCGGGTCGGCCTGACGGGGGCCATCATAAGAATGACGAGACCCACTCTGAAACTTGACGCGGGCTCCCGCTGCAGACATCCCACGAAAACGGGACCGTCTCAATCCAGGACCCGCTCGTCAACAAACATCGGGGGGGACGAAAGGGGGGATAGCAAAGGATAAGGTAGAGAATCAGCTCACGTAGCTGGTTTTCCCAGCGCCAGGAGGCGCCCATGTGTCGAGGAATGGGCCCGGCGGCGGGGCCGAAACCAGCTGCATGCAGCAGATTCGTGACCCCCCCCTTCCCTTCCCCCCCCTTCCGCTCGTCAACAAAAAAGTCGGCAAGCCCGAGTTCCAGCTTGCTCGAGTCTTACGTCTACCCTACTGGCTTCGGAGGAGGAGGAGGAGAGAGGAGGGGAGGAGGAGGAGGAGGAGGAGGAGGAGGAGGAGGAGGAGGAGGAGGAGGAGGAGGAGGAGGAGGAGGAGGAGGAGGAGGAGGAGAGGGAGGAGAGCCTGGTAGTACTCGTGGAAGCCGTCGCCGGAGAGCACGTCGCCATCGGCCAGCGCCGCGGGCCCGCCCGGGGCTGCGCCGGTCGCCCCTCCTGGGGAGCCCGCGAGGGTTGAGCAGGAACCGACCGTCCCGGCATTCCTAGAGGGTCCTACCACGACATGCTCTTAGAACCCCAAAAATAGCCAAACAATGATCTGGGGACAATTTATTGCATACTTTTGACCTTCTTGGGGTCTTTGGGGGTATTTTTGATTTTTCGTGGAAAATCCTCTGTAGGGGGACACGCCCGACATAACCCCAGGGCCTGCTCTTCACCTTGAGTGGGCAGGGACCGACCGTCCCTGCATTTCTATAGCTCTACCACGACATGTTCTTAGAACCCACAGAAAGGTTCTAATAACAAAAGCCACTGTACTTAGAACATATACCCGAGGTGATAAAAAAGGCAGACGCCGCCAGAACTGTTCTGAGAACACGTCGTGGAAACCACAAGCGGTTCTTAGAACACTGTTTGGTAGGGCTAGAGGCGAGCCGGGACGCCTCGCCACTGCTTGCGAGGAGGCGTGCGCGCGGGGCCACGCGCACGAGCACGGCCCCCCTCCGTCCGCGAGGCCGGCCGGGCCTCGCGCCGCAGGCGCTCGCGCAGCGCACCCCCTCAAGCGCCATGAGATAGGGAGAAGGAACGGCAACCCTAAGCATTGAGGGATATAAAAACGACCCTACCCTGGGTTACAAATGCGTGGTCTGTAAACCTCCTGGGAACCCCCAAAGCCTAGAGCCGCCAGGACGCGGCACATCACGCAGGGTTTACCCTGTCAGCCCACAGGAGTTTCAGCGCACAGCGCCTCGTAAACCAGGGTAGGGGCGTTTTTGTTATGCCCTTGAAGACAGGCTCCACGAGGCAGGACAAGAGAAAAGCACCGCGAGACAGGAAAAGAGGAAACGACGCCACGGGACAGGAGCCGTAAAACGCCACGGCATAGGAAGGGCGAGCCGACTCTCAAACTCCACGAGATAGGAAACGAAGCGACCGCACAGAAACTTTTGGCGCTCCGCGCGCTGGGCCCCCCGGCGGCGTTCTTCGGCGCCCCCCCCCCCCCTGGCGCGCTCCGCGCGCCAGGGGGGGGGGTCCAGCGCGGATCCACGAAATCCGCGCGGAGCGCCAAATGTTTAGGCCGTCTTTCTTCTTCGATGAGAACTCCTGAACCTAATGTGTCCCCCGCAGGGGCGGATGAGAGAGAGGGGGGGCGCGGGGGTGTCGCAGCCCAGGTGGGTCGCGGGGGGGTCGAGCCGCGGGCTGGGCGCAGAACGACGAGGACAACAGAGACAACAAAGACACTCCGCACCGCGGAACCCAACCCTCCTCCTCCTCGTCCTCCTCCTCTCGGTCTCTTCCATATCCTTCGTCCTCGTCCTCGTCATTTTCCTCCTCCTCCTCCTACTCCTCCTCCTCCTCCTCCTCCTCCTCCTCCTCCTCCTCCTCCTCCTCCCCCTCCCCTTCCCCCTGCTCCTGCTCCTGCTCCTCCTCCTCCTCCTCTTTCTCCTGCTCCTGCTCCTGCTCCTGCTCCTCCTCCTCCTCCTCCCCCTCCTCCCCGCACCGACGCAAGGACGGCTCGGCCCCCTCTCTCGCACTCGCACGCGCACTCTCCGCTCTTACCGCCCCTGTGAAGAGGCCTCCCAGACGGGGTCGCCGGCTCTGGCCGCAGTCGCCGATGCACCGGCTATGCATCGGCGCCGCATCGCCGATGCATCGGCCCCCTCTCGCACTCACACGCACTCCACTCTTATCGCTCTTGTAAAGGCCTGCTAGACTAAAGTCGGCCTGTCCCCCTACAGGGGGACTCTGGACGAAACATAAAAACACTCAAAAAATACACCCCAAATCGGCCAAAGTAGTCAAAGGCCTCCTAGACTTACCTCGGGCGTGTCTCCCTACAGGGGGATTTGGGGCGAAAAATCAAAACTATACAAACATGCCCCTAAAATAAACAGAAACAGTCGAAAAATCGCCCCCATACAATTTTTTGATTATTTTTGAATATTCCTCCTGTAGAGGGACAGGCCCGACGTAATCCTAGACGTGGTCGCAGGATCTGGACGCAGTCGCCGATACATCGGCGATGCATCGGCGCAGCATCGGCGATGCACTGGCGACGTCGCCGATGCCTGGGCCACGTCGGCGTGGAGACCATCGGGCCCCACGTCGAGACGCATCGCCGATGCATCACGGAGGCCTAGAGATCGCCGACGCATCGCCGACGCATCTGGGACGCCATGATTTAAGTCGGGCGTGCCCCTCGACAGGAAGAATATCCAAACATAGTCGAACAATAATATGGGGACCATTGTTTGAATCTTGTGGTGTACTTTGTGAACAGCTTGTGACCACGTTTTATTTGTCTCCCGCCTCTAGGGGGACATGCCCGACCTGAGCCTGGACCTTGGCGTCCTCCGCCCTCGCCGGCGGCGGCGCCGCAGAACGCGAGCCTCTCGGACAGCTGCTGCAGGGTCCACAGGCGGCCGGGCGGCGCGGCACAGCCGAAGCTCGGGAATCCGGGCTCGAAGGGGCTCCACGGGGCGGCCGGCGCCTCGGCCGCGAGGGCGGAGGCCGAGAGCCCGCCGGCCGCGATCCAGTGGTGCGCCAGCATGTCCTGGGAGGGCACCAGCCATCGAGAGTGGGGAGCGAGGGGGGGGGAGCGAGAAGGATGGGCCAATTTTCCACCACCACTACCATAGGCAGGAGAGGGAGGAGGAGAGGGAGGAGGAGGAGGAGGAGGAGGAGGAGGAGGAGGAGGAGGAGGAGGAGGAGGGAGGGAGGAGAGGAGGAGGGGGAGGAGGAGGAGAGGAGGAGGAGGAGGAGGAGGAGGAGGAGGAGGAGGAGGAGGAGGAGGAGGAGGAGCTCTCCATCTTCCCTTCTCCTCCCCCGTCCTGCATATGGAAGTGGTGGTGAAACTTTTGCCCAGCAGAGAAGGGGGAAGCCTTCTCAGAGGGCGGCGAAACCGCTCAGAAGCCCTCCGGCCTTGCCTTGTGAGAGGTGCTCCCCGCGCCCGCGCCCGCGGGGGAGGCCCAGAGAACTCCTCGGGAGGCCCGGGGACTTCCCGGACCCTCTGAGGAGGCCTTCTCCTTCCCACTTCCCTTAAGTCGGGACTGTCCCCCTACAGGGAGATCTTCGACGAAAAATAGAACATACCCCCAAAATAGTCCAAAAATCAGCCGGCCCCCTTGTGGGGCCACCAGGCTGTAGGAGCGGGATTCGCAGTTTCCTGTACTAGTTGTAGCTTGTAGTTTCCAGTGTTACAGTTCTGCTTATTGCTGGTTACTGTAACTAGTTGATTGACCGCGCGAGGGGGGGGGAGGCCCAAACCAAATTTTTAGCACCCCCTGGGCGCGTTGTCTGAATTGCTGGGGGGGCTCGAAATCGACACCCCTCACGCAGATCCGCGGGGTCAGGGTCCAAAAACACATGGGATTTGCCACATTTCTGAAATTCGGTGCCACCCCTCACGCAGATCCGCGGGATCAGGGTCCAAAAACACAAGGGATTTGCCACATTTCTGAAATTCGGTGCCACCCCTCACGCAGATCCGCGGGGTCAGGGTCCAAAAACATATGGGATTTGCTACATTTCTGAAATTCGGCGCCACCCCTCACGCAGATCCGCGGGGTCAGGGTCCAAAAACACAGGGATTTGCCACATTTCTGAAATTCGGTGCCACCCCTCACGCAGATCCGCGGGGTCAGGGTCCAAAAACACATGGGATTTGCCACATTTCTGAAATTCGGTGCCACCCCTCACGCAGATCCGCGGGGTCAGGGTCCAAAAACACATGGGATTTGCCACATTTCTGAAATTCGGTGCCACCCCTCACGCAGATCCGCGGGGTCAGGGTCCAAAAACACATGGGATTTGCCACATTTCTGAAATTCGGTGCCACCCCTCACGCAGATCCGCGGGGTCAGGGTCCAAAAACACATGGGATTTGCCACATTTCTGAAATTCGGTGCCACCCCTCACGCAGATCCGCGGGGTCAGGGTCCAAAAACACAGGGGATTTGCCACATTTCTGAAATTCGGTGCCACCCCTCACGCAGATCCGCGGGGTCAGGGTCCAAAAACACAGGGATTTGCCACATTTCTGAAATTCGGTGCCACCCTTCACGCACATCCATCGCAAGGCGTGGTAACCCAAACTGCGAGAACTCCCTCGGCCCTTTAATCGCAAGGTGTGGTAACCAAGCCCGTAAACCATACACGTCTTACCAATCGCCAGGTGTGGTAACCCCTCTTGTGATCAGTTGGTTTTGCTGATTGCGAATCGGCTTCGCATGAAGTTTCGATACTGCTTCACGACAGCGCCAAGGCCTCATGACTTAGCTCTTCTATGGCCCATTCTCCGAGAGAGGGGGCCGGCGGCAGGGGGCGAAGCCCTTACGGATAATAAAAAAAAGTCTGGGAGCCATTTTTTGAATATTTGTGTTGCCTTTTGGGGAATTTTTTCTTGTATTTTTTTGTTCGTCGAAAATCCCCCTGTAGGGGGACACGCCCGACATCACACTTCCCCCCCCCTCGCTCGCTCGCCGCCGAAGCGTGACACCTGCACCGAGCCCCGGCGGGGCCCCCCTCCCCGGGCGCTGGCGCCCTCTCGCGGCTCGCCGCGGGGGAGGCCGAGCCCGCCGGGCCCCCAGGGCATGCAGGGCGGACCGGGCCAGGGTCGGCGCGGGCGTGCGGGCGGAGTCGGCGCCCTCTGATAGGAGGAGCAGGGAAAGGCTTATGTCGGGCGTGTCCCCCTACAGGGGGATTTTCGTCGAAAAACAAAAAATACTTTTTAAACAAAAAACCAAAAAAAGAGAGAGGTAACAAAAATACTAAAAAAATAGTTCCCAGACTATTTTTGGACTATGTTGGGGGTATTTTTTCGTCTTTCGTCGACAATCCCCCTGTAGGGCGACGGGCCCGACGTAAGGAAAGGCGACACCAACACCAGCAGGGCGAGGAGCTGCGCGGAGGCAAAGGGGGGTCTGCCTGGTGGTGTGGCCTCCCCCCCTCTCGCTCGAGGCACCCCTGGCCTGCCGCTCGGGGAGGCATCGCGGACCTCCTCGCCGGAGGTGGGCCCCCTGGTGGTGTTGGTATCGCTTCTCCTCCCTCCGAGATAAGATCAGGGGAACGTAAGACCTGGGTACAGGGGACTCGGAAATCCCCGACGAGGTCGTCAGAAAAATGACGAGGCCGAGCCTGCATTTTGACGAGGCCTCCCGCTGCAGACATCCCACGAAATTTCTCCTCGTCAAAATCCGAGGCGCGGTCGTCAAAAAACGATGGCGAACCCGAGTCCTGGCAAACCCGGGTCTTACGTTCCCCCGATAAGAGGAGAGAGAGTCCACCCTCATAAGAATCACCCCGACGCGCGAAGCCATTTGGCAAACGCACCCAAGGAAGGAATCGAACGGGGCAGGGCCATTGAAGCCAACACCCAGGGCCGCTCAGTGAACGGCAATGATCGGGTGCGGGCAATCTCTCCTCCCCTGACCGGTGTCCCTGACGAGGTGCCGGTCGGAGTCGCCCATGCGCGGCGTGTGGCAATGCAGCGCGGGCAGGTGGACGAGCGGCACGGCGTTGAAGAAGGCGCAGTAGCCCAGGGACACCTGTGAAGGGGCCCAGGGACACACAAATGAATACACACAAATAACAGGATTCCCCATATTTTCTGGGTTTTCGTCCCCCCCCTTTCCGTATTTCCTATATTTCCTGGGACATCGACGATTCATTGTGTCTGTGTATTGTTTCCCTTCCGGAACCTGGTCGGACACGACGTGGGGGCACTCCCTGCACGACGCCACCTCGCCGATCGCGTCGAGGGCTAGCCGGTTGAGCAGGACGGCCCCGCCGTCGAGGCACGGCGCGTCGAAGTCGTACGCCTCGGTGTCGGACAGGCAGTGGGCGAAGACCACGGGGTGCTCGCGCGCGGGGTGCTGCACGACAAAGTAGAAGAGGCGCGCGAGGTTCACGAACACGTCGTCGCCGAGCAAGACGACCCACTCGGTCTCGGGGGCCAGGCCGTTCATCGCCCCCTCGGCCACGGCGCCACGCATCCAGATCAGCAAGCGGGAGGCCGCCACAACGTCCCGCTGGCCGCGGGCTCCGCTCCCGTCGTTCATCACCACCTGGCGGCTCTCGGGCAGCCCGTCGATGAGTTCCACTAGGGGAACGAAGAATGACATAAACATAAAAACTCGGAGAACGCGCTAGGGCAAGGGGGGTCAGCGCGGATCCGCGAAATCCGCGCGGACCTCTGAGATTCTGTGTTTATGCCATTGTTCGCTCCCCTATCGTCCACCAAGAAGATCCGATTGGAGGTCGCGCCCATCCACACGCGCTCCATCCGCACCGCCATCTCCGCCCGTGCCTTGGTGGCCTCGGCGGATCACCCATGGATGTTGAGGCTTGGCTGGCCCAGTGGGGTCCCCAGGGGCAGCAGCGCGGGGAAGGACCACTCCGCGCCTCAATTCCTCCTCCTCCACCTCCGTCTGCTCAACAAACAACAAGCATCAACACGCACTTTCCAAGCTCCGCGCGGATGTCTTGGATCGGCGCTGGACCCCCTGCGCGGCATAAACACCACACACGTACATCTCCAGAGGTCCGCGCGGATGTCTTGGATCGGCGGTGGAACCCCTCCCTGGCGCGCAGAGCGCGCCAGGAGCGGCCCCGAAGGCGCCGCCAGGGAGGTCCAGCGCAGATCGAAGAAATCCGCGCGGGCCTCCGACAATTCGTGCCTATGCAGTGGCTCTCCTTCGACCAGCTCAGGAAGCACTCTTTAAAGACAATTCGTGCGCCCCGCACCTTTGAAAATGCGGATGGCTCCTCGGAAGGAAATGCCCTTCGGTGGCATTTCATGGGGGCCTTCCATGCCATCTTGCGGGCTCGTGCGAATCGCCGCTAACCACCGCTAGTCGAAGCCAATCGGCGCTAATCGACGCTAGATCAACGCTGCATCGGCGCGGTTTCATCGACTACCAGACGCTGGCGCACATTAATGCACTATTCAATCGGAAACGAGAAGACATACGAAGCTCCCGTATTGGGGCCGCCTTGGGGCTGTCTTGGAGGCCTCTTGGGCCCCTCGTTGGGGCTCTTGGGCCGTTTGGGGGCGAAATTGGGCATCTTCGGGGTCGTCTTGGACACTCTGCAGACTGACGAAACGGAATTTCTACCGAACATCCGCCGTGGCCCTGCCCTCCTCTTGCGCGGCGGCGCTGCCCTCGGAGACACGCGGTCCTGCAGTGCGAGCGTCTGTGTCCGGGCGAGGTGCCGTCAACATGCAAAGTGAGGAGGCAGGGTAAGGATGCGAGACCCTTGGAATTCCCATATCAGTATGCTCTATGTGATGCAAGATATGTGGTGCAAGCTACGTTATTCAAAATATGCGCTGGAAGCTACGTGAGCTATCGTGCGATCTATGTGGTGCAGTTCGTGTGGTGCAAAATATGCGGTGCAACATATGTGGTGCGAGCCACGTGGTATGATGTAAGCTACATCGTACAATATGAGTGTGGTGCAACCTGTGTGGCGTAACATGTGGTGCAAGAAAGGTGGTGCAAGACATGCGGTACCATATATGTGGTGTAAGCTACTTAGTGCAACATCTGCTGTGCAAAAAGATGTGATTCTACGTACGTGCTGCATTTTAGGTGTTGCAACATACGTCATGGAAACTATGTGGCACAACCTTTGCGGTGCAATCGATGGTAAGCAATACATGTGGTGCATGTGTGAGCTACGTGGTGCCACACATGGGTACACTGCAAAAACATCAAAGCAAAGTAACGCAATGCAGCGCAACCCAAAGCGGGCTGCGACGAGCGGCGGGTGGCGACGAGGCGGCGACGGTGGCCACATGACGGCCAAGAGCGGCCTGCAGACCCAGGCGACGGGCGAGGAGGACCGGCGACAAGGCGGCGACGGCGGCCACATGGCGGCCAGAGCGGCCCGCAGGCCCAGGCGACGGGCGGCGACGAGACAGGGACGGTGGCCACATGGCGGCCAGAGCGGCCCGCAGGCCCAGTCTGTCAGAAAAGAAATAAGAACCCCTAAGTGCTGGCTCTGCTTGGGGAATGGAGAGCTCCTTGAACGTCCACATTGGCTCAGGATGTGCCGAAGAAGTTTGGATGCAAGGGTCGCCTTCATGAAGCAGCACGTCCTCTGGACTTTGGCTGTAAAGGTCATTGACACCACCACCACCACCCGTCCTAGCTGAAGCAAAGCCGTGGCGTGACGGCACCGGCTCTGGTTTCTGGCACCGCGTAGATCGTCCAACAAAGAACGACGGGCGGCTTGTCCATCATCAGATCGTTCCGTGTTGACCGACTCTGGGCCATTGGCGGCGCTCAACCTCGAACGCCGGCGGCGGGGTCGCCGCCACGTCGACAAGACGCGAACCTGACGTAGGTCCATCTTGGGCTGAGGACTGGTGAACATATCCTCTTGGGCTCAGCTGGGGGAGCACGTGTCGGGCATTGGCAGAACTAGGTTTAGTGGTTTAATGATCTGTACTGGGGGACGACGCCCCCCCCGCCTCGATCCACTCACCGGAACTGCCGTCACCGGAAAAAACACCAGCTAGGGCAGACCTGGTTTAGTGATTCTGGCCACTTTAGGGGCTCCAGGGCCCTACCACTAACCGGGTCCCCTTACCTGGGGTCCTGGCTATACCCGAACGTGTACCAACACCGGGGGGCCCCAGAATGGGCACGGGCACGGCCGGTGGTGGCGAACAATTGCCAGCCTCGGGCCCCCAGCTCTGCCGAGTGCAGCCATGGGGGGGGGGCGCCCAGGATAAGTCGAGCCTGTCCCCCTACAGGGGGATTTTCGGCGAAACATGAATTATCCCAGTGCGACCCTACCTAGGAGTTGGAGCCCCTAGGAAAGCAGCATCAGTAGTAACGGTAAACGCCGTCCTCCTCCTTCTCCTCATCGTCGTAGATGCATTTGCTTTTGCTTGTTTTTGCTTTTGCTTGATTTTGCTTTTGCTTTGCCTTCGCACACACACACACGCATGTGTTTGCATTCGCTCACCGGGTGGGCTCTCTGATCGTACTATTGCACATTGCTGTTGCTTTGCCTTACCTTTGCTTTGCTTTTGCTTTTGCTTTTGCTTTGCTTTGCGTTGCGTTGCTAGTGCTTTGCTTTGCTGTTGCTGTTGTTGTAGCTTAGTTAAGCTAAACTAAGCTAAGCTAAGCCTTTTGTTTTTGCTTTGCTCTTGCTTGATGTTGCGTTTGCGTTGCTTTTGTGTTTGCGTTTGCTTTGTTTATGCTATGCTATGCTATGCTATGCTATACTATGCTATGCCATGCTATGCTGCGCTATGCGATGCTATACCGGGCTATGCTATGATATGCTAAGCTAAGCTACAGCTAAGCTAAGATGAAGCTGAGCCAAGCCAAGCTAAGATGAGATACGCAAAGCTAAGGTAAGGGGGCGCAACTGGGGGAACCGCGAGGCGGGGACCGGGGGAACCGCCCGGGGCGGAGCCCACTGCCCGGCCCCTTTAAGCCCAGCGAGTAAGAACCCTCTAGGCAGAGCCTAGGTAGGGAAAGATACCCCAACAATAATCAAACAATGATTCAAACATAATCAGGGGACTATTTCTAAAATATTTTTGACCTTTTTGGAATATGTTTGGGGTATGTCTTATTTTTCGTCGAAAATACCCCTGTAGAAGGACACGCCCGACAGAAGCCCAGGACTCCGCGGCCGGCCCGGCCTTGACGACAAAGGCCACGTGGCGCAGCCCGAGCTCGCTGTCGATGGCGGGGGCGTCGGCGCCCTCCAGCAGCGGCCGCAGCTCCTCGTACTGCGCCAGGCTCCTGAGGGCGCCCGGAAAAGTCCCGAGGGAGGCAGTCCTGAGGATCTGAGCATCGTTCAACCGATCTCCATCCCCACCTGGGCTGGGCCCCACTGGCCGACTCATCCCCCTAGATGGGGATATGGGCTGCTCTCTTCGGGTTACGAAGGGTGTATCCCCAACTGGGGCAGTGAGATGGTGGGAATCGGGATGGGGATGGGGATGGGCATCGGTTAAACGATACTGAGGGTCGAGAGTCTTCAAGCTTTGCTTTGCGGGCATCTTCTTGGAGGCCATCGTGGCCACGGCCAGACGCGGCTCCGAAGAGCGGACTGCCACGGTGACACTGGAAGGGGCCCAGCGATCGATTTTGAGATCGCACCGGGCAACGTTCATCCTCCTGGTCCCAATCGGTACACACACGCGCCCCCTGCCCAGCCAGGAGTGAGCGAGCACCAGTTCCTGGGCCCGGGATGGGTCTGGACAGGACCCAATGCCGTCCACGGCGACAGCACAGCCGAACACCGACCAAACAGGAAGAGAAGCCGAAACCGACCGAGACCGACAGGCTGCAAGCGGCCTTGGAAGTCGTAGCGACGCAGCAACGGCACAACCACCAACCGCTCCGAACCGACCGAACTCTGCCGACTGCAACGGTAAAATAGTAAACACCGCCATAAACATGAACTTTCGAAACTCCGCGCAGATTCGTGGATCAGCGCTGGACCCTCCTTCCTGGTGCGCAAAGCGCGCCAGGGGTGGTACCAAAGGCGCCGCCAGGAGGGTCCAGATCAGATCCCTGAGAAAACCGCACAGAAATGCGAAAGCTCATGCTCATGCCCTTTCTTCCTCCTGGAGACGCAGCCGAACCGACCGAATCGCACACGCCCTTCTTGGGATCGTCGGGGGCAGTGAAAATCGGGGATGGACAGACCCCTTTAGTAAAACGTGGTTTAGTGAAAACGACCTCGGGCCCAAACCTGGCGGGCGCAAGCCTGGACAATGACGACCGCGGCGCCCTCTCGAGAACCGAAAACGGACAATTCACTAATCGACGTGTCAGGGTAGGAGGTCTGTCCACCCCCGAGAAGAGGGCGCGTCCGAGAGGGGGCTTCGCAGCTCATGGCCCGAGGCACGTGCGCGCGGCCAAGGGCGGGCCGGAGGACACGCTGGAAGCAGACGGGGTGGCCAGGAGATCTGGGAGATAATGTTAACCGGCCTCGAACTTATCCCTATCCCTAAGATGGGCGAGCAACAAGCGAGGACAATCTTAGGGATAGGCCCTCAGAAACTGAGGGAATCCTTGAGATCAGCATCGAGGTGAGGTGATGTCAAACATAGGGATAGGGATATGTTTCAAACTGGTGAAATGTGGCCCCCGCTCTGAGATTCACACCCCCTGGCCATTCCCCCCTCTCTCGCCAGGGGTTGCTAGAGGTGCCCCTGGCCCAGGGCAGCCGTTTGGCGCTTCGCCCCGCTCTGGAGCCCGTGGGGACCTCTGGGCCCCTCGCGAGGGGTGTTCTCTGGAGGCCGTGGGGGCCTCCCTGTAACTCCTGGGGGGCACCCGCCCGAGGGCCACGGGCACTCCTGGCAACACCCGGTCTCGGCCGCTCCCGGGATCGGTGCGGGTGTGAGGAGGAGGAGGAGGCGGAGGAGGAGGAAGAGGATGGATGGATGGACAGCGCCTTGAAAGGTCGGGAGGTGACAGCACCAAAAGCTTGGGGGGGGGATCGACCCGAGTTAAACCGCCCTGGAGGCTCTTGCCTTCTCTTTAGCTTTAATTCTGGCGACCAGGGACGCCATTCGCTGCTCATAAGTGGGGGCCGAGGGAGAGTCCGCAAACGCTCGCGGGACTGAGGTAACACACAGCTCGGGCTTATCATCCGACTCAAGGGCAACATCGAGCCTTGACACAGGCAACGCCTTCTCAATCAAGGCCTTGATTTTCATGTTGGGGCCAAGCCCGCGACGAAAACGGCTCAGGACGTCCAGTCCTTTCCGCGTCGGCTTACCACAGACCTCGGCGAGCTTTAGGGCTCTACCCTGGGACCAACCCCCACATTTCAAACACAGAATCTGCTGCTCACGGCAGGGGCCCAGAACCAGGTCCGACCGAGGAGCATCAAGAGCCGAGCCCGACACGGCGACGAGTTGGTGCCCAAGGGGATCGCGCAGCAGCTTCTGGAGAGCAGGAGGCGGTCCCCTGCACCCGAAAATGGGCCGATCGGGTCGATCACACACCGTCCAACAATAACGACACTGCATGCCCAGTTCGGTTCTCCTCCAGAGGTGCCAGGTCTTCTTCTGACGACTACGACCCTGGGTTGTGAAAGCAGCTCGCTTCCAACGCACCTCATTTTTGAAGAGGGGTAAAACTTCGGAAGCAAGCTTTATAAACGCATTGGCTCGATTTTGGTACAGCTCAACGTGGTCCAAAAAGGTGGGCAGGGGCCGAGGATGGCCCTCAATGGCCTTCTTGGCATGCTCATCCACAGCACGATTCGCAAAACCAAACCTACGATCATCACCTTCCAAGTCCTCAAGGGCAGAGAGCTCTCGATGGGCCTTTACATGGAAGGTGGACAGAAATTCAGTGCCTGCTAGCTCATGGGCAAACCGCCTCACACCAGCAAATTTATTGGAACCACTCAGCTGTTTCCAGAGGGGCCTCTGCGTTTGACAAATCACAGCTTTACAATCGAGGGCCAACGCCGTGGGGCGATCTGAAACTTGCCCGACCAGGGCCGCCCCCGCATGCTCGGCCATCGCAGGGGTCTGGGGAAGACCGCCAGGAACAATGCCCCTCAAGATGGCAAGAAGCGATTCGCTGCCTGGCTCCATGAGGGCGATCGCCCACGCGGCACGATGGAGACAGCGGAGGGCCTGCTTCGTGCAGCTGCCGTCGGAGGCCATCTCAAGCTCGATCACATCACCTGCAAGCGTTGCGAGCTCCTCAGGCTGCATATTCAAATCCTGACCTGCGCCGTCGAGGATGTCACAATGAGCGTGGGTGGCTGGAGGGGGCACATCTTTATCCGAGAACGTGAACAAACCACGAGTAAACACAGGATCATCGCTGTGTGCCCCCTCGTTCAAAATTTCCGACGGAATGTTTAGAGACTGTCGGGCCTCCACCACCTCAGGACGCGAGCAGGTGTACAACCTATGGTGCAACGTGTCACGTTGGCCGCAAACACACATGCCATCCGTGAGGTAACCAGCATCACACGCGCGCGCCTCGGTCCATATCGCATCCGTGGCGCACGACAAGAGAAGGAACTGCTGCTGACGCGTGTGCTGCTTATTACGCGTACACATGCAATTGCGCACAAGGTCGAAAGTGGCTCGCATACCGTGCGCGTGCCCTAACCTGCATGCAAAACGAAGCTCCGCTTCTCGCTGCAATCCCTCTCGGAGGAGATCGAGGAGGAGGCGAGGGGGAGTCTTACTCACATCTACTGTGCAGCCCCAATGGTCAATCCACTGGGTGCCTGATACCACTTTCCAGCCTGCACGACGAGCCGACAACGTGGCACGCGCAAGGGGGCCACGGCTGGAATTCCAATCGCTAGCCTCGCTAGCCCTGGCCTGCTCCCAAAGCTGAAGCAACTCCTGGAAAGGGATCAGGGATCGATTGGGACTGACCTGGGCATTCCACAACATGCGACACCACTGGAGAGCAGGGCCAACGGCAGCTCGTGTGTCCCACTCTCCGTACAAAACGAGTTTTGCCGTGGCACTGGTCCCTCCATGGGAGGGCGGCAACCGACGAGCCTGGGTCCTTCGCACAGTGTTAAGCTCAGCATCCGAAAAGCCCAAAACCTCAGAACCGTACGACGAAGCAGGAACAACACCCGTGCGAATGACCTGTGAGAGACCTTTCTTGGCCTCTTTATTCGGAGCTCGGGACTTAAACCTGCCGGTCTTTTTCACTCGCAGCTTCATTCCCCAGAGGCGGGACCGCTGTTTTACACGCGCACGAGCAGCAGAGCGCTTGGCACCAGCACTGTCATCTACGCCAAGATATGTGACCGATTGCTTCGCAACCTTGGGCTCAAGCCCTAAGCCACATACGACGTCGCGTGCAAGTGAAATATCGCTGGCAACAACAGCAACTTTATCATTAACTGCTGCATTTATCTGCCTGCTCGCGTGATAAAAGGCACGACCTGCATCGACTGCTAATTGCACCGCACTCTGTCTCTGGCCACAGGAAATCTGAAAGCCCGAGTCATCAATATACGATGTGAAATTGACTAGTGTCGGCTGGCTAGCAACAAACTGATCGAAAGACTTCACAGCATGCACCTTGATGCTGATATCATTGAAGCAATCGCCTGCAGGTAACCCGAATTCGGCATGTGCGACCCCTTCAGAGTGGTGCTGTCTGAGACGTAGCACTCGAGGAGCCCTCCATACATTGAAAACGAGTTTCAAAAATGCAGTGGGAACTTTAAACGCAAGAAACTTGTCCCGAAGTTCCACAAGGGGGATCGTTTCGTTTGAGGGAGTTTCTGTGGAACTCACGTCATCCTCACCCCCGGCGCGAAGAGCACGAGTCCAGAGCGGCCTCCGGCACCGTTTCCGGACGGATCCGGACGGATCCGCTGGATCCGGGGACGAATCCCAAACCGGCGCCCTCGCCTGAGACATCCCCGCAAAACCGGCCCCGGGGGAGGTGCCCAGAGGAGCCCAGAGCGGCCTCTGGCACCGTTTCCGGACGGATCCGGACGGATCCGCTGGATCCGGGGACGAATCCCAAACCGGCGCCCTCGCCTGAGACATCCCCGCAAAACCGGCCCCGGGGGAGGTGCCCAGAGAAGCCCAGAGCGGCCTCCGGCACCGTTTCCGGACGGATCCGGACGGATCCGCTGGATCCGGGGACGAATCCCAAACCGGCGCCCTCGCCTCAGACATCCCCGGAAAACCGGCCCCGGGGGAGGTGCCCAGAGGAGCCCAGAGCGGCCTCCGGCACCGTTTCCGGACAGATCCGGCGGATCCGGTGGATCCGCCGACGAATCCCGAACCGGCGCCCTCGCTTGAGACATCCTCACAAAACCGGCCCCGGGGGAGGTGCCCACAGGAGCCCAGAGCGGCCTCCGGCACCGTTTCCGGACGATCCGATCCGCTGGATCCGCTGGATCCGGTGACGAATCCCAAACCGGCGCCCTCGCTTGAGACATCCTCACAAAACCGGCCCCGGGGGAGGTGCCCAGAGGAGCCCAGAGCGGCTTCCGGCACCGTTTCCGGACAGATCCGCTGGATCCGCTGGATCCGCTGGATCCGGTGACGAATCCCAAACCGGCGCCCTCGCTTGAGACATCCTCACAAAACCGGCCCCGGGGGAGGTGCCCAGAGGAGCCCAGAGCGGCCTCCGGCACCGTTTCCGCGATCAGATCCGCTGGATCCGCCGACGAATCCCAAACCGGCGCCCTCGCTTGAGACATCCTCACAAAAACCGGCCCCGGGGGAGGTGCCCAGAGGAGCCCAGAGCGGCCTCCGGCACCGTTTCCGGACAGATCCGGACAGATCCGGTGGATCCGCGCCCCAGGGGAGGTGCCCAGAGGAGGAATGAGGAGGAGGAGGAGGAGGAGGAGGAGGAGGAGGAGGAGAGGAGGAGGAGGAGGAGGAGGAGAAGATGATGGAGCTGTGGGGTGGAGGAGGACAGACGGAGGCAAGAGAAGGATGGAGGAGGAGGAGGAGGAGGAGGAGGAGGAGGAGGAGGAGGAACCTCATCCTCACCCTCGCCAACAAGCGCACGCACCTTCTTCTATATACAGAAACTCCCGATCAACCGCAGAGCGGCCGGCTAGTAATATTTCGAATAGTCGGCGATAATGAGCACACTGTAGCGGCGCGAGACTACGTCAGCCTCAGCTCGCGCTGCCTGTGCCCAGGCACAGTCCACAGAACTCCTCCCCCGACTAGCCCCCCAGTACCCACGCTCCACCTCCTCCATAAGCGATCCTAGCATAGGCCGCCGCAGCCTTTGCCAGATGCGATACATACCGCTGTAAAGCACTATGAGCCTATGCCCAGACGACGGTTTAGGCAGCATTGGCATGAGCACCCACAGCAACTGCTTAGGTAAGAGGCCGATCGCCTCGCAACACTGCCACAAACCTGCTAGCAAATCTAATCCGTCGTCGTCGAGCAACAACAAATGCCTCGGATGAAATTGTTCCAAGGACCTAGCGGTAGATTCCGAAAAACTCTGGATCACCTTACGAACCTCACTCGGAGCCGCCCTCGGGAAACTGGACCGATCGGGAATCCAGGCAACCGGTGGGGAGGCGGTTGCTCGCCAGAGCTTGCGATAAATCTGCAGCTCATGCTGCACGACACTGTGGGGATCAGCACTGGGGCCTTTAGGGTCATGCACAACCGTAGGCAAAACAACACTCCGAACCTTCGTGACCCTATGAAGGCCCCGCGCTCCGAGGTGAAAGTGGTGGTGGAAGAGGAGGGTGAGGAGCGCTGCCCCATGGATTGCCAACATTGCCAACACGGGGGCGCACTGTCTCGTGGGCGAAAAAAAACACGTCTCCGTACCCGGGTCCTCGCGGGCCGGGCCCCTGGGCCGCGACCCCCGCGGACGCGGAGGCGCTTCTTCGTGGGTGCCCCGCGCGGAGCGCGCGCAGCCCGTGCGAAAAGGTACCCGCGGGAGCGCGCCCCGGAGTCCAGACCGCAAGGGGTGCAGACACGGACGTGTTCGCTGCGCGTGACTGACCCTGGTGATCAGCGCTCGACCACGCGAGCCAAGGCCATGGGGGTCCTGCGCGAGATGGCGCAGCGATCTGGCGCCGGCCGCAGCGTACGCGGGCCGCCAGCGCTGCGTGCTGGGCTGGAGATGAGGGCGCTGACGCGCGACCTCACGCGGGCAGCTTGCGCGCGAATGTCGGCGAAGAGGGCCTCGTCGGCGCAGACGACCCCAAGCGGGTCGCACGGCGGCTCCCAGACCTGGGTGAGCGGATAGAGGCGACGCAAGGGGGCGGGGGGCGGCGGCCACAGTCGCGGCCTCCTGCATGGGGCCCGAGCACACAGGGTCGCATGATCGCGACGCACAGCCGAGGCACAGCCGAGGCCACGGCGATGCATCGGCGACGTCGGCGGCGCCTCGCCGACGCCAGCGCGGAGAAAGTCGGGTTCCACATCGAGCCTTAGTAGTGGCGATGCATCGGCGATGCGGCGCCATCCTCGGACCCCATGTGGGAGGCCTAGAAGGGGTGGGCGTCGGCCCCGCGTGCGGCCAAGATGGTCCGAGGGCACTGGCTAGCCCCCGGTTCCAGAGCCGCTCCGGGCGCGTGCCCGATGTGCGTGCTCTGGGCGACAACGGTCGCAGCAGGGTGACTTGAGACAAGGGCAGCTCATAATCGGTCCCGGGATCCCTGTCAAGGGTCCAAGCGCACCAGTGCTCCGAGCTGCGTCCAGCCGTGGCGACGCAGGGGGCCCTCGAAGGCCAACTGCCGTTGCCTCAACTCGCCCCCATCTTTCGCGGCGATGGCAGCGGCGAGCGAAGACGACGACACGACGACGCCAAAGTGCGGATGTCTCCAGAACCGCTCCGGGCGCGTGCCCGAGGCGCGGAGGCACTCCGAGATGCCGTCCGCGGCGCCGCCGGCCACGCCTGGCCCAGCGAGCCGGCCGCCGCCGCACAGCGCCAGCAGCCAAGCCGCGCACCCGCGCGGCCAAGGCGGGCTCCCCGCGGGCCACATCGCCGATGCTGTCAGCGGGCGGGCCGAACGTCCATAGGGGGGGAGGCCTGCCTACTCCGACCACAGCTGGGGGGCCTAGGAGGGGGGGAGGGGGAGGAGGAGGAGGAGGAGGAGAGGATGAGGAGGAGAGGAGGAGAGGCGGAGGAGGAGGAGGGGAGGAGGAGGAGGAGGAGGAGGAGAGGAGGAGGAGGTGGAGGAGGAGGAGGAGGAGGAGGAGGAGGAGGAGGAGGAGGAGGAGGAGGAGGAGAGGAGAAGGAGGAGGGGGAGGAAGGACGAGGAGTGAGGAGAAGAGGAAGAGGAGGAGCAGGAGGAGCAGGGGAGCAGGAGGACCAGGAGAGGAGGCGGAGGAGGAGGAGGCGGAGGAGGAGCAGGAGGAGCAGGGGGAGGAGGAGAGAGAGGAGGGAGGAGGAGGAGGAGGAGGAGGAGGAGGGGGAGCAGGAAGAGGAGGAGGAGGAGGAGGAGGAGGAAAAGGAGAAGGAGCAGGAGCAGGAGGAGGAGGAGGAGGAGGAGGAGAAGAAAGCGCAGGAGGAGGAGCAGGAGGAGGAGGAGGAGGATGAGGAGGAGGATAAGGAGGAGGACGCTTGGGTCTGAGGTAGCAGTAGCCACGGCGTCACATCACGATCGGACCCGCCTGCGAGCTGGCCAGGCGCGCCCAAAGACGAGCGGGATGGCGGGCACGAGCAGGCCCTTGAAAAACGGGCGAGCGGTGTGGGGCCACTGCTGGGCGGGTTGGCCTCGGCACCCCTCGCCCTGCCCCTGGCCAACATACGCTCCCGAAGTGGGGGCAAGGGGGCGCGACTTGTTTGGAATAGGGACCGACCGTGTGTGCATTCCTGTACGCCTACTACGGCATGCTCCGATAACGAAGAATCTGAAACCCAAACGAATGTGAGCCAACGCGAGCCCTAAACGGCGTGCTCCAGCAAACTACGTGGTACATCTGATGTAGTGCATTTGATTTTGCGAAACGAGCCAACACCTGGGGCAAACCCTCCTTCTGCGCCGGCGGCCTGGGCCCGGGGGGCGACCAGCGCTGGCGATGCATGGCGCGAACGGGAGTACCGCTGGGCCGAACTGTGCCGCCCACCGGGGGTAAACGCACGCGCTTGGGCCGGCACGCGTGCCGAGGGTCACCGACAAGTGCGGGCGAGCCCCCAGCACGGGCGGGCGGGTGGGGCATCAGAGGCGGGCCGGGCGGGCTTTCCCTCGGCCCTGCTTCTCACGCTTCGCCTTCCTCCGCCTCCCTCCTCCTCGTCCCTCCTTTCCTTCCCCGCCTTTTCCTTCTTCTCCTTCCACGATTACTCAATATGAATACTACTCTCCCTCTTCCCCTGATGGCGTGCTGGGAATATTCGACCCCCCCCCGCGTACTGTTTTTCTACACACAGGATTCCCGGGAGTTGGGTTTTCGCCTGCGCTTTTTTTTCAAAATGCTGCTCTCGCTGAGGCGCCGGCCTCATTTCTGTTCCCGAATCGTTCCGGATCGTGTTCCCGCTGCAGCGTGGGCCTCGTTTTCGGATCGGTGTTCTGCCTCCGTCGTTCACGATGGCGTTCTCGCCCCAGCGCGGGCCTCTTTCTCGCGCGCCCGTCCGCCCGCCACCACCGCGCCGCACCACGCCCCGCCCCGCCGCACGCACACCCACCACCACTTCCACCCACCAACGCACGCACGCACGCACGCGCACCACCACCGCGCACGGCCACCACCACGCTACCACGCGTCACACCACAGAACACGCGCGCACACAAGACAAACACGCACGCAGCACGCACGCACGCACGCACGCGCGCAAGCACGCCCACACCTAACCCGCACACACACACACAGACACACACACACACACACACACACCACCACCGCCACCACCACCACCACCGCCATCACGCACGTACGCACCTGGCCCACCACCAAACCACCAAGACGCCACACCACGTCACACTTCAGCACACGCGCACACACGCACCACACACACATACACACCACCACCACAACAACCACAACCACGCACACACGCACGCACGCACGCGCACCACCACCCACTACGCACACGCGCGCGGAGCCACAGGTCCGCTACGACACGCGTCCGGGGATAGAGAAAATCAGCGCCATGGTTCAGGATGGGAGGGAGGGGTAGGATGTCAGATGTTGACGCGAGCGCACCTAACTTGTCCTCCTCCCCCTCCTCCTCCTCCTCCTCCTCCTCCTCCTCCTCCGCCCTTCCTTTCTACTTCCTCCTCCTCCTCCTCCTCATCCCTCCTCCTCATCCTCCTCAACTTCCTTTTCTCCCCTGGTTCTTCCGTCACCCTCCTCTTCCCGCCCTCCATCTCGCAACGTTTCATCATTACGTTATCCTCCTCCCTCCCTCCTCCCTCCTCCTCCAACCTCCTCCTCCTTCTCCTCCTCCTCCTCCTCCTTCCTCCTTCCTCTCTGCTATATTATTGTTCGTCTTCTTCTTAGTAGGATTATTATGCATCGTCTTCTTCATTTTCTTATTCAGCTTCCTCTTCTTCTTCTTAGTATTATTGGTATTAGTAGTATTCCTCCTCCTACTCCTCCTGCTCCTGTTCCTCCTACTGCTCCTGCTCCTCCTGCTTCTCCTCCTCCTCCTCCTCCTCCTGCTCTCTTGTTCTTCTTCCTCTTCTTAACAGGATTATTAGTCATCTTCTTCTTCTTCATTGTCTTCCTCAGCTTCTTCTCCTTCTTCTTCTTAGTATTATTATTATTCCTCCTCCTCTTCCTGCTCCTGTTCCTCCTACTGCTCCTGCTCCTCCTGCTCCTCCTGCTCCTCCTCCTCCTCCTCCTGCTCCTCTTGCTCTTCCTCCTCCTCCTCCTCCTTCCTCTCCTCCTTCTCTGCTCCTACTGCTCCTCCTTGCTTCCTCTACTCCTCTTCTCCTCCTCCCTCCTATCCCTCCTCCTACCTCAATCATAATTTTCTCCTCCTCCTCCTCCTTTCTCTTCCTCCTTCTCCGTTCTCCTCCTCCTCTCCTCCCCTTCTCTCCTCCTGTCCTCCTCTCCTCCTGCCTCCTCCTCCCTCCTCCTCCTCCTCCCCTCCTCATCCACTTATCCTTGCCCTTCTCATTCTCCTCCTGCTCCCCCTCCCCCTCCTCCCGTTCCTCCATGTTTCCGCTTCGCTTCGTTGCGCTTCGGCCGACCTGGACCGCCCGACCCGCCACATGCTCCCCCATCTCGAGAAACAAAACAAAAATAGTATATTTTGGCGGCGCGCACAAGGGGGTGGAGGGAGGGGGGAGGGCTTCTTAGGAGCAGGCTGCTTCTTAGAAGGCGCAGGCATTACATCTATAGATAAGGCGCGCCTTCTCAGAAAGCAGGGGTGCTTCTAAAGAAGCTCCCCCTCCACCAACCCCCTCTGCGCGTGGCTGAAAAGAGTTGGATCAGTGATTGAAGCAGAGATATGTGCCGGCATTTTTTCCTTCAGAGCCGCTTTCTTCAGCCCAAGCACACTCGGGGCGTTGCCGTACGGGACGCGCTGCGCAACCTCCTCGCAGTCCTCGTCGCTGAGAGCCAGGCCGCTAGGTAAGCGCCAGCCCCCTTGGAGGCGCCAGGCATTGAAGCAGCTTAACGGCCCAGAAAGGCCCTACGGGCGCCCCCATATGCCGATCTTTGCAAAAGCGATTATGGCCCAATCCCCCTCCAGCTTTTGGTATTATTTTGGAGACTTTGGGAGCTCACCTGAGCCTCCCTCAAAAACAGCCAGGATCACATTGGGCCGGGGCCACCCTTGGCAGGACACCAGAAACTCCACGCAAACTCAGTGCTTGGACCCTTCCCAGGTCCCATCCTGAGGGGTTTTCCGTCCCGGATCGATGTTTGACAGTCTCAGGTCCCGAGACATGACCTTGGAGGCAAGAGTCGAGAAAAACCTCTGTAGCTGCTTTTGGACCATGCCCAACGGAATAGATGGACCAATTGAAGACGTGGACGGGAAAAGCAACCGTATGCACGGCATCGCGATGCAGACTCCTCGGCAACCACCGAACGTATACCGTGAACAGTGCGGCTCCGCGGGGATGCCCCCGCACGAAACGTGTCCATGGGATCTCGTAATCTGGCATCGCGCCCCAGCATCCAAACCGCAGGGACAGGGGTGTCGATGCTAGCCGTCGTGCTCCCAGAAAAGGGGAGCCGAATCAGACGAAGGGGCTCCCTCCTAGCCACAACGAACCTCCGAATGGGCTCCCCAACCCAGATCCCCGGAGATCCGATGCCGTGATGTTTTCAATGCGGGGTCCCCGGAAGTCCCGACACATTCCCTGGGACCAGTTTCTCATCCTGAGTCGTTTTTGTTGACGGCCCCGAGGCCCGGCGAGGCCCCTAAGGGCCGAACTCTGCGAAGAACCTCCGATGTTTGCCAATACGTTTAAGCCGGGCGCGTCCCCCTACAGGGGGATTTTCGACGAAAAATAAACAATATAGAAAAATGCTCCAAAATGGTCAAAACAAATCCCACCAGCCCTCTGGGCTTAGGTGGTATACCGCCTTTTTTGCTTCTCTCTTCCACTGAAGCCCCTCCCCCTACCCCCTCCTCTGGGCCTGGACGGGGCGCGCCGCGAGGCGTTAGAGCGTCCAAGATGGCTCCAAGAGGCGTTCAAAGTCGCAAGATGGCCTCCAAGATGGCCCATGTTACTTCAAGATGGGTCAAGATAGCCTCCGACCTACTCCCAAGAGGCCCCAAGACAGCCCCAAGACGGACCCAAGTGCCCTTCGAGCCCTCCACGGCGCTCTCCAAGAAGCCAAAACCCTTCAAAAGCCTAGGGAAAATCAATGTGTTTGGCATTCTCGCCTTTTCGCTTCCGATGGGCTTTCGAAGCCTCAAGATGGCACCATGATGGCCCAAAAGGGCCCCAAGAGGGACCCAAGAAGGCCGAAGACGGCCCCAAGATCGCCCAAGAGGCGCCCAAGAGCGCTCCAAGACGGCCCCAAGACGCCGTTTGAGAACCTCCGAGGGGAGGATCCTAATTGAGGGACCCTCTCTTTTTGAGACATGGGGCCCAAGATGGCCCCAAGAGGCCTCCCAGCCTCTCCCAAAGACCCTCCACCCCGCCCTTTTTGGCCCGAGATGGCTCCAAGAGAGCCCTAGATAGCCCAAGATGGCCTTCAACATGGCCTAAGATAGCCAAGCATGGCTCAAGGTAGCCTCCGACAGACCTCCAAGAAACCTCAAGACAGCTTCAAGATGGCCCAAGATAGCCTCCGACAGCCAATAGCCGAGCAGGGCAGGGCTCAAGATAGCCTCCAAAGAGGCCTCAAGAAAACTGGCAATCAATTCTGGATGGGCTGGTGGGGATGCTTTTTCGGTCGCGGCCGCGAGCGAAGAGCGCAGGCGGCGACAGAAGTTTCCCGGGGCTGCGAACAAACCTAATTAGCTGCAGGGCGCAGGACAGGCTGGCCGGGCCAGCTCACAAGGCGGCCGCTGGGGCAGCAAGGTGAGGGCTGAGCTGGTGGGGATACTTTTTTTTGTTGGTCGGCGGCTCCAGGACGAAGGTCAAGAAGCGGGGCAACTGGTGGTGATACTTTTTTTGATTTGCGGCTCCAAGGACGATTCCAGAGAGCGGGTCGTATCGAGCATGGGGCAGAGCCAACGCCGGAGTGCACCTGTGCCAGAGAGGGCGTCTGGTGGGGATACGCGAAGCGTCAAGAATTCTTTCAATAGCCCCCGTGCACTACTTTTTGGACTATTTTTGAACGTTCCCCCTGTAGAGGGACAGGACCCGCCTAAACAATACACGTCGCATCTCTGGGCCTGCGGAGCGGCCCAGCACGCCAGAGAGGCCCTCCGGAGCCCCGAGCGGCCCTTTTGCCCCCGCGTCCTTCGCTGCCTCCGTCGCTCGTGGCGCGCCTCGGAGCGGGGCGCGAAGTGCGACACCTTGCCATCGCTCGGACGCCCATTTCCCGTGCGTTTTTGTTCGGCTTCGAGCGTGTTTCGTGCGTGTTTGTTCGGTTTCGTGGCGCGTCTCGGAGCGGAGCGAAAAGCGACACCTTGCCATCGCTCGGACGCCAATTTCCCGTGCATTGTTGTTCGGCTTCGTGCGTGTTTTTTGTGCTCGATGGTCCAGGAAGGTCCTCCATGGTTCTCGCCGAGAACACGTGCACACGCCCGAGCGATGCCAGGAGACACCAACGGCAACCCAAGATCGGCCCCCGGACCCCTCCCGGGTCCAAACGCACCGCTCCGCTCTGCAGGGCTGCGTCCGGCCGCGGCGGCAAGAGGGCCCCCCGAAGGCCACTTGCCGTCGCCGCAACCCGCAAGGGCCTCCCCCAGGACCAGAGCTGCTCGTCCCGAGCAGTTTCCTGACGATCCCGGGGCCCATGGAGGGCACCAGGGAACCAGGCAGGGCGAAAAGCCTCAGGACCCGAGTTCCTCAGGACCCTCTTCCTCCATGCCGACCCTACAGAACCTCAAGTTGTCCTGGCCTCAGCGTCTTGCCTGTGCTTCCAGCGCTCGTGACGTAAATAGAAGCGTCCCATATGGGGTCGGAGTAGATGGGGTCGGCGGATCGCGCCGCATCCTCAATGCATCACCGATGCATCGGCGAAGTCGGCGATGCACTGGCGACGTCGGCGTGCAGAAATCAGGTTCCACATCGAGCCGCAACAATCCATAGTTTGGGTGCACGGTGAAGATGCTAGTCTCTTGAAGGTCTAATTTAGCAGTCCGGGTCCATTGGGCGTTTCCGCTGGTTCAGAATGGGCTGGAGGAACAAAGATGCAAAACTAGACTTGGTAGGTCAGAGAAAAGGAAACGGTGCCACCCTAACATTTCGACGGTCCACACGGATTTCTTGGACCTGCGTTGGACGCCCTCCCTGACGCGCGGAGCGCGCCAGAGGCGGCGCTGGATGCGCAGCCAGCGGGGGGTCCCAGAGACGATCCAAAGAATCCGCACGGACCGTCAACAAAAATGTGCATGGATTTCCCGAACAATTCTTGCATGTATGGCCCCTACTTGTCTTCTAAGAAACTGGGCCTGCGGGCCGCTCTGACCGCAATGTGGCCGCCGTCGCCGCCCTAACGCCGCCCGCCGAGTCGTCGCCGCCCGCTTTGCGATGTACCGTTTGCTTCGCGAATTGCGTTGCGTTGCAGAGCGTTGCGTTGCGATGTTATGCGTTTGTTTAATTTTTCTCATCATTGATGATCGCTTCTACAAACAGTAGAATCGGATAACAGAGGCCGGAATTAATGGTTCACCCGGGAGTTGTGCAATTTACATATGAAACGGAATATTCCCAGCCCACCTAGTATCGACACCTCCACCCTATGCACAAGACACTGTGCGCGCACACGCGTTCATCGCAACCCATCAATTTCCCAACTAATTCTTGCAATAGGTACCACAAAGTGCGCGTGACGAAACCCTTAAATAATCTGAAGTCCCGCAAAGCTTTCAACATCGAGTGCGCCGGAACATACTTCAACAAAAACATTGCTTTGTAACACGGTGTCGAATTATTGAAGAATCGTTGGTGTTTCAATATGTCAAGCAAATTCGGCCAAACGTGCGTCGTGCGCGCTTGTCGAGATCAATCGATTGCACTTGCGCGCGTGTTGGGGGGGGCACGACCTCTGTCTAATCAGAACATGCGGGCAATTCGCGCCCCAAGGCCGCGCGCGCATGACGAAACCCTTGTCGCCACCTTCACCACCGACGCGTGGACACCATCATCATAGGCGTAATCAGCATCGGCGCCGTCATTGGCCTTGCCGTCGTCATCGCCATCGTCGTCATAAACGTCGCTACCATCATCGTCGTGCCTGCCGCTGTCGACGTCGCCATGATACCGCGTCCGCCCAAGCCACCGACTCGCACCAAAGTGCCCGCGCGCCAGCGCGGGCTGCGAGACGTGCTGGGAAGTCCCCAGCGGTCAGCGCCATTGTGGCCCCTCGGTCGCGCGGCCGGCGCGCGCTAGCGCGGCCACAGCGATGCGCCAGCCCGAGCCAAGCAGTCATCGCAATCGCCGCCGCATGGGTTTTGCAAACCAAGTTGCGGGTGGGTGCGTAAGATGATTTCGCGAGCAGTGGACTCAACAACTCACTGCGAACCAAAACTCTGCGCAACAGATGTTGCACAGCATGGGTTACACCGCCTAGCTTGCATCTCGAGAATTTGCATGTCGTTGCATGGACTTGAATTGTTTTGCATTGATTCG
>CAUYUJ010014600.1:233744-243744 GCA_963575745.1 Prorocentrum cordatum
CCTGGACAGTGGGTGCAGACCTCACGGGCTCCTCGTTGTGAACAATGAGAGCTCAGCTGAACCTTCGTGGATCGTTCCGCCTCGGTCGGGGGCGCGCACGCGTGGATCGGCGGAGGTGCCCTCCCCAAAATGCGGCCGGTGCCGCCTCGCTCGGCGGCGGAACTCCGCGGTTTCCCATGGAAACAGGACCCGTCGCTAATCCACGCCCCATTGATCCATGTTAGAGGGCAGAAGATCCACCCCGATCATAACCACCCCGACACGCGAAGCCGCTGAGTGAACGCGCCAAAGAAAGGAGCAAACAGGGCAGGGCTATTTGGTAAACGCCCAGGGCCGTTTTCGGGGATCTTCTGACCCGGGTCAATCCAGACCCGGGTCAGTCAGGCCTGCAAAATCCAGCAGAATCCTGCAAGATCCTGCACCCAAGCCCGTGTCAATGCGAAGGAATTTGCAGGATCCTGCAGGATCCTGCACCCAAACCCGGGTCAATGCGACCCTGGCCCTGCAGGATCCTGCAAGATCGGGCGCTCTAGCCGACCCCCGTTTGCATTGACCCCCGGCTCAAGGCCCCGGACGTTGAAGAAACGCCAACTGTCCGGTCCGGGTGAAATGTTTCCTCCCTCGAATGCTCGCGATCGCCTGGCTCGAAGGATCGCGGCTGTCCGATCGCGCAGATGTGAAGGGGCCCTGAGACACAAAAACAAAAACACACACACACAATTAACAGGATTCACCATATTTCCCCCTATATGTTCTGGATGTTCGTCTTCCCCCCCACTTCCCATATTCTCCCATATTTTTCCTGGGAGTCGACGATTGATTTGTGTCTGTGTGTTTCCTTCCCTCCTGCAGATGGTCCGACGTCGGAACGCCCCGGGGCAGCGGCGGCGCCGCACCCCCCAAACAGGCCCTCAGGGGGCCCCCAGACGGCCCCAGGAGGCCACCCGAATGCCCCCCCCCCCGAGCACGCAAGCAAGTGCCAACGACTCGACGCGTTTAAGAGTCCCCAAGAGGCCACCCAAGGGGCCTCCCGAAAGAGTCCCCATGGGCAGAACTCTTCCAGACGGCCCGCGACGCGTTCAAGACTCCCCCAGCGGCCACCAAGAAGCCTCTCGGGGAAGCCCCCATAAGCAAGAAAACATAATTCTCTATGGGCCGGCGGAGTGAACGAAGCGATTAACGAACCATCCAACACCCGTCACAAGCGGCGAAAATATCCGTATCTGCGCCCTCGCGGTCTGGATTCTCGGGCGCTATCCCGCGGATGTGCAAGGTATCCGCGACGAATCGCACGGATACGTTCCGCGCCCGGCATCCGCGACGAATCGCAATATTTCCGCGCGGGTCGCGGCCCAGTGGCCGGGCCCGCGAGGCCGCCGATATGGATATGCTCTTCGCCCACGAACCCGTTTCCATCTGGAGCCGTTTCCTTCAGGGTGATCTTAAGACGGTCGCACCCATCGCCGTGACCTCTTCTGCGCGCCACCCGCATGGGCCAGAAAAAAGGCCTCGTGCCGACTTTTGCAGCCGCAAGCCGCTTCATGACCTCCTCCGCATCTGCGGGGACCTCGGGCGCAACCTCTGGGGGACACAAACGACACCAATGCCGCCAATCCCACGACCTCTGCACAGGCGCGTTCTGACCAGGATTCCGAGGGACCAGCCCTTGCGACGAGGGGCCCTCTCCAGCCCAGGAAAGGCGAACACGAATTGAGGGTATCGGTATCGTTGTGTTTTCTCCTCTGAGCCTCCACGGCGTACACCCAATATATGTTTGCCTCGCCCCTGGCATTCCTGTCCGGCGGCAGGACCAGTCCAGGACAGCCCTGCAGCAGCCGCGAGTACAACTGCCCGATCTCCCTCTTCCTCGCCACGGCGGCTGGCAGGTGCTGCAGCTGCGCGAGGCCCAAGGAGGCCTACTGAATTAGGGGGACGCTGGCTACACCAGCCAAGTGGGAAAGAGGCATGGCTGGACTCATATCTGCGACATCTGGAGGTCACGGGCTGGATGCACATATGCACATGCGAAGCGCTGGCAGATCGTGCCACTGGGGGGCCAAGCGCCGAGCGTCGGGAAGACATCCAGTCCGCATGTGAGATCACTAAGCTCCCGCCCAGGCCTGGCCACGTCATACGTGTCCAGCTTCTGGCACACCATTGTTCCAAACAAACAAATGCAGGCAACAACGACATATCAACGCCATGGTCGTTTGGGAATTGTCGGGGTGCTGTTCTGGAAGCTCTTGCCGCCGCGGCTGGCCGCGGCTCGGAAAACCGGTCGGGATGGAGCCCTCGCCATCGCTCGGACGTCCATTCCCTGTGCTTGTTTCGGTTTCGTCCGTGGCTTTTTCGCCAAATGATCAAGGATGCTCCTCGATGGTCCTCGCCGAAGGAAAAATGCACGCGTCTGGTCGATGCCAAGAGCTTGGAGGGGATCGGGAGACAAGTTTGAGTGGACGTTGGCTGGAGGATGCCGATCTTACGCCCGCGCCCGAGTGTGGCCAGGTCTGTCCTGCGCCCTCCTGGCCTGTCCAAGACACGTTTCTAGGTCCAGGAGGGGCTTGGCCAGGATCGGCGTGGTGTGCAATCAACGTCCCCTGGACGCCTGCAAGTTCGTCATGCGGTAGTTCCAGCCCAGGTCTTCGTGCACGAAGCGGCGCTTCGCGGGGTCGAAACACAGGTTCCGCAGGAGCCTGCACTTCTCCGCGAGATCTGGGTCGTTCACGAGCACCTTGCCATGGGGGAAGGAAGAGCAGCCGATGCAGACATTTCCACGCAGCTCTCCTGGGGCGCGCCCTGACCAGGATTCCTACAGGAATCCAGCAGTGGCCCTCTCCAGGACGAGCAGCGGTATCGGTACCTGCTCCTCCTCCGACGCCGTGAAGCGAGAGGCTGCCGAGGTGAACCAACCAATCTTGGACCCTGGCCTACGGACTTCCGCAGGACGAGCGGCTCACCCGAGCCTGTGTTGGTGGCCGCGAGGCCCTGGCGGGCCGAGGGCAGCGAAACACGTGGGGGCCTGCTCCCCAGGATCCATCTTGCAATGATGGCAGGATCCGTCGGTATCGGCCAGGGAAGCCGGGTTGAATCGGGACGAGCATCGGATCGGACTGCAGCGGCTGGGAATCGAAACCGAATCGACGACGCCCGGATACACAGCTGCGCTGTGCCAGCGTCGGGCGGCATCGGGCCGCCGCATCGCATCGAGCTGGATGAGCTCGGCATCGACTCGGATCGATCGAATGGACATGGGCCCTGGATGGTGGCCTCTGTTGGACACGGTTCAGCATCCGTGCAGAATCCTTCCCCTGACCCATCCTGAGGTCGATGTTGGCCGAAGGCGCTGCGAGCTGCGCCCCGTCGTGGCGACGAGGGCCCCCGCCCCCCCAGGGCCAGGTCCTCGACCCCGGATCCTCCACCCCTTCCGCGGCGAGAGCACCATGCCCCCCTCCCCTGTGGTGATGTGCTTGTTGGGGTAGAAGCTCATCGTGCTCACGTCCCCGAAGGAGCCGCAGGGGCGGCCCGCGCACGTCTGCCCTATCATCTCCGCCGCGTCCTCGATCACACGGATCCCCCTCTCCTTTGAAGGGGAACGGGGACACACACAAATAAATACACACAAATAAACATATCCCCCATATTTTCCTATATTTTCTGGGTTTTTGTCTTCCCCCCCACTTCCCATATTTTCCTATATTTTCTGGGGAGTCGACGATTAATTGTGTCTGTGTGTTTTTTTCCCTCCTGATCCTTGGCCAGAGCGAGGATGGGCTCCATGTCGCAAGGGAAGTGGTACGTGTGGACGCACATGATTGCCTCCGGGGGGGCGCACGGGGACGCGCGGGGTGCCTCTTGTCAGCCTCGGCTCCTGTTCACACCGCGGCCCATGGGGAGCGATCGGGCTCACAGGGGACGGCCCGACTTGGGACCTCTCGGGGATTCCCTTTTCCCCAGCGGTCTTCAAAACGGCCCCCCGCAATCTCATCACAAACCGACGCGGACATGTGATTCTCATGCTGTGATGCATGTCCGGGGAGCTTGCTGTGCTACATCGCGCCGTTATCCGCGTCGAATCCAAATCGAACCCGCGTAGAATCCGGGTCGAGTGCGTGTCACATTAACGTCGAGCCCGCGTCGGGTGAGAGAAAAGATGTCAAGCTGCAAGATCGATAAGGTTGCAACAAAAACATTGGGCCCTCTGTCAACCACTTGGGGTCCCTTCTTTGGGGGGAGAGAGACGATGCCGATGCCGCTATTTACTCCCCGGACCTCTCCAGGACCACGCTCTGACCAGAATTCGAAGAGAATCAACCTATGGCGATAAGGACCCTCCAGGACGGGCAGCAGTATCGGCTCCTTTCCCTTCGCTGACTCTTGGGGGCCTTCGTCTTCGGCGTGATCTTGGCCGCAACCTGCGAGACGTCCATATTGAAGTCCTCGCCGCAGTCGACCAGCACAGGGACCGAGCCCCCGCGCACCACCTGCGTGATGCAGGAGATCCGCCACCGCCCTTGGCAGCGGCTTGCGTCCGCCGCTCCTCCTCCTCCTCCTCCTCCTCCTCCTCCTCCCTCCTCCTCCTCCTCCTCCTCCTCCTCCTCCTCCTCCTCCTCCTCCTCCTCCTCTCATGTCAAGCCACTTCAAGATGGGGTCCGAGTAGATGGGGTTGCAGGGTCGCGCTGCATCGCAGATGCATCAACGATGCATCGGCGATGCATGTGTGACGCCGGCGATGCGTCGGCGCCATCGGCGTGGAGAAAGTCGCGCTCCACATCGAGCCGCATCGCCGATGCATCGGCGATGCGGCGCGATTCTCCGACCCCATCTACCCGGACCACCTGGGATGCCTGGATGTGTGCGAGGCGAGGGTTTGTCAATGACCACCGCCTTTGGCATCGATCTTCGGGAAACTCGGCAGGCAGAGGATTTTCCCGCCCCCCCCCCGGCCCGCATAGCCATGTACACATATATATATATATATATATGTATATATAATTATATATATATTATATATATATATCCACCGCCTGCCGAGGTCCCCGAAGACCGATCCAACACACGGTGGTCATGAATGTACCCTTGCCTCGGGCCTCAGAAGGATGATGCCCCTTCCTCTCCCTCAATCTCCTCCTCCTTGACACCTCTCGCGACGAGAAGCTCTTCCTCGTAGCACCACCGCCGGGCGTGCCGGCAGGGCGGGGCGGGCGGTCCACCGAGATGTGCCCACGGCTCCTGGCCCTGAACCTTCGACGTTCTAGCAACTAATGGCCGATGTCAAGATGTCGACTCGCCTCTTCAGCGCCCCACACCTTCGTCCTGAAAGCGTCACACTGCTAAAGGCTCTCGCGCCAGAGCCGCAGAAGCTCAAATTAAGCAATCCCAGCATTTACGAGGATGCAGGGCGAACCTTGCTCAAACTATTGCGATCACTGCGATCGCTTTAGCACCGACTGCATTCAACTAATGCTGTCGGTGGGGATGTGTTCGAAGTGCAACCCTCGCTCGAGCTTTGACCAAACATATTAGTAGATGCAGACTTGCACCTTCCCAAGCTGATACACTGGTGGACCAGAGCTATTTTTCGGAATGGGGCGCTCGCTGAGGACGTCCTGATCAGTTGCCCAAACTGTAAAAGGTAAACTAGTAAGACGGATGGACAACGCCCCTGTTCGTCGAAGCAGTACTCCCACTGGACCTTGCCTCTCGTGGGCGCGCAAGCATGGATCAGCGATCCATGGATTTGGCGGGCGGTCGCCAAATCCATGGACCAGGGGAGGTGCCCTTCCCAAAATGCGGCTGGTGCCGCCTCGCTCGGCGGCGGGAATCTGCGATTCCCGATGGAAACGGGACCCGGCCGCTAACCCACGCCCCCTTGATCCATGTTTGCAATCGCCTGATCGTTGTGCTTTCTGACGTCGCCCCTGAGCATCGTTTATCCGATTCCCATCCCCAGCGGCGTGGCCTGGGCCCCGCTGGCCGATTTACCTCCCTAGATAGGGGATGTAGGCCGTTCCCTTCGGGTTTCGAGGTGTGTATCCCCAACTGGGGGGGCAATTTGGTGGGGGTGTCGAAGGGGATGGGGATGGGGGCCGGTTAAACGATACGGAGCCCCGTCGCACCCCTCCCCGCTAGCACGCTGCAGAGCAGCCCTTGCCTGATCAGCACGGGGCTGGGCACAAGGACAAACTAATCAACACACACACACAGGTCCCAAGACTCCCCATATGCTCCCATATCTTCTGGGTTTTCGTCGTTCCCCATTTCCCATGGTTTCCCATACGTTCCTGGGGGTCGACGGTTACTTGTGTCTCTGTTTTTCCCCCTCCTGATCACTCACCACGCGCGGCTGCTTCTTCCCCGCTCTTGCGTGGCCCTCGAGGGGGCCCCCGCCGCAACACCTCTGGCACCCCTTCGGAGGCGACTCGTGGGAGCCTCCCATACCATCTTGTCGGCTCTTGCGAATCGACGCTGCTCGACGCTAAATCGACGCTGATCGACGCTAGATCGACGCAGGCCGACGCTGAATCGGCGGTATCTCACCGACACCAGACGCTAACCAACGCCAAAGACTGAATTAAGACGGTACACCAGGCTCCCATAACTTGCCACCGAACCCCCCTGGCGCCGCGCGGCGCCGAATCTCCGCGGAGGGGCGGAGCGTGCGCGGCAGCGCGGCTGGATGATGCAGACGGCCGGGGGGCGCCGACGGACCGGCCACCCACGCAGCTCCCGGCGGGGCCCACCCGGGGCCTGGGTAGACAACGCGCACGCACCCCTGGCCCGGGCAGGGGGCGGCATGTGCGCCTGCCTCCCCCATGGCTCGGTTGCTGCTAGAAGTGCACCTCGGCCCAAGGTGCCCCAAGGATTTCCAAGGCGGCCCACACGGCCCCCAGAGCACCACCGCTCACGAGGCCCAGGGGGCCCCAGGGGCTCCAACATTGAGCGGAAAGCTGAAAGCATCTTGGGACAGGGGTAAACGCAGGGGCTCTTGCCCCCCCCCAGAAAGAAGAATGGGACTCTTCTCCGCGAGCCTAGGGCAAGGCCGAGAGCTGAAGAGGGGGGCTGGTCTGGTTAGCGGCGAAGAGCCACTGAGGTTGTCTTCAGCAACCCCGGACTGGCCAGGCCAGGAGGGGGCACGTGTACAGTGGAGGCCAGCCCACGCGAAGCCTCCCACAAGAAACCCAGTGCATCGTCTTTTGCTGCGGGAGGCGCCACGCTTTCCATGGCAAAACCCTCGAAGCCCCCAAAAACCCCAGGGCACCCCGGGGGCAAGCCTCCGCTGAACCAGTGCCACGCTGCCGCGCCGCAGGCCCGCCAGCGTCCTCCTCCCTCGCTGGCTGCCCGAGCGCACGGTGCGGCTTCCGCAGCAGCACGCTGACAGGTCCCCCCACAGAGAGGCGTGTCGCTGCTGAGCCCCCCCCTTCCTCCTCCCTCCTCCTCCCCCTCCTCCTCCCCCCTCCTCCCCCCCTCCCCCCTCCTCCTCCTCCTTCCCCTCCTCCTCCTCCTCCTCCTCCCTCCTCCTCCACCCTCCCTCCCTCCCTCCCTCCCTCCCTCCCTCCCTCCCTCTTCCCTCCTCCCTCCTCCCTCCTCCCTCCTCCCTCCTCCCTCCTCCCTCCTCCCTCCTCCTCTCCCGTGCACCAGTCCTGGGCCTGGGATGATCGGAGGCGCGCGAACTGGCTTAGCGATCCATGGATTTGGCGCGCGGTCGCCAGATGCATGGATCGGGGGAGGTGCCCTCCCCAAAATGCGGCCGGTGCCGCCTCGCCCGGCGGCGGACATCCGCGACTTCCCACGGAAACGGGACCCGTTGCAAGGAGGGCGGCGTGAGACAGCGGCAACTCCGCATCGGGTCCGGAACCTCCTCGGATTCCAACGCACAAGGCTTCCAAGCTGCGTCCAGCCGTGGCGCCGCGGGGCCTCTCGAAGGCCAACCACCGCTGCCTCAACTCACCAAGGGCTCCCAACTTCGCGCTTCGCGCTCCGCGAAGCGCGAATAACTTCGCGCTCTCGCGCCGCCCTCCCAAAGGGAGAATAGGAGGACGAGGAGGAGGGGGAGAAGGAACGAGGACCGCGAAGCGCGAAGCGCGAATAACTTCGCGCCCTCGAGGGAGCCCTTGGAAATCCTGGGCCCGTGGTGGTCTCGGTCCGGATCGGTGCAAGGCGGCCAGGTCGGCGCCCCGCGAGAAGGTGGGCATGATCACCTCGTCGCCCGCGCCGAGGCCGAGCGCCTTCACCGCGATGTCGAGCGCCGCCGTGCCGTTGGCGCACGCGACGCCGTGCTTCCGGCCGCACTGCGCCGCCAGAGCCTCCTCGAACTGGCGGACCTTGGGCGCCCGAGTTGTCCGGGGGGTAACTCGGGCACGGGGTAACTCGGGTTTGGATTCCCGGAAAACGAACCCGAGTTAGCCCTGACCCGAATTATCCCTGATGATTCGGGGCTCTGGACGCCCGAGTTATCCGGGGTAACTCGGGCCCGGGGCAACTCGGTTTCGGATTCCCGAAAACCGAACCCGAGTTCGCCCTGACCCGAATTACCGGGTGCACGTAACAGTGACCCTGGATAAAGTGACCTTTGGTGCGCGGCTTTTTCGGGGGCGCGAGGAGGCCACACACAAGCGCGCAAGACACTACTTTCGCACCGAACGCGGCGATCGGGGGACCACAGTGAGCGCGCACCAGTGGTCACTCCGGCGAAGGGTCACTCTTACGTGTAGTCGAAGTTGCCCCTCATGATTCGGGGCTCTGAGGACCCCCGGCCCCTCCGAGGATATCCACCCGGTCTCGATACACTCCGCCACGAACTCCTGCCGGAAAGTCGGCGGTGGACAAAACTCCCTTTAGTAGACCTCCCCTAAGTGAAAACGGCCTGGGACCGAAACCGACGGACCTGGACCCGCAAAAATAACGGCCGCGACGCCCTCTCGCGAACCGAAAACGGCAAATTCCTGAATCGACGTGTCAGGGTAGGAGGTCTGTCCACCCCCGAGAGAGCGCGCCGCCGTACCCCCTCTCGCCCCCTGCCCCCCCCCGGCTGCTCACATCCCTCCTCCCTCGCCGCTCCCCACCCGCTCTCCTCCTCCTCCGGAGCCCGGCTCCGTCTCCTCCTCCGCCCCCTCCTCCGCCGCCTCCTCCTCCTCCGCCTCCTTCCCCTCCCTGCCTCCCTCGCTCCCTCCCTCCCCCCTCCTCCTCCCCCCTCCTCCTCCCTGTGCTGCTTCGATCCGGGTCTTGATATCCTGTGGCCGCCCCGAAAAATAGAAAAGCGCGAAAAACGCGAAAAATAGGAAAGCGCGAAAAGCGCGAAAAGTAGACAAGTGCGAAAATCGCGAAAAGTAGAAAAGTGCGAAAAGTGAGAAAAAATGCGCAGAACATTTGAAACGCACTCGAAAATTAGAAAAGCGCGAAAAGTGCGAAAAGCGAGAGAAGAGCGAAAATGGATACAGCGATGCGCACAAGAGGCCGAAGAGCGCGAAGTGTTCGAATGGCGCGCGAAAAGGTGCAACAAAAAACACGAAACGCGCAACAAACGCAAAAAAAATAGACAACAAGGCGCCGTCGGTGGAGAAAACCGAGAACAGCGAAACAAATGTAAAACTATGAGGACACAGTAACACGACAAATCGGAAGACCGAGACGCGGAAGCCTACGGAACGCTGGGAAGTCAATTCCTTGTGAGAAATTCAGCAATGAGAAACTTGGCAGACAATCCTTCTAACATTGCAAAACCAATAGAAACCGGAGAGAGGAAAGCGAAAATATACATGTCACGGAATACCCCGTTATCCTTCCTCCTCCTCTGTTTTCCTGACATGGGAGCCGCAATGCGCGGAAACGATTAGCAGAAACACAAACAGCGGAAAACATGCAAAACACACACGAGCGCGAGAAACGCGAACCACAGAATACCGAGAACACGGGACGCGCGCAATGGCCCGGCGAAAAACATGAAGAGCAGAAACGCATCCAAAGCGGAAGCATATCCCAACAGCTCGTTCGGGCGCAGGTG